>KZ309291.1:66568-99809 GCA_000376725.2 Ladona fulva | reverse complement strand
TGAGGACCTCGGACGGCAGGTTGTGCCACTATGTGGAGACTGCCAGTCTTGCTCACAAAGCATTCCCTTAACAGTGTGAGAGAGACGCGGCACGGTAGTTCAGTGGTTAGAATACCTGCCCGGAAAGTGGGAGACCTGGGTTCGAGTCCCAGTCGTGTCGCTATTTTTCACACTTGTTATTCTTTTGGGATTTTCCGTAGGTTTTCAATCTACTATGACACCTTCCTTTCCTTTATTCCATATTATTACGAGTAAACGCCCCCGAAACCACAAACAGTCTGTCGTAAGGTCATAATAACTCAATATATTTCTTACCATTATTTATAATATTTATTCTACTTTTTTCAACAGAGAACTGATGGTTCTATGTTTAGGATATATATAGCATAGGATATGATTAGCTTAGGATATGGAAGCTTATTTTACGTACATTTCTTATGGAAAAGTATACTAACTGATTATCCCCGTGCACTTATATGGGATAATTCACGAAATAAACATTCAACAATGGCCTTAGTCGTCAAGGGTTGTTTATTTCCCAAATATTTTACAAAATTTCCGTGAGTTTTAACTAAATCCTCGAACTTTCGGAACTATATCAATATTTCACGACTAAAATAAGATCCTGTGATTTGTTTCCTTTCTTGTGACACTATCTCAGTTTCGTAGGGCCATTTTTTCTAATTTAATTTTGTAAAAGAAACGACCTCTGCAAGTCATGGAAACGTATTTTGGACTCCTGGGTTCGAACCCGGGCCTTTACAGAGGTGAGAATATTTTCCTGTGGGTTTCAGAATCGTAGAAACACAATGCAGTCAGTTTCAGAGCTTTTTAAACGAACTTAGCGCTTTCTAAGTGTACTCAACGTATCCTAAGCGAACTCAGCGTTCTCGAAGCGTACTAAGAACACAATGTTTCCTTTATTAAAAAAAAAGTCTATTCTGAAACACAGGCAAACTACCAAGAGTTCCTTGACGTATACAATACACGGGGAGCTTCGTAAGATTTATAATTCACCAATTGTATTAATTTCTTTAATATGAACAGTTTTCCAACTCAGTTGGGTTATCCATGAAGAGTAGGCACGTCGAGTGAATGCATTAAGAGCGTTAAAAGATTGGAAATTTAAGTAAAAGATGGAAACGTTAAGGTAAAGGATGCTTCATAAGGAAGAAAATGACTGTATGAAAAAGCAGAGCAAAAGTACAGTGGAATTTAAACCTTAAAATCAACAAAAGATGGGAAATTTAAGTAACAGATATAAATCTTGACGCAAGGGATGTTTCATAAGGAAGAACAATACCGTACGAAAAAGCAGGTCAAACGTACAGTGGAATTTATCCATTAAAAGCAATAAAAGATGGGAAATTTAAGTAACACATATAAAATTTAAGGCAAAGGATGTTTTAAAAGGAAGAGAAAGACCGCCCAAAAAAACAGAACACAATTACAGTCGAATTCCCAACGTAAATATTGAAATTCGCCTTCACAGAGTGAACCTTACCATCTTTGCAGAAACTTCCAGTGGGGTATTTCTCACTCCGCCCGCCGTCGGCGCCACAGGTCCTAATCTGTGTTTGACAGTTGGTGTTGTTGTTGCTGGGGAACTTGTTTATTGACATCGGCTTCGGTTTGTACCCCATCTGTTGACCCTGAGCCCTTATTTGATTGAACAGCGATGGAATTTGCTGGGGATTTGTTCTGTGGGCAAGTTTATTGGCCGCCGCTATTGGGCACCCTGACAGAGATCTGTGCGCGTTTCTGTTGGAACTCACGTGACCCCGGCCGTTACAACCCGGGGTGGGACACTTTAGTATCGTCTCGTGCTGGGCCAGTACTGTATAGCGTCCCCATGGCGACGGGAACACCGATTCGTCAATTCGTATTCACCGCGTCGGTATTGGGTACACGCGCCCCGATTTTGGTTCCAAATTAAATATATGTTGGGATTGTTACGTTTTGTGCAATGTAAGGATGATTTTGCACGAATTGGTGGTGTTGTAAACAGTTTTAGTTGTCGCGGACGTGCGTGAAAGTTACGATCGAAGGAAAAGGAGGTTTTAAATCGAAAAATCGCGTGAAAAGGAGATGAAAAATTGAATTTTAGATCGTTTTTTACGTGCGATTGTAAAAATACCGTGTTGTTGACGAAAAAATCAGGCAAAATTGTAGAATATTTGAATTTTAGTGCGAAAAATCAAGTACGATTTAAGTAAATCGAGTTTCGGACGAAAAAATGACGTAAAATTGAAGAATAATGTGAATTTTAGATTTAAAAAATTACGGATAATAGTAGAAAATTGAGTTTTAAAGGAAGATATCATGTATAATTGAAACGAAAGTGAAATTTAGAGGTGAAAATCACGTATAATTGAAGAAAGTCAAGTTTTAGAGGAAACAGACACGTAAAGTTATGGAAAAATTGAATTGTAGATTAAAAAATCACGTATAATTTAAAACAAATCAGATAATACGAGACAAATGACGTATAGTTGTAAAGAAACGGATTTTAGTTGCCAAAATCATGTACAATTGAAGTAAAATTGAATTTTAGATTAGAAATATGTGTAATTGAAGAAAATCGTGTTTTAGAGTGAAAAATCGCATGTAATTGCGTAAAAGTCACGTACAATTGTAGAAAATATAGTTATTGACAGAGAAATTGAGTAAAATCGAAGTAAAATTTAATTTTTTATTAAAATAATCACGTTTTAAAGTTGAAAATCGAGTTTTAGAGGGAAAAATCACGTTAACGGCAAGAAATTTGTGATTTAAAAGGTCGTGAATCGTTTCAGAAGTATTTTTGGGCAGATATCAAGGTTTTTTGCGATGCAAACGATGTAAGAATGAGGCAAATTTAAGCATTTAGCGATTCCGTGGATTTTCGTAAGTTGTTTCGCAAGTTTTTCAATTCAAATATAGCAACGTTGAAGAAGAAATTGGGAAGAGCCATTGGTAAAAGGATGTAATTTAATTAATTACAGCGAAAGTGATAGTTGTGAAGTTTTTGGGGTCGATACGCAAATTTGAAATGTACGACAACGTTTGGAATTTGCATATTTAAAATTCGCAATGTCAGAATTCGCAGTGTCAATATTCGCAATGTTGATGAATTAGCGATACGGGGATTTGGGCAACAGAAATTTGCGACGAATAAATTCGCCAATACGCCATCGAATAGATAGGATTCGCAATATCGACAAGTTAGCCACATTGAAATTCGCAAAGCGGAAATTTGCGAAGCAGAAAATCGCAGATTTTGCAAAACGTACGGGCCCAGGTTTACGATGAAGACAATCAGGTTTTAGAGCACACAAATCGTGAGAAATGTGAGTTTTTCGTGAGGCACGAGCGGTGAATGTTAAGTCCGGGAGTGAGTTACAGTTTAATGGTTCATTCGCGAGTGTAAAATCGTGTGTTTGGGAGGAAAAATGCAGAAAAAGGATGGTTTAGACTCTTTCTGACGAAGCATAGGTATCATATCAATAAATATATAGATAATTTGATATTCAGAATACAATGATGTGATTTGATTGAAAACTTTCATAAATTCCCGAAATTTTGATACAGTGCATCAATTTTATGCTTGTGAATCATTGAAATTCAATGCAAACTGTCTACGTTACACGAAATCGCCTACTATGGTTAATAAACAAAACTCATAAGAAACGAAACATATCTCCTACACTTGATTTAACTTTAAGAAACTAAAAAATACGAAAAAAAATAAAAAAATCAGTTTGAATAGAAAAACAAAAAATCGAGTGAATTCTGAAACAAAACTTGCACAGAGGAATTGAGTTATAAAACAAAAACTGACTGCCTGAACCTTATTTTGATGCAAACAAAAGAAAAACGATAAACGTTCAGCTTCCCACAATGCAATGGGATGCGTCCATCCATGCTTCGTCAGATTTTCGCCTTCCGTGTTGTTTTTCTACTGTCTTTTGTTTCTTTCTCGCCGTTGTCAAGGACCTCAAGATCCGAATATATATGATTCAGCAATATTTGCATTGATCTGTAAGATGGGTATGATCTGCAAGCTACACGCTATGAATAACAACTTAGAATTACGTAGATACGTTATTCCTTAACGGTGGGCGTAATATTTAACGTTGGACGTAACGTTTAACGTTGGACGTAATATTTAAAGGCGAACGTAATATTTAACGGTGGAGGTAATATGTAACTGTGGAAGTAATGTTTAACGGCCACGTTAAAGGAAGCAGGAAATGAATGATTGTAATGAATGATTCAATTTAAACTTTCCAGAATTTCGCGTCAAGCACTACTACGATCCAAGACGGAGGTCAAAATTAAACAGGTATATTCTTTTGGCATAAGAAAGAAATATGTAAAAAGGGATAAATATGGGAAGGAAAGGGGAAAAAAAGTTTACGAAAACCCGTCGCAATGATTTCTAGTATGGCTACGAAAAGGTTATAGCAATTTCAGAGGGAGAAGTCAAATCATAAATGAATGTCTATAACATAGGATTGAATATTAGGACTGTTGGTCTGTCTACGTTTAATCTCCGAGCTACTGGACATCGTTAATAACTATTCTCCTAGTTGGATGACGACTGATATATTTATTACGTAGAAAAACTATTCCAGGTACAGATCACAAGGGGAAATATTAGCGACTTGGAAGGATAAAAAACAAACCGTTTAATCATACAAACTGCTCTGTTATCATTGGAAAAACTTCCTGAACTCCTGCTGAAGTTAAAATGTCACATTTGTAGCACTTAATTTGATTAAACAAAGATTTCTCGCAACAGTTTTAGGTGTCTGATGGAGGTGGAAGTTTCAACTATCTAACCTTGCAAAAAAATCTCCCGCAACATTAACTTCTTATGTATCCTAGGGTTTTTATAGTAGTGTGAGCTTGAGTATAACTACCATGTATAAAATCGTATGACAACTCCGTGGTATAAATTATTGGTTGTTAAGAAATACGAAATTTTTTTTGTGGTTTAATTTGGCAAACACATAACAAAGTTAGGTATCTATTACGTGACCCTGATCTAGAATATGTAAAGTACTGAGTGCATGGAAAAGGTTTACATGTTCCATAGTAACAGACCCGTGGAAAAAACCAAGAAACAATATTTGAGGCGACTTTAAAAATTACTAAAGATAAAATTGTTACACGTTAAGTTTAAATTTGAGACGCTAAAATTAACGGCTACGCTATAATGTATTGGATAATACGTGATTTCACTACTACGGTAATATTTAAAGCATGGTTAAACAACAAAATAGTTCATTATAGGCATATACGTTGACGGCTACGTTATAATGTAACGATAATTCTATAAAGCAACTATCACGGTATAATTTAACTGCTACGTTATATTCTAACGGCCACCATAAAATGTAACGATTACTGAATTTCGTAACTATCACGGTAGAGTTTAACGGCTACGTAACTATTTTAAAATACTTCGGTAATATTTAAAGTATTGTTAAATAACAAAATGATGGATTCTCGACTGAAAGTTTGACGGCTACGGTATAATGAAAGGATAACTCTATAACGTAACTACCACAGTAAAATTTGACGGATACGGTATCTTTTATCGACCATGGTAAGGACTAATGTATAACGGAAATATCACGGTATAATGTAACTATGACCTTATATCTTAACATCTACGATATACGGTAACAATTATTGTATATCGTAACTATCATGGTATAATTTAACGGCTAAGGTACATTTCATCGTCTACGGTTACATGTAGCGAGTACTGTAAATACTTTTAAATATTACCGTATATTTTAACGGCTACGGTATCATTTAACATTTACGCTATGCTATTTAACGGCTGTGCTATTATTCATCAGTTAGTTAAACTATAAAATAATGGATTGTTCTGTACGATTTAACGGCTACGCTATTATTCATCAGTTGGTTAAACTATTAAATGATTGATTTTGGGTACGAATTAACGGCTACGCTATTATTCATCAGAGAGTTAAACTATTTAATTATGGATTTTGGGTACGATTTAACGGCTACGCTATTATTCATCAGTTGGTTACACTATTAAATGATGGATTTTCGGTTTTAAGGCGCGGAAAAATGTTTTGTGTACAGAACACGAAATACTAACCGTAAAATTCATTCGATTATCTGAAAGAGTGTGCGAAATGTATCACAGGCAATGAATTAACCAGCGTGGGTCCAAATAGCCAATAATAATTCAGATAACGGTTCAAAAACTCGTGGAGGTTACACGGTTACTCCAAGATTGGAATTTCGCCTATTGATATCCCTGGAGAGACTTTAAAATGGTGCGATTTCACGAAAAGGGACAAATCAATCTTCCTATGATTACATCGGGTTAGTTCAGGCAGTTATGGTGCATAAGAAACATAAATTATAAATAAAAAAGACGAAGGGAAATTATGAAAAAGTCGTGAGGAAACATCCAAAACAGGACGAAATTAAGAGACAGAAATTGGAGGTCTGAAACGAAATTAAAACGAGAAATTAAGTCGTGGAAATGAAGAAACTGAAAAAATATGCGATAGGTCGAATAGTGGCGAATTCTTTTTGACTGTTAACGTTCATTTAGTCACGTGAATCACGGTGATTGACAATGAAATTCACGGCGATGTTTGATGTATAAAAAGCAAAGATTTGTACTCACTTTCGGGGGTCACTTTATCCTTCCTTGGGCACCCTGACAAGCTGCAAGGGTAAGAAAAGGGGTTAGAAATTGTCACGAATTTAATAGTGAATCAAAACTGAGGAGTGGATGGCGTGAATTACCTTCTGTGATGAGAGTAGAGGCCGGTGACGTGACCCTGGCCATTGCAACCTGGAGTGGGACACTTATTGGTCTCTGGAAAGACAAAAGAGATTTAAATATAAGTGAACAATTCTAAGCGTATTGCATATAATCTAAGAGAAATTAACATATCGTTATAACAGATATTTTGTGAGCGGAAGTTTTATATTCTGAACGGGCTCAGCAATTTTCTAAGCGGAATTCATGTATTCTAAGCGTTATCAGCATATTCTAGGCGGAATCAGTACATTTCTAAGCGAAATTAATGTATTCTAAGCGAACTCAACATATTCTAAGCAGATTGAATATATTCTAACTGGGCTCAGCAATTTTCTAAGCTGAGGTAAAGTACTCTAAGCGGGCTTAGCACTTTCTTAGCGGGTTCAGCAACTTCTAAGCGGACCTATCACCTTCTAAGCGGACTTATCACCTTCTAAGCGCACTTGTCACCTTCTAAGCTGACTCAGCATATTATTTGCGGACTCAACACATTCTCAGCGGACTCAACGTAATTTAAGCCCAATCAGCGCTTTCTACGCGTACTTAGCGCATTCTAAGTTTACTCAGCGCTTTCGAAGCTAACTCAACACATTATAAGCGGACTCAACGTAATTTAAGCCCACTTACCGCTTTCTAAGTTTACTCAGCGCTTTCTAAGGTAACTCAACACATTCTAAGCGCAGTCATCATATCCAAAGCGGACTCAACACATTCTAAGCGGACTCAACATATTCTAAACGCAGTCATCATACTATAAGCGGACTCAACACATCCATAGCGTACTCAACATATTCTAAGCGCAGTCATCATATTCTAAGCGTACTCAACATATTCTAAGCGCAGTAATCATACTCTAAGCGGACTCAACACATCCATAGCGTACTCAACATATTCTAAGCGCAGTCATCATATTCTAAGCGTACTCAACATATTCTAAGCGCAGTAATCATACTCTAAGCGGACTCAACACATCCATAGCGTACTCAACATCTAAGCGGACTCAACACATCCATAGCGTACTCAACATATTCTAAGCGCAGTCATCATATTCTAAGCGGACTCAACACATCCTAAGCGGACTCAACATATACTAAGCGCACTCATCATATTCTAAGCGGTTTGCGTCTCTCTAAAGGTCCAGAGAGTAATTTAAGGTCAAAATAAGGTCATCAATCTCGTGAAAATCGATGAAACCGAAGCAAAAAGCAAACATTCTTTCGCATTTCCTTCGAAGGCGTTTCCAATGAAATATGGAACACAAATATTTCCACTTATCTTCGGCAGTAAATCCCGACAGAGGGCATACAGGTATTTAATTCCCCCGTCCGGGTATAAATTCGGAGGGAATAATATTTTTCCGATAGACCGTCTGGGAATTCATCTTTAGCACAGATGTGCTTCCAGAGATTGAGTCGAAAGAATCAGCTGGAATTAGTGTTGGTTAGAGGGAGCGGAGGAAGAAATATGCGTCTCCATTGTGTCCCCACGATTGCAGGGGTCAGAGGTGATAATTTATGGCCCATTCGCGTAGATTAGAGGGCCCCTCTCGAAAGGGGGAGCTGTGCGATTCGGGATGGACGTGTTTAGTGTGTTTTCAATGCGAATTCCTGTAAATCGGGGTTAAGGAGCTCTCGAAAAGTATGGGACATGTACTGCGAAAAAGCCGGTTTATCGAATGTTTGCAACGGATTTTTGAATCAGAATGGTCGTGAATCCATAATAAGTTCTATTACAAGGAGGTGTGTGTGGAGGTTTCAAATCATTCATAGAGGATTCAAAAACCTTCTAAGCGAACTGAACTCACTCTAATTGGACTCAACACACTCTAAGCGGACTCAACACACTCTAAGCGGAGTCAACACACTCCAAGCGGACTAAACAGTTTCTTAGCGGAGGCATCACAATTTAAGCGGTTTCAAAACATTAATAGAGGATTCAAAACCTTCTAAGCGAACTCAACTCACTCTAAGCGGAGTCAACGCACTCCAAGCGGACTAAACAGTTTCTTAGCGGAAGCATCACAATTTAAGTGGTGTCAAAACCTTCTAAGCTAACTCAACACACTCTAAGCGAACTCAACCCACTCTAAGCGAACACAACACACTCTAAGCGAACTCAACATCTTCTAAGCGGACTCAACATACTCTAAGCGAACTCAACACTCACTAAGCGGACTCAGCTCACTCTAAGCGGAGTCAACACCTTCTAAGGGGAGTCATCATAATTTAAGTGGTCTCAAAACATTCATAGAGTATTCAAAAACCTTCTAAGCGGACTGAACTCACTCTAAGCGAACGCAACACACTCTAAGCGGAGTCAACACACTCTAAGCGGACTCAACACCTTCTAAGCGGAGTCATCACAATTTAAGTGGTCTCAAAACATCCATAAAAGTTTCAGAACCTTCTAAGCGAAATCAACATACTCTAAGAGATCTCAACACACTCTAAGCGAACTCAACATCTTCTAAGCGATCTCAACACACTCTAAGCGAACTCAGCACCTTCTAAGCGGAGTTGACACCTTCTAAGAGGAGTCATCACAATTTAAGCGGTCTCAAAACATCCATAAAAAGTTCGAAACCTTCTAAGCGAACTAAACTCACTCTAAGTGGACTCAACACACTCTAAGCGGAGTCAACGCACTCTAAGCGTACTCAACACACTCTAAGTGAACTCAACACACTCTAAGCGAACTCAACGCACTCTAAGCGAACTCAACACACTCTAAGCGGACTCAACATACTCTAAGCGAACTCAAAACACTCTAAGCGAACTCAACACACACTAAGCGGACTCGTTAAATTCGTGATTCAGTATACACGACATTGTCTAGACTTAGATTAGTCTCAAATGTCTTCCCCCTTCCAACTTGTGAAACATCAAGAAAAAAAGAGCATCGCGGAGGACGAGGGAACTACAAGAAACAGAAGAAGGCGTCAGGTGCGCAATGAAATTAGGGGGACATGATGAGAATGAATGGAGTCGCAGGAAAAATTAGATAAGAAAAACTCGGAAGACACTTCTCATTACAGCCGTCATATTCAAGTGCCATCTTTCCCCGGCGTTAACGACGCCATCTGTCGGGAGAGAGAAAAACAAGCGCGGGAGGGGAGAAACAAGAGAACGATGTTTTTGTGGCGATTTGGATTTCGGCCAATCAGAGGGGAGGAAACAGGAACATAATGGACTTGTTTACAGACGGAAATGTATCCCTCTTTCGAATTGCGACAAATTGATACGTAATTCCAGTTGTTACCGATAGGGGGGGTGTGAACTAATTTATAAATCGCCAATGCTGGAAATATCACGCATTTAAAAGGAAATGTCCGTCCGTCCGTCTGTCTGTTTATCTCAGAAACGGCTTGACTTAGAGATCTGAAACAAACTGCATTGTGTTTCTACGATGCTGAAACCCCCAGGAAAACTATTCTCATCCCTGTAAAGACCCGGGTTCGAATCCAGGAGCTCAAAATACGTTTCCATAAGAGATGAACGTAAAGTACGTTTTCATGACTTGCAATTGTTTAACATTGATTTCATTAGTTATGTTATATATTATTATTATTATATACTTTTCCATAAGAAATGTTCGTAAAATAGGTTTTCGTTCCCTGCAGAGGTTGTTTCCTTTACAAAATTAAATTAGAAATAATAGTCCTACGAAATTGAGACAAGTGTCTAAAGAAAGGAAAATAATCATAGATTCTTATTTTAGTCGTGAAACAATCATATAAATTCCAAATTGCGAGAAATTTGAAAAATATACCGAAGAATTTTAAAAGGTATGATTCAACAAGAGTCAAGATCTTCTAAGCAGTCTCAGCAATTGCTAAGCGGGATCAGTATTGTATAAGCGGTCTCAGAATATTGGAAGCGGAATCAACATGTTCTAAGCGCTCTAAGCACATTCTAAGCGTTGTCAACGTGTTCTAAGCAGTCTTAGGATATCCTAAGCGGCTTCAACACATTTTAAGCGGTCTCAGTACATCCTAAGCGTACTCAACGTATGTTACGCGGTTTCAGCACATTCTAAGAGGAGTAAACATGTTCCAATTTGTCTCAGCAGTTTGTAAGCGTACTCAACGTATTCTAAGATGTCTTAGCATATTTTAAGCGTAATTGACATGTTGTAAGCGGTCTCAGCACATTCTAAGCGTACTCAACGTATTCTAAGATGTTTCAGCATTTTCTAAGCGGAGTAAACATGTTGTAAGTGGTCACAGCAGATTGTACGCGATGACAGCGAATATTAAGCGGTCTCAGCACATTTTAAGCGTAATAAACATGTGGTAAGCGGTCTCAGCACATTCTAAGCGTACTCAACGTGCTCTAAGCGGTTTCAGCATATTCTAAGCGTACTGATTGTGTTCTAAGGGGTCTCAGCACATTCTAAGCGTACTCAACGTGCTCTAAGCGGTCTCAGCACATTCTAAGCGTACTCAACGTGTTCTAAGCAGTTTCAGCTTATCCTAAGCTGAGTACACATGTTCCAAGTGGTCTCAGCACATCCTAAGCGAGGAAAGCGTGTTCTAAGCGCTCTCAGCACATTCTAAGCTTTGTCAACGTGTTCTAAGTAGTCTGAGCATATTCTAAGCGGAGTAAACATGTTCCAAGCATAACTTCCAACTAAACGTAATCTAAACGTAAACTTAACGGACTAAACTCAATTTTTAGTCGAGTCAAAGCTGGTTCAACTCAAACGTAAATCAGTTTTAAGCGTACTCAACGGATTCTAAGCTCACCCAACCTGTTCCTAGCGGACTCAGCGCATTCAACGCATACGTTTTCGTGTGCTTCTTCCGCTGACCCGTTCCCATGGCAACGAGACGCGACAAAATGGCTGACCCTTTCCCCTTTTTTCCCTCTTCCCGTATTTGTGAATTCCCCTCCAGTTTATTATATGAACTCTCAACTCTCTCATTTGCATTAAAAAGGGGACGTAAGGTCAGAGTGCAATCTGCACATCCTTCCTAAAAAAGGAGGAAGATTAGCTCCGTAAAAAAAATAAATAAAAAGTTCTCTTTTTTTTTTAAGGAGTCCATTAACGTGCGCGAGGCGACTTTCAACTTTTTCCCTCCCGAGGAGGAAATGACGTCACGTCCGACAGATGGGGACACCGTAGCCGTGTGCGGAGGATAAATTAGTGCGAGTCGGGGGTTATAATGGAGATGTTTCGGGGGATTTGGAGGTGAGAAATTCGGGATTAAAAGAGAAAATAGGACTTGAAGAGGATTTCGCGAGGAAACAGACAGGAATAGAAGATCAGAGTATGTGTATCTAGGATAAGATCTAGGATATGTGTACACGAAACAGAATTCAGCTAGAAAAATTCGACTAAAAAAAAAGAGAGACGATATTATTGAATTTCTAACATGTATATACTAGTAATTTGTCCCATGTCAACAAAAAACGATTAAAACATCGATTACCCGCTTAAAATACGCTTAGTATGCTTACATATGCGATACATATGCTTAGATACCTTAACTGTGGTTAAATACGCAATAACTCTGCTTAAAATTCGCTAATACCACACTAAAATATACCTATATTTAGTTCGATTAGAATACGTTGACTTTCATTAAATACACAATGATTTCGCTTACAATACGCTTAGTTTGCTTTAGCATGCAATACGTCCGCTTAAAATACGTTAAGTATGCTTAGCACCCGATGAGTCCGCTATGAATACGCTGTATATGCTTAAATAAGCGATAGTTGCGTCTAAAACAAAGGAAAGACGATATTTTTCTATTTCCACCATGTATATGATGGACATTTGTCTCGTAGAATCAAAAAACGATTAAATCTGCGATTAGACAGCTGTAAGTGCGCTGAGTAAGCTTAAATATGCAAAAAAATCTGATTACACACGTCAAATAAGTTTACATAGGCAATATGTCCACTTTAAATACACTTAGAACACGTAATAGAAGTTAAGTTCGCTTAGAATACGTTCAATATGATTAAATATACGATGAGTCCGCTCAGTATGCTTAGAATACGCCAAAAATGCTTAGATGTGCGAAGAATCCGCTTAGGAAACGCTGAATATGCTTGAATAAAGGATATTTCCGCTTAGAATCATATATATAAAAAGCAAATGTCCGTCCCCCTATTTATCTCAGAAACGGCTAGACTTAGAGATCTGAAACAAAGTGCATTGTGTTTCTACGAATCGGAAACCCCCAGGAAAACAATTCTCATCTCTGTAAAGGCCTTGGTTCGAACCCAGGAGCCCATAATGCGTTTCCATAAGAGATGAACGTAAATTACGTTTTCATGACGTGCAGAGGTCGATTCTTTTACAAAATTAAATTAGAAACAATTGTCCTACGAAATTGAGAGAAGTGTCATAAGAAAGGAAATTGATCTTAGATTCTTATTTTAGTCGTGAAACATTCATACAACTTCGAAATTTTGAGAAATTTGATAAAATACACGGAAAATTCGTAAAATTTTTCGGAAATAAACAACCCATCCCTATTACGACCAAAGCAATTGTTGATCATAAATAAATAGGAAAAGAAACAATCTGTCTACAAACTAGACAGATTGTTTCTTTTCCTATTTATTATGGGGAAGTTCCACCAAATATCGCCAGAAAGCATCAACTACAATTGTTGATCATTGATTTCATGCGTTTTCCCTTATAAGTATAGGGGATAATCAGTTCTTATAATTTTTATAATAAATTTACCTAAAGTAGGCTTTCATGACTTGAAAACAGTACAATAAATATTATAAATATGTTATACGTCCGCTTAGAATACGTTGAGTGCGCTTAGAAATGCTTAGAGTCCGCTAAGAATACGATGACATCGCTTAGAATGCGTTGAGCTAGCTTAGAACACGATTTCTTCGCTTTGAATACGCTGACTTCGCTTATAATACGTTCATTTCACCTACAATACGCTCTTACGATGCATTTGGATCGCTTAGAATACGTTGAGTGTGCTTAGAAAGCGCTGAGACAGCTTAGAAAGCATTCAGGTTGCTTATAAGTCGTTAATGCTTCAAGTACACTTAGAATACTTTGACATCGCTTAGATTACGTTGATTTAGCTTAGCACACGCTCTCTTCGCTTAGAATACGTTGAGTGCGCTTAGAAACGCTGAGTCCGCTTAAAAGATGTTGGAATTTCTTAGTATTCACGCTTCCATTCCACTTAAATTACTTTGACATCGCTCAGAATACGCTGAGTTTGCTTAGAACGCGATTTCTTCGCTTTGAATACGTTGACGTCGCTTGGATTACTCTCTTAGGAAGAATATAGAGCGCTTAGGATGCGTTGAGAGCGCTTATCAAACGCTGCAACCGCTTAGAACGTGTCGAGAAATAGTAGCAAAAGAAAAACACGCCGCTCTAGCTAGAAAAACCCTGCTTTTCTATATGAATGTTGTTGCTTCGATACCGTTATTCAAGTATCGCCATGGAAACCCGAGTTAAATCTCCCAATACACGTGAAAGTGCGTAAGAAAGCGTTAACAAGACAGGAGAAGAGGGACGAACAAGCTATGGAGCGAAACTCTTTCACAGTCGAAAAAAAAAAGAAGATTAACGGGAATCCTCCCTTTTGCGCCGTATTTATCTCTTCCCCGCTCCTCTGTTTTTTTATATCGCCGCTCATTTGTCATTCCCATTCCATTCCCACGCTACCTGTTGATTCCCAAACAAATGAAGCCCGATTCCGATCCCGAACG
This sequence comes from Ladona fulva, assembly GCA_000376725.2. Taxonomy (NCBI): domain Eukaryota; kingdom Metazoa; phylum Arthropoda; class Insecta; order Odonata; family Libellulidae; genus Ladona; species Ladona fulva. The sequence continues at coordinate 85,301 of KZ309291.1, read as the reverse complement.
ATTCCGATTTTTCTCCTTTTAAGCACGCGAATATCGACACTCAGCTGTTCGATTTCGGGATGGATTGTTTATTTCCCGAAAACTGCGAGAATTAGGCGTGTTTCTTATCAAAATTTTCGCAATTTCGAATTTATATGAATGTTTCACGACTGAAATAAGATTCTATGATCATTTTGATTTCTTGTGACACTTGTCTCAATTTCGTAGTACAATTTTTTCTAATTTTATTTCGCAAAAGAAACGACCTCTGCAAGTCATGAAAACGTACTTTACGTTCATCTCTTATGGAAACGTATTATGGGCTCCTGGGTTCGAACCCGGGCCTTTACAGAGATGAGAATAGTTTTCCTGGGGGTTTCAGAATCGTAGAAACACAATGCTGTTTGTTTCAGATCTCTAAGTCAAGCTGTTACCAAGATAAATATGGGGACAGACAGACGGACAGACATTTGCTTTTTATATATATGATTTAAGTGATATGATAAGTTCGATGACAATAGGCTGAGTTTTCTTAAAACGTGCTGAGTCTGTCTATCATGTGCTAAGTTAGCTGAGATTGTGCTTAATGTGCTTAGCATGCGCTTAGTTCGCTTAGAATGTGCTTAAACCGCTTAGAATATGCTGAATTAGCTTACAATGTGCTGTGACTGCTTAAGCTGCCCTTAAAATATGCTGAATTCGCTTAGGATATTTGGCAACCGCTTACACCACGCCAATTTGCCTCAATACTGTCTGAATCATATCATATCGTAGAAACGCAATGCACTTTGTTTCAGACTTCTAAGTCAAGCCGTTTTTGAGATAAATAGGGGGACGGACGGACAGGCATTTACTTTTTATATGTATGATATACATATATATAAAGGTACACTTTATTGACTTTGCTGTGTTAACATAAAAATGGCCACGTGTAACGACTTGTATTGGGATTAAAAAGACGCATAAACTTCACCCAGACTTGTCCCCACGAAAGGAAAGCAAACATTTGATTTCGCAAAGGGTCCCTCAAAGCATCTGTTCTGGCCCACTTTGATTAATCACTCCGCCATCTGTCGCCGACACTGAGAACCCCTCGTCTGCCTTCTTTTGTTTCTCTCCTTTTCTTCGCAAATGTGATTAAAATCTTCTTCTATCGCATCCGTTGAAGTGCTCAGTGTTTGCCATTTAAAACGCGATTATCGACGCTCTTTTGTTTTACAAAGTTCGCTCGCCAGTCGACAGAGGCGCTGCAAATCGTTTTGTTGCTATAAGTCGACATTATCAAAGCGTACTGAACGTATTCTAAGCGAATTTAACGCATTTTTTTAAGTAAGGGAACTCATTCTAAGCAATCCGAGCGTGTTTTAAGCGGAATCATGACAACATAAGTATACTCAACGTATTCTAAGCGAACTCAACGTCTTCAAAGCGTACTGAACGTATTCTAAGCGAATTTAACGCATTTATTTAAGTAAGGGAACTGATTCTAAGCAATCCGAGCGTGTTTTAAGCGGAATCATCACAACCTAAGCATACTCAACGTAATCTCAGCGAATGCATCGTTTTCAAAGCGTACTCAACGTATTCTAAGCACAATTAACGTGTTCTAAGCGAACTATACGTAATCTGACAACAATGAAGCAGTTCTAACCAAACTTATCACTTTCTAAGCAAACTGAACGTATACTTAATAAAATGATCGTGTCCCTAGCGAACTCATCGTCTTTTAAGCGCACTCAACGTATTCTAAGCACAATTAACGCATTCTTACCGACATATACTCTTTTCAAGCGAATTCTACATGTCCTAAGCGAACTCAACGTTGTCTAAGCGTCCTGAAGCTTTTCTCAGCGCAATCAACGTTTTGTAAGCGAACTCAATGCTGCGAAGGCGAACTCAACGATTTCTAAGCGATCTCAACACCTTTTAAGCGATATAAATCTATTCATAGCGCAATCAACGTGCTTGAAGCAAATTTAACAGTGTATAATCGTAATAAAGTACTCTATACAGAAGTAACGCCTACTTTGTGAACTGTAGATATTTTTAGAAAAAACAACCTAGTCTAAGCGAATTCAACCTATATATGTAACCATATATATATATATATATAAAGCACATGTCCGTCTGTCCCCTCATTTATCTCAGAAACGGCTTGACTTAGAGGTCTGAAACAACTGCATTGTGTTTCTACGATTATTAAACCCCAGGAAAACTATTCTAATCTCTGTAAAGGCCCGGGTTCGAACCCAGGAGCCCATAATACGTTTCCATAAGAGATGAACGTAAAGTACTTTTCCACGACTTGCAGAGCTTGTTTCTTTTACTGAATTAAATTAGAAACAATGGTCCTACGAAATTGAGACAAGTGTCACAAGAAAGGAAATTGATTTTAGAATCTTATTTTAGTCGTGAAACATTCATATAAATTCGAAATTGCGAGANTAATGGTAAGAAATATATTGAGTTATTATGATCTTACGACGGACTGTTTCTGGCTTCGGAGGACCAGATATATACGATAATATATACATTTCAACTAAGTTCCGTCGTGCTTGACGGGGGCGTTTACTAGTAAATATATAATACTATACTTTGTGTAACCAAACCCCTACAGTTCGACGCCAGACAAGTGAAAGCTTTCCTAGACGTGAATTAGATTTGATATTTTGGTAGAATTCTTCAGAAGACCTTGTTACTAACTTATTGTCGATAGCTAATTTAATTTTCAAGCAATATGAATGAGAATAATGCGTAATTAAGTGAATAAAAGATTATGAATGATAGAAAATGCAATAATTTATTGTAAGTGTAATCATAGATTTAGAAATTACGCGAATAAATCACGAAACCGAATCCCGATTGAGTCCAGGATTAAGAAAATCCTCTTCAATTCCCGCGACGGAGAAAATGCCTTCCAAGTCATTATCGGGATTCATTTGTCTTTTTCGAATCAAAGAACGCTCCCTTTGTCCCGTACCCTAGGGTGCGCCCCTGATTGATCAAAAGGGTTTTGACAATTAGGGTCAGAGGGACGCATGGATTCTTCGAAAGACAATTGCGAATCGATTACGGAGAGTGAATTAAACGCTTCTTCACTTTAAAGAGGTGATTTATAAACAGCTTGCGCTTCACGTCAATCACGTATTCATTTGTTTAATTGATTGTTGTTTGATTGACTCCATAAAAAAGCTGAAATACGCGAATTAAACAGAGATCGAAAGCGGAAATTGAGTTGAAGGAAATTTCCGTCCAAAATCGGAATTATATGGACAATTAGTTCGTTGACAATACGCTGAGTACGCTTAGATTGTGATGATTCCGCTTAAAGTACGCTGAGAGCGCTTAGAATGAATTCCCATAGAATAAGATGCATTACTGTAGCTTATAATACGTTGAGTATGCTTAGATAGTGATGAGTCCGCTTAAAGTACGCTGAGAGCGCTTAGAATGAATTCCCGTGAAATAAATTGCATTGAGGTAGCTTATAGCACGTAAAGTACGCTTAGAATGAATTCCCATAGAATAAGATGCATTACTGTAGCTTATAATACGTTGAGTATGCTTAGATAGTGATGAGTCCGCTTAAAGTACGCTGAGAGCGCTTAGAATGAATTCCCGTAAAATAAATTGCATTGAGGTAGCTTATAGCACGTTGAGTACGCTTAGATTCTGATGATTCCGCTTGAAGTACGTTGAGAGCGCTTAGAATGAATTCCCAGAGTTTAAAATGTATTGAGATACATAATAATTTTGATGTGTCCGCTTAGAACACGTTGAGGTTGCTTGGAATTAGTTTCCTTACCTTAAAATACGTTGAGGTTGCTAAACCTACGTTGTGCGTCCGTCGTAAGATCAGAATAACTCGATATATTTCCTGCCATTATTTATAATATTTATTCTACTGTTTTCAAGTCATTAAAGCCTACTTTACGTACATTTCTTACAGAAAAATATAAGAACTGATTATCCCCGTGTACTTATATGGGACAGTTCATTAAATCAACATTCAACAATTGCTTTGGTCGTCAAAGGGATGGGTTTTTTATTTCCCAAAAAAATTCAACAAATTTCCGTGTATTCTGTAAATTTTCTCGCAATTTCGAATTTATATGGAAGTTACACGACTAAAATGAGATTCTACGATCATTTTCCTTTCTTTTGACATTTGCCTCAATTTCGTAGGACCATTTTATCTAATTTAATTCTGTAAAAGAAACGACCTCTGCAAGTCATGAAAACGTACTTTACGTTCATCTCTTACGGAAACGTATTATGGGCTCCTGGGATCGAACCCGGGCCTTCACAGAGGTGAGAATAGTTTCCCTGGGGGTTTCAGCATCGTAGAAACACAATGCAGTTTGTTTCAGATCTCTAAGTCAAGCCGTTTCTGAGATAAATAGGGGGACGGACAGACAGACATTTGCTTTTTATATTTATGATATAAGTGATATGGGTAAGTTCCTTGACAATAGGCTGAACTCGCTTAATGTGCGTTTAGTTAGCTTAGATTGTGCTGAATATGCTTAGCATGCTCTCAGTTCGCTTAGAATGTGCTTAATGTGCTTAGCAGGCGCTGAGTTCGCTTAGAATGTGCTGACACCGCTTATCATGCGCTGAAACCGCTTAGAATATGCTGAATTTGCTTAAAATGTGCTGTGACTGCTTAAACTGCGCTTAAAATACGCCGAATTCGCTTAGGATATGTTGCAACCGCTTAGACCACGCCAATTAGCCTCAACGATGTCTAAATCATATCAGAAATGGTCGAATTCCTTTCTTCTATGAAAAGTTCGCTTAGTTTGTGATTAAAGCGCTTGGAAGTCGTCGTGAATGCTTCTTAAACCGCTGAGTTTACGCTTAAACCGCTTAGGACCAACTCCGATACCCTGTGGGACAATAAATATCATCTTCAAAGGTGTTTTCGATGTTTTTGAAAAAGGGAAAAAAGTGCATCTTTTAGACTTTCTTTGCGAAATGAAATGAATTTAGTGTCCGTGGCAACGGAGGCATCAAAAGAGATGGTTAACGAAGGAACTTAACGACCACCGTAATGCGATTTGAAAGGGGACTTCCCTTTCCATCGATGGCTTTTATACGCTGCCGCACCTTGGAAGCAGAATTCGGAATCCCGGGAAGTGCGTTCTCGAGAAACATTTCCCGGGAAATGGGAAATGTGATCTCGGGAAAAATTTCTCGGGAATTCAGAAAATGCTTGCTAAACCCAGTAGCAACTCCCAAATCCTTGAAATGAATTAATTAATGAATACAATTATTGTGCTGACTTGGCTTAGAATGTGCTTACATAGCTGAGCCTGTGATGACTTCGCTTAGCATAAGGTCAGTGTGCCTAAAATGAGCTGATTTAGCCTAGATTGCGTTTAGACCGCTTAGAAAACGCGCAGGTAACTTGAAATGTGCTAAGTTAGCTTTGAATATACTGACTTTGCTTAGAATTTGCTGAATGTGCTTAGCATGCGCTGAGTTCGCTTAGCATTCGCTGAGTTCGCTTAGCATGCGCTGAGTTCGCTTAGAATGCGCTGAGTTCGCTTAGCATGCGCTGAGTTCGCTTAGCATGCGCCAAGTCCGTTTAGAAGAGGTTCAAAGAAAGAAGAAAGAAAGTCTTCTTAGCATACGATTAATTCGCTTAGAACGTGATTACTACGATTAGAATTCGCTTAGCATACGCTTAGTCCGCTTAGCATGAGCTGAATTCGCTTAGAATGAGCCGGGATAGCTTAGAATTCGCTTAGTTCGCTTGGCATGCGCTGAGTTTGCTTAGAATGCGCTGAGTTCGCTTAGCATGAGCTGAATTCGCTTAGAATGAGCCGGGATAGCTTAGAATTCGTCTAGTTCGCTTGGCATGCGCTGAGTTTGCTTAGCATGAGCTGAATTCGCTTAGAATGAGCCGGGATAGCTTAGAATTCGCTTAGTTCGCTTGGCATGCGCTGAGTTTGCTTAGAATGCGCTGAGTTCGCTTAGAATGCGCTGAGTTTGCTTAGCATGCGCTGAGTTCGCTTAGCATACGCTGAGTTCGCTTAGCATGCGCTGAGTTTGCTTAGAATGCGCTTAGTGCGCTTAAAAAGAGGTTCAAGCAGCTTAGAATGTGCTGAGTCTTCTTAGCATACGTTTAATTCGCTTAGAACGTGATGACTTCGATTAGAATGTGCTAAATGTGCTTAACATGCGTTGATATTGCTTAGAATGCGCTTAGAATGCGCTTAGTACGCTTGGAAGAGGTTTAGACAGCATACAAAGAGCTGATACTGCTTAGTATTCGCTTAGTTTCTTTATAATGGGCTGACTTTGCTTAGACTATGCTGAGTTCGCTTACTATACGCTTAGTTCGCTTAGAATGCGCTGCGTTCCCTTATAAAGTGCGGAGATCCCTTCCCTCCCTGAGTTCGCTTATAAAGTGTTAACTCTGCTTTATATGCGCTTAGTTCGCTTATCATGAGCTGAGTTTGCTTAGAATGAGCTATGTTCACTTGAAATTCGCTTAGTCCGCTTAGCATGTGCTCAGTCCGCTTAGCATGAGCTGAAATCACTTAGAATGTGCTTTTTTTTTATCTACATTAGTACCCTGCAAGCCGCCTTTCGGCGTGTGGCAGGGGGCCACAGCAGCTGTGATTGCTTAGAATACTTACGGGATTCCCAAGTATTTTCTCGGGAATCGGGATTCCCGGGAAATTTCTGTAATCCCGGGATTCCATAGTACTCCCGAGAATTCTTTTTCTAGAGTTTAGTCGCTAGAGCTTCTTCAGAAGCTTCGAGGAAGTGTTAATCCTCAAAAGATTTCTGCAGAGACGTAAGTTTCGAATCCAAATAGACTTACCGTTACGTATTCCCGATGAGATACTGTCTGGTGCGGCCCGCTGCACCACGGCGGCCACCGGCACAACTCCCATCACCTCGCTCACCTCCCTGATGGCGTGTGCAGCACTGGAGCCCGCACCCGCCGGCTGCAGGGTCGTGTACTGCTTCCCAGAAGAATCGCAGGTACTGCTATAGGAGTACACATTCAAAGGTACGTGTTAGAAGAAAAAGAATCAATATCAGACCGATAAACTAAGTTCATATAACAGTTAACCATTAACTATAACCATTTCCACAAAAGAGTACCGAATTCCGGGTGTATCCTTAAGGAAAAACACCCTAGCACGGGTACAAGAGCTGATTTGCTCGCCAAGGTAACCAGTTGTTTACGCCCTCAAAATTTCGCGAAATATTCGTGCATTTCATCAAATTACTCGCAATTTCGAATCGAAAGCGATATTCCGCGACCAGATCAAGAATCTACATTCAATTTCCTTTCTTTTGACACTCGCCTCGACTTTCTAGGACAATTATTTCTGATTTAAATCAACGAAAGAAACAAACCCTGCAATTGATAAAAGTGAACTCTACGTGTATTTCTTATGGAGACACTTATTTAAATTGGTCGTCAAGGGGATGGATTGTTTATAACAGCGAAATCATACTAAATTTCCTCTTTTTTCATCACATTTCTCGCAATTTCGGCTAGAAACTGAAAATCAACGACTAGAATAAGAATCTATAATCATTTTCCTTTCTTTTGACACTCGTCTCGACTTTCTAGGACAATTATTTCCAATTTAAATCAACGAAAGAAACAAACCCTGCAATTGACAAAAGTGAACTCTACGTGTATTTCTTATGAGAGGAATTTGAACTCGACTAGGGTTGAACCAAGGACCTTTGGGGAATAGAAAACTGTCTTCCTCTCTGTCAAAAGGCGTCATTTATTAATCTTCAAAGTTTGAAAGTTGTGAGAAAAAATAGAAAGTTTCTACTTTATTAATACGACCAAATTAAGTCATCTTAATTAAAAATCTTAATTTGTAACGTAATGCTCGATGAAAATTATCAGTGTTACATTCCAGAGGAAGATTTTAAGGGTATTCCCAACATTATAATGTTTCTTTTCCGTACCCTTTTCTCTTGAAAGGGATCTTAAATGTATTCCATTCCTATTTAAATAAACTTGTACCCTTTTATGTCTCAATGCATCCCTCATACCGTAAAGCTCGCCGAAAAATTGGATATATAAGTTTAGATGACGTTTTTTTCAATTAATTTGTATTAAGGTTTGTAATTAAACAAACATTTTGAGTATTAAATGAGAAAATGGCGTTAAGTTGATACCAACGCTGTAAAATCGACCCTTTCTCGCTAAATATATCTTCGAAATACAAAAAATAATGAGGTTAAAGTCAAAATGGAACTTTTTTTACGATTTGGTGCAAGTAAAGACAGAAAAACAGCGAAATTTTCGACTATAAATATAGAAATATCAAATGTAAACACGAAAAATGCCACGATTACGATTTCATCGGTAGCGCTTATTAATATATTAATGTTTTGAGGTCATGTTTAGTTATGAACCGGAAAAAACAAAGACCTAAAACGTAGAGTGATGCTTTAGCTATCGAATGAAACAACAAAGACGAAAATCGGTCAATATTACGAGTAATAAACGGCAAAAAACCAAAGCGTTGCGTAGAGAAATAACCAAAATGTAACAATCCAATATGGATGCGTTGCTAAGACGCAGTTTCCTGGATTCCGTACGAGAGAAATAGTGGATGAAGAGAAAACAGATGAATAACGGCAAAGGGAGACGCGGAGCGAGGAAACGAGGGGGTGGGGTATGAGGCGGGGTGGGGATTGAGGGGAAGTTTGCAAAAGTTGGAGCAAAAATCGATGGGGCGAGGAGCGCTAATTTGAGCCCTCAACTGTAGAGGACTCTGACGCAGGAATGTTCGAAAAGTATTCGCAAAGGTGGTGCTTTTATCTAAAAAAAGACTTTTCGTTTTACTTTAAGGGAAATAAGACTTTTGAAACCAGTAAAAAATGTTGTAAACGTATGGTAGGCAAACTCATCCTATGCTAAGCGTACTCAACGTACAGTAAGGTCACTCAACATCTACTGAGTGAAAGCATGTAAGCGAACTCATCACATACTAAGCGAACTCAACATTTGCTAAGCGAAGTGATCCGAAACACGATCATAGGACAGATTGTGTATAACAAATTTCAAATACAAGGGGCGGGTTGTTAATCATATATATAAAAAGCAAATGTCTGTCCGTCCGTCTGTCTGTCCCCCTATTTATCTCAGAAACGGCTAGACTTAGAGATCTGAAACAAACTACATTGTCTTTCTACGATGCTGAAACCCAATACAAAGCTATTCTCATCTCTGTAAAGGCCCGGGTTCGAACCCAGGAGCACAAAATACGTTTCCATAAGAGATGAACATAAATTACGTTTTCATGAGTTGCAGAGGTTGTTTCCTTTACTAAATTAAATTAGAAACAATTGTCCTACGAAATTGAGACAAGTGTCTAAAGAAAGGAAACTGATCACAGAATCTTATTTTAGTCGTGAAACATTCATATAAATTCGAAATTGCGAGACTTTTGATAAAATAGACGTAAAATTCGTAAAATGTTTGGGAAATAAACAAACCATCCCTTTGACGACTAAAGCCATTGTTGAATGTTGATTTCATGAGTTATCCCATATAAGTGCACGGGGATAATCAGTTCTTATCCTTTTCGATAAGAAATGTACGTATAGTAGGTTTTAATGACTTGAAAACAGTAGAACAAATGTTATAAATAACGCTAAGAAATATATTGAGTTATTCTGATCTTACGACGGACTATTTCTGGCTTAAGAGGACGAAATATATACGATAATTGATATATTTTTAAACTAAATTAAGTTCCGTCATTCTAGACTGGGTCGTATACCAGTATTTTAGACAATTCCTTAACGAGAAGAAATTAGAAATCTTTCGTCTTAAAGTAAATGAAACATCGCCGATGTAATTGGGAATGGACAATGTTCCATAACAAATTTAGGAAAAGCCATTTTGGAAAAGGAAGAGCTAAGATATGTGTGGAGAAGATTTTGTTGTTATTAAAATTTCATTGTAAAAAATTGTCCTAGAAAGTCGGGACGAGCGTCAAAAGAAAGGAAATTGAATGAAAATTCTTGTTCTGGTCGCGGAATATCGCTTTCGATTCGAAATTGCGAGTAATGTGAAGAAATAAGTGCATATTCTGTGTAAATTATCTGTTGTAAACAACCCCTTGACGACGAATGCGACTAAAACCGTCCCCATAAGAAATACACGTACAGTTCACTTTTGTCAATTGCAGGGTTTGTTTCTTTTATTGATTTAAATCAGAAATAATTGTCCTAGAAAGTCGAGACGAGTGTCAAAAGAGAGTAAGAAGATAGTAGATTCTTATTCTAGTCGTTGAATATCGCTTTCAATTAAAATGTGGGAGAAATTTGATGAAATAAGCGGAGTTTATGTGCATGTTTGTGGTTGTAAACAACTTGTTCCCCTTGACAACTAATGCAATTCACTTTAATCGCGTGCAGGGTTTGTTTCTTTTATTTATTTAAATTGGAAATAAATGTCCTAGAAAGTCGAAACGAGCGTCAAAAGAAGGGAAATTGAATTAAGATTCTTAATCTGTTAATGGAATATCGCTTTTTATTCGAAATTGCGAGAAATCTTCTAAAATAGATTGGTTAAACCANTTTGACACTCGTCTCGACTTTCTAGGACAATTATTTCCAATTTAAATCAACGAAAGAAACAAACCCTGCAATTGACAAAAGTGAACTCTACGTGTATTTCTTATGAGAGGAATTTGAACTCGACTAGGGTTGAACCAAGGACCTTTGGGGAATAGAAAACTGTCTTCCTCTCTGTCAAAAGGCGTCATTTATTAATCTTCAAAGTTTGAAAGTTGTGAGAAAAAATAGAAAGTTTCTACTTTATTAATACGACCAAATTAAGTCATCTTAATTAAAAATCTTAATTTGTAACGTAATGCTCGATGAAAATTATCAGTGTTACATTCCAGAGGAAGATTTTAAGGGTATTCCCAACATTATAATGTTTCTTTTCCGTACCCTTTTCTCTTGAAAGGGATCTTAAATGTATTCCATTCCTATTTAAATAAACTTGTACCCTTTTCTGCCTCAACGCATCCCTTATACCGTAAAGCTCAAGCAAAAAATTGGATATAAAGGTTTAGATGACGTTTCACTTCAATTAATTTGTATTAAAGTTTGTAATTAAGCAAACATATAGAGTATTAAATGAGAAAATGGCGTTAAGTTGATACCAACGCTGTAAAATCGACCCTTTCTCGCTAAATATATCTTCGAAATACAAAAATAATGAGGTTAAAGTCAAAACGGAACTTTTTTTTACGATTTGGTGCAAGTAAAGACAGAAAAACAGCGAAATTTTCGACTATAAATATAGAAATGTCAACTTTAAACAGGAAAAAGGCCACGTTTACGATTTCATCGGTAGCGCTTATTAATATATTAATGTTTTGAGGTCATGTTTAGTTATGAACCGGAAAAAACAAAGGCCTAAAACGTAGAGTGATGCTTTAGCTATCGAATGAAACAACAAAGACGAAAATCGGTCAATATTACGAGTAATAAACGGCAAAAAACCAAAGCCTTGCGTAGAGAAATAACCAAAATGTAACAATCCAATATGGATGCGTTGCTAAGACGCAGTTTCCTGGATTCCGTACGAGAGAAATAGTGGATGAAGAGAAAACAGATGAATAACGGCAAAGGGAGACGCGGAGCGAGGAAACGAGGGGGTGGGGTATGAGGCGGGGTGGGGATTGAGGGGAAGTTTGCAAAAGTTCGAGCAAAAATCGATGGGGCGAGGAGCGCTAATTTGAGCCCTCAACTGTAGAGGACTCTGACGCAGGAATGTTCGAAAAGTATTCGCAAAGGTGGTGCTTTTATCTAAAAAAAGACTTTTCGTTTTACTTTAAGGGAAATAAGACTTTTGAAACCAGTAAAAAATGTTGTAAACGTATGGTAGGCAAACTCATCCTATGCTAAGCGTACTCAACGTACAGTAAGGTCACTCAACATCTACTGAGTGAAAGCATGTAAGCGAACTCATCACATACTAAGCGAACTCAACATTTTCTAAGCGAAGTGATCCGAAACACGATCATAGGACAGATTGTGTATAACAAATTTCAAATACAAGGGGCGGGTTGTTAATCATATATATAAAAAGCAAATGTCTGTCCGTCCGTCTGTCTGTCCCCCTATTTATCTCAGAAACGGCTAGACTTAGAGATCTGAAACAAACTACATTGTCTTTCTACGATGCTGAAACCCAATACAAAGCTATTCTCATCTCTGTAAAGGCCCGGGTTCGAACCCAGGAGCACAAAATACGTTTCCATAAGAGATGAACATAAATTACGTTTTCATGAGTTGCAGAGGTTGTTTCCTTTACTAAATTAAATTAGAAACAATTGTCCTACGAAATTGAGACAAGTGTCTAAAGAAAGGAAACTGATCACAGAATCTTATTTTAGTCGTGAAACATTCATATAAATTCGAAATTGCGAGACTTTTGATAAAATAGACGTAAAATTCGTAAAATGTTTGGGAAATAAACAAACCATCCCTTTGACGACTAAAGCCATTGTTGAATGTTGATTTCATGAGTTATCCCATATAAGTGCACGGGGATAATAAGTTCTTATACTTTTCGATAAGAAATGTACGTATAGTAGGTTTTAATGACTTGAAAACAGTAGAACAAATGTTATAAATAACGCTAAGAAATATATTGAGTTATTCTGATCTTACGACGGACTATTTCTGGCTTAAGAGGACGAAATATATACGATAATTGATATATTTTTAAACTAAATTAAGTTCCGTCATTCTAGACTGAGTCGTATACCAGTATTTTAGACAATTCCTTAACGAGAAGAAATTAGAAATCTTTCGTCTTAAAGTAAATGAAACATCGCCGATGTAATTGGGAATGGACAATGTTCCATAACAAATTTAGGAAAAGCCATTTTGGAAAAGGAAGAGCTAAGATATGTGTGGAGAAGATTTTGTTGTTATTAAAATTTCATTGTAAAAAATTGTCCTAGAAAGTCGGGACGAGCGTCAAAAGAAAGGAAATTGAATGAAAATTCTTGTNTAAAATTTTTACTTCTCATATTAAATTTGCATTTCTGAATTGCTTTGGACAAATTTATGTCAATAAAATAATAGAATTTATATCACATTTTTGCTTATCATATTAAATTTGCCTATCAGAATTGCTTTCGACAAATTTCTCGACCTACGTTCGGTTTTCATATCGAAAATACGAAATATGTATTTTCGCCTGTAACTCGAGAACCACGTTCTGCACAGCTTTCAAATTTTAAACACCGTTAAATGTCTTCTTTCGACAAATAGTAGCATACTTTTATTCACGTTAAGGGCCCAGGTTCGATTCCAGATGAGCACAACTGTCTCCATAAGAAATACACGTAGAGTTCTCTTTGGTCAATTGCAGGGTTTGATTCTTTTATTGATTTAAATTAGAAATAATTGTCCTAGAAAGTCGAGACGAGTGTCAAAAGAAGGGATATTAAGTGGAGATTCTATTTCTAGTCGTGGAATATCGCTTTTGATTACAAGATGCGAGAGATTTGATGAAATATGTGGTAATTCTGTGTAATTTTCTGTTATAAACAACCCCTTGACGACCAATGCGACTGAAATCGTTTCCATAATAAATACACGTAGAGTTCACTTTTGTCAATCGCAGGGTTTGTTTCTTTAACTGATTTAAATTAGAAATAATTGTCATAGAAAGTCGAGATAAGTGTCAAAAGGAAGGAAATTCAATGAAGATTATTATTATAGTCAAGAAATATCACCTAATGTTCGAAATTGCAAGAATTTAGACAATACATGTGGAGATACATAGAGTTCACTTCACAGAAATACACGTAGAGTTCACTTTTTGCAGGGTTTGTTTCTTTTATTGATTTAAATTCGAAATAATTGTCCTAGAAAGTCGAGAGGAGTGTCACAAAAGGGAAATTGAATGAAGATTCTTAATATAGTCAAGGAAAATCACGTAATTATCTAAATTGCAAGAATTTAGACAAAATATGTAGAGATACGTAGAGTTCACCTTTATTGCTTGCAGGGTTTGTTTCTTTTACTAATTTAAAATAGAAATAATTGTCCTAGAACGTCGAGACGAGTGTCAAAAGGAAGGAAATTCAATGAAGATTCTTACTGTAGTCAAGGAATATCACCTACTTTTCGAAATTGCAAAAATTTAGACAAAATATATTGACATACGTAGAGTTCACTTTTGTCAATTGCAGGGTTTGTTTGTTTTATTGATTTAAATTAGAAATAATTGTCCTAGAAAATCAAGACGAGTGTCAAAAGAAGGAAAATTCAATGAAAATTCTTATTATACTCAAGAAATATTACCTAGTTTTCGAAATTGCAAGAATTTAGACAAAATATGTGGAGAAACGTAGAGTTCACCTTTATTGCTTGCAGGGTTTGTTTCTTTTACTAATTTAAAATAGAAATAATTGTCCTAGAAAGTCGAGACGAGTGTCAAAAGAAGGGAAATTGAATGAAGATTCTTAATATAGTCAAGGAATATCCCTTTCTATTCGAAATTGCAAGAATTTAGACAAAATATGTGCAGAAACGTAGAGTTTACTTTCATCGCTTGCAGAGTTTGTTTCTTTTATCGATTTAAATTCGAAATAATATTCATACGACGTGCATTGAGTGAACTCATCATAAACTAAGCTAAAACATCACGAACTAAGCAGTCTCATCATAAACTATGCGAATTTACGATAAATATATCTTTACTATGACCATCTCACATTGGTTGTGGTTTTTCTGCAACGTCAGACGTTCAATAATTCTTTAAAATCGTTAATATTTCCCACACAGTGGATTTAGTATTCTCCATCGCCATGGTTACGTACAACCTTCCTGAAATTCGCGTCTCCTCATCATCCTGAGCACATATTAGTCTCAATTGACCCTCTGCTGATTCTGCAGGCCATAATTACCCCAAGATGCAAATTCCACTCCCCAGAGGGCAGCAGAAGTTCTCCAAAGTTGTTCCTCGGCTTCATCTTCACACAGCATCCCTTTCGCAACTCCTCCATTTGGGAGAGTGTGTACTTTGGAAGAGTTATTTTAACCCCGGATTTCTGCTCGAAGGCGTACAATTGACTCCAGTAGATGCCTATTTCATCACTATGAGGTCAACCCTATTCTATCTCCTATTGTATATTCGTATATATAAAAAGGAAATATCTGTCCGTCCGTCCGTCTGTCCATACCTTACATATCTCAGAAACGGCTTGACTTAGAGATCTGAAACAAACTGCATTGTGTTCGCATTGTTCTTATTACGCTTAGAATGCCTTACTTCTCTTAGAATGAGCTGACTCCGCTTAGAATACGCTTTCTCCGCTTAGAATGCGCTTAGTTTTTGCATAGAATGTTTTAAGTACGCTTTAAAAGCACTTACTCCGCTTAGAATGAGCTTAGTTTTTGCTTATAATCCGCTTAGTCCGCTTAAAATGCGCTTAGTCTGCTTAGATTGCGCTTAGTGCGCTTTCTCCCCTTATAATACGCTTAGGTTTTACTTAGAATGTTTAAAGTACGCTTTAAAAGCACTTACCCCGCTTAGAATGCGCTTAATTATTGCTAAGAGTGTATTTAGTACGCTTATTACTCGCTTTCTCCGCTTACAATGCGCTTTCTCCGCTTAGAATACGCTTAGTTTTTGCTTACAATGTTTAAAGTACGCTTTAAAAGCACTTATTCCGCTTAGAATGCCTTAGNATTGATTTAAATAGG
This sequence comes from Ladona fulva, assembly GCA_000376725.2. Taxonomy (NCBI): domain Eukaryota; kingdom Metazoa; phylum Arthropoda; class Insecta; order Odonata; family Libellulidae; genus Ladona; species Ladona fulva. The sequence continues at coordinate 69,581 of KZ309291.1, read as the reverse complement.
AAATAATTGTCCTAGAAAGTCGAAATAAGTGTCAAATGAAAGGAAATGGAATGAAGAGTCTTATTATCGTCGTGGAATATCGCTTTCGATTCGAAATATTCTAATTTATATGTGTAAATTAGATCAAATATCCTTTTGTTGTGGATCTAACCACAATGCATGCAATGCAACTGTGTTTGTAATATAAATATTTTTATGTAACTTAAAAATTCTGAAAAAAGCAGAAGTCACTACAATTCTATAGCTAACTCATCGTACACTAAGCAAAGTCATCATAGATTCAGCAGACACAAAGCAGACATTTACATAAAATAGACTCATCATAACCTAAGTGGGGTTATCAGAAACTAAGCGAACTTAGCACAAACTAAGCGAACTCATCGCAATCTAAGCGAACCCTTCCTAAACTAAACAAAATACACATATAGAAAGAAATCTCAATATTAAATTCACCATCTAGGTATCATACTTTCACCAGTTTTTTTTACTGCTTTTGCAAAACAGTAAATTCGCAAATTTTCGCAAAATCGAAAAACGTAAAAATTGGGCGAATTTTCGCAAAATCGAAAAACGCGAAATTCGCAAATTTTCGCAAATCGAAAAACGTGAAAATTCGCGAATTTTCGCAAAGATTGGTTTGCGAAACACTTCATTCTACCGCGAATTCCAGTTCTAAACATCGAAATCACTTCTACACCCAACTTTTCTTCAACTTTGTCCCTTTACTTTAAATAATTCTCGAAATTTCAAAAAAGAAACTTTTTTTTCACGTCTTCGGGCACGAAAAAAAAAACGAAGTGATGAATTGCAGTTCGGAAATGAATGAAATTAGGGTCCGGAGAGCAAAAAAGTCGTGTCAGGGTACACGGAAAGGGGTGTTTCTTCTCAGGGACTCCCTGCCGTACCCTTTTCCCCCTCCGAAACCCCTTAAATAAAAAACGCCCCGAAAAAGANTTCTAAGCGTAGCCAGCGCATTCGAAGGGAAGTCAACACGTTCTAAGTGGACGTAGCACATTCTAAGATTACTCAGCGCATTCTAAGCGTACTCAATAAATTCTAAGCGTACTCAGCGCATTCTAAGCGGAGTCAGCGCATTTTAAGCGGACTCAACTTATTTTAAGCTTACTCAGCGCATTTTGAGTGGAATTATCGGACCCAAAGCGTACTCAGCGCATTCTAAGCGGAGTCAGCGCATTGTAAGCGGAGTCAGCGCATTGTAAGCGGACTCAACTTATTTTAAGCCTACTCAGCGCATTTTGAGTGGAATTAACGGACCCTAAGCGTACTCAGCGCATTCTAAGCGGAGTCAGCGCATTGTAAGCAGACTCAACTTATTCTAAGCGGACTCAACTTATTTTAAGCCTACTCTGCGCATTTTGAGTGGAATTATTGGACCCTAAGCGTACTCAGCGCATTCTAAGCGTACTCAGCGCATTCCATACATACTCAAGGATTTTCTAGGCAAACTCAATGGATTCTGAGCACAATTACAAAATTCTACGCAAACTCAACGTGCTGTAAGCGCACTAAACTCATTTTAAGCGGATTTGATGCATTTTAAGACTACTCAGCGAAGCAGAAGTACCGCGTTCTAAGCGGAGTCATCACATTGTAAGCGAACTAAACGCATTCTAAGCGGTAAATGACTTGTAATAAATTATGTAAATCAACGAAGAAATTAGGTTTTTATGATAAAAAAGTATCCTTAAGTATAGGCAAATATTAGCACTTTGAAGTTTTGCGGGGAATAAAAGATTTAGGGGCAGTTTATTAAAGTTTATTCTCCGTTTAGAATGTATTGATTTCTCTTAGAATGCGCTTAGTACACTTAAGATGTGTTGAGTTCGCTTAGAATGTGCTGAGTCCGCTTATGCTGCGTAAACTACTCTTATGATGCGTTGAGAAGGATTACAATGCGCTTAGTTAGCTTAGAATGCTGTAGTAATTACACTAAAAATGCCCTGAATACGCTTAGAATGCGTTGAGTACTCTTAGGATACGCTGAGTACGCTTAGAATGCGCTGAAACAGCTTAGAATGCGCTGAGTACGCGTACGCTTAGAATGCGCTGAGTACGTTAAGAATGCGCTGAGTACGCTTAGGATGCACTGAGTACGCTTAGGATGCACTGAGTACGCTTAGAATGCTTTGAGTACTCTTAGGATGCGCTCAGTACGCTTAGAATGCGCTTAAACCGCTTAGAATGCACTGAGCACGCTTAGAATGCTTTGAGTACTCTTAGGATGCGCTCAGTACGCTTAGAATGCGCTTAAACCGCTTAGAATGCACTGAGTACGCTTAGAATGCGCTGAAACAGCTTAGCATGCGCTGAGTACACTAAGAATGCGCTGAGTACGGTCAATGACTTATAATAAATTATGTAAATAAAGGAATAAATTAGGTTTTTGCGATAAAGACGTATCCTTACGTATAGGCAAATATTGATACTTCGGAGTGTTGCGGGGAACATAAGATTTAGGGGCACTTTATTAAAATTTATAATTACACATTTGTGAATTTCTTAGATTAGAGAATACAAAAGACTACATTTTGTAACATAACTTTCTAAGCGTAGGTAGCGCATTCTAAGCTAACTCAACGCATTCTAAGTGTTCTCAGCGCATTCTAAGCGAACGTAGTGCAAAGTAAGCGGGCTCAACACATTATAAGCGTTCACAGCGATTTTCTACCGTACTCATCGCATTCTAAGCGGACTCAACGCATTCTAAGCGCACTCAGCGCATTCTAAAGGCACTAAACACATTCTAAGCGTAATCAGCGCATTCTAAGCGAATTCAGCGCGTTCTAAGCGGACTAAACTCATTCTAAGCGTATCTAGCGCATTCTAAGCGTACTCAGCGCATTCTTAGCGTACTCAGCGCATTATAAGCGTAATCAGCGCATTCTAAGCGTACTCAGCGCATTCGAAGCGTAACTAGCGAATTTTAAGCGTACTCAGCGCATTATAAGCGTAATCAGCGCATTCTAAGCGTACTCAGCGCATTCTAAGCGTA
>KZ309291.1:22466-49390 GCA_000376725.2 Ladona fulva | reverse complement strand
AATTACAGGGGCAACAAACATGCATAGCACCATTATAAATTAGTGGAGATGGAGGAATAATTTTTTATTTATCATTTCGGACTCTTGACCATTTTACGATTAAAGTTACCAGAATCGGAAGTTGAAAATCTTGCAAACTTACAAAATACTTTGAGACATGTTAATAATAAGAGGGAAATTCCATAATGATTCACATTCTTATTGTTGATTGTAGATTTCGGCCTCGAATTTGATTAGAAAATTTTTGTTTTCAATAACCTGTACCATTGGACAAAACTAAGATGCGAGATGTTATTTTCTCTTATGTACAAATAGGTATACTAAATTTAATCCGACATCTATTTTCCCCGTTGAGAATCAACGGGCACTTCAGCTAGTTATTATTATAAAGTACTCCTCCGTTAATATTTATGTATTCAATTTAAGGCGATTTCATGAGATATGTTCGTATATTTGGTAATTTAAATTGTTTTGATTGATTCTTAAATTTAATAAGGTGAACGTGATCTACAAATACCTAAGGGAAGTCAACATACAGCTAGCGAACTCATCACTAACTAAGCGTACTCATCATCCCCTTAGCTTATTCATAAGCTACTGATTGAACTCAAAATAAGGTAAGCTAATTAATCATACACAAAGCGCACAAAGCGGACTTTAAGCAAACTCAGCATATTCCAAGCATAAAATAAATACAACACATTCTAAAAGACCTTAGCATAAACTAAGCAAACAGCATATTCTAAGCGATTTCAGCGTATTTTAAGCGTGCAAAGCAGATTCTAAGCGGACTCAACATTAACTAAGCAAATATAGAACGAAACGAACTCATAAAATACATCAAGAGATTTCATTTTTATACTAAGCAGTCTAAGCGTAAAGTTAGCGAACTCAGCGCTTGCTAAGCGGTCTCAGCGGAAGGTAAGCGCATGTCTTAACACTTATGTTATGCATATGCATAAACTAAGCGTACATAGCAGATTTTAAGCGGACTCAGCATATATAAAGCGTAAAATATAACTAGACTCAGCTAAACTGAAAAAAATATACAAATTCTATGCGAACTTAGCTCAACATAATCTAAGCGGACTTAACATATTCTAAGCGGACTCAGCATATACTAAGCAGACGCAGCATATTCTAAGCAAAACCAGCATAGACTAAGCAAAGACAGCACATTCTAAGCGAAATCAGCGAAAATTAAGGAAAGATAGCTGATTCTAAGAACAATAAAAAAGAAAACAGCATATTCTAAGCTAACTCAGCAATAACTAAGCAATGAAATCACATTCTAAGCGAAACTATTACCAACTAGGGAATCACAGCTGCTTCTAAGCGAACTCAGCTTAACCTAAGCAAAGATAGCACGCACTAAGGAAACTCATTGTATATAAAGGGATTTTATTTATACTAAGCGGTCTCATCGTAAAGTTAGCGAACTCAGCGCTTGCTAAGCGGTCTCAGCGGAAGGTAAGCGCATGTCTTAACACGTGGGTGTGCACCGGTGAATGTGTTTAATTCGTGTATTTCCGAAAAACACGGGAATTTGTCGAGATTTACGATGAAAGAAGTGATGCATTTGCTTCCGTTGGGTTTGAGAGATGGAATGTGTTTATCGGAAGAGAGGAATTGAGTCGGAATCCGAAGATAGCGAAGGTAAAAAGCGCGTCTTTCATAGGATTGCGGAGCATAAATCAAAGTTCTCCCCTTTTTCAGATAAGAATTATCCCAAGGAATTTATTGCCGATTCTGACCCCAATACTTAGTGGGGGAGAATTCAGGACTTCGTCCATCACGTTCCCTCTTACATTGCGTTGAGGGCGCTTCCATAGCGCTGAGAGAGCTTAGATAGAGTTTAGCCGGCATAAAAAATGACAAGACCGCTTACAATACATCGAGCGCGCTTATTTAGCGCTGATAGAGCTTAGTTTCCGTTGAGTCCGCTTAGATAGTGATAAGATCGCTTAGAGTGCCTTGTGCACGCTTATTTAGTGCTGAGAGTGCTTAGTTTCCGTTCAGTCCTCTTAGAAAGTGATAAGATCGCTTAGAATGCGTCGAGCGTGCTTATTTAGCGCTAAGAGTGCTTAGTTTTCGTTGAGTCCGCTTAGATAGTGATAACACCGTTTAGAATTCGTCTAGCGCGCTTTTCTAGCGCTGAGAGTGCTTAGTTTCAGTTGAGACCGCTTACTCAGCGCTGAGAGAGCTTCGTTTCATTTGATTACATTTAGATAGTGATAAGACCGTTTAGAATGCGTTGAGTCCGCTTAAGTAGCGCTGAGAAGGCTTAGTTAGGGTTGAGCCTGCTTATAAAGTGATAAGATCGCTTGGAATGCGTTGATCCTGCTTACTCAGCGCTGAGAGTGCTTAGTTTACAATGAGTTCGCTTAGAAAGTGATAAGACCAGTTAGAATGCGTTGAGGTCGGTTATTTAGTGCTGGGAGTGCTTAGTTTCAGTTGAGTCCGCTTAGAAAGTTATAGTTATTGTGTTTAATACACTGAATCCACTTTGTTGAGTTCGCTTAGAATGCGTTGATACCGCTGAGTTTACTCAGAAAAAGCTGATTATGCTTAGAATACGTTGAGATAGCTTATAATAGATGAATCCGCTTTAGATGGGTTTAGATTGTGATAAGTGCGCTTAGTATATGCTAATTATGCTTAGAGTACGTTGAGTTGTCTTAGGGTGAGTTAAGTTTGCTTAGAATGCGTTGAGTACGCTCAGAATACGTTGAGATTTCTCAGAGGTGCTCCATTTGCTTTGTTTACACTGGGTTCGCTTAGAAAGTGTTTCATTTGCTTAGTTCATGCTCAGTTCGCTCAGAAAATTTGGTAACGTTGGCTTTGTTCACGCTGAGATCGCTTAAATAAGTGCTCTCCTTGCTTATTTTACACTGACTTAGCTTAGAATACGCTGAATTCGCATAGAATGCGCTGACTTAGCTTAGAATACGCTGAGTTCGCTTAGAATGCACTGAGATCACTTAGAATGCGCTGAGTTCGCGTAGAATACGCTTAGTTCGCTTAGAATGCAATGAGTTCCCTTAGAATACGCTGAGTTCGCGTAGAATACGCTGAGTTCGCTTATAATACGCTGAGTTCGTTTAGAATACGCTGAGTTCGCTTAGAATACGCTGAGTTCGCTTTTATTTCCTACCTTCTATTAGCATTTGCAGTCTGCTTACTTTATGATGAGTACGCTAGCTATGCGCTGATTCCGCTAACTTGACGCTCAGTTCACCCACTACAAACTGAGTTATCGCATTTAACGATGAGTTAGCTCAGTATCCGTTGAGTACGCTTACCTTTCCGCTTAGTAAGTGGTGAATCCTCTGTGATTTCACCATCATCCCCCTCCTGACCCTTATACAAACGCATACCCTTTTCTAAGAACCCCTTCGGCGTGTCAAAAGGCCATTCGAAAAGAGGAATGCATTTCTCGTTTAATTGAGTCGCTTCCCCTTTCTAAAAGTAGACGGCGACACTTTCCAACCGTAAATCTCGAAATGGAGAAGTTTACTTCCAAACACAAAAGACATCAAAAGAACTTCGAGATTTATTTCTCTTCTTGTTCGAATGCACCTGTCCATTGGAGATATATGCTCTTTTCTCCCCCAAACACAGAGGGAGCACTTTTCCTTCACTTTTTACGAATTATCATGAAAAACAAGAATCCTGAATGTAACAACTAGTAAACGACTACGGCAAGCTTAGTATGCCTTTAGACCGCTAACATTAAACTTAGGCCGCTTAGAATATGTTAAGTCCGCTTAAAGATTGTTTATTCTGCTTAGAATATGTTAAATTCCTCAAAAATCCGTTGAGTCCACTTAGAATGTGTTGAGACAGCTTAGAATGTGTTGAGTTCGCTTAGAATGTGTTGAGTCCGCTTAGAATGAGCTGAGTCAGCTTAGAATGTGTTGAGTCCGCTTAGAATGCGTTAGGTCCGCTTAGAATACGTTGAGTCCGCTTAGAATGTGTTGAGTTCGCTTAGAATGTGTTGAGTCCACTTAGAGTGTGTTGACTCCGCTTAGATTGCGTTGAGTCCGCTTAGAATGTGTTGAGTTCGCTTAGAATGTGTTGAGTCCGCTTAGAATGTGTTGAGTCCGCTTAGATTGCGTTGAGTCCGCTTAGAATGTGTTGAGTTCGCTTAGAATGTGTTCGCTTAGAATGTGTTGAGTCCGCTTAGAACGCATTGAATTCCGCTTAGCATGTGTTAAATTCACCTACAGTATCTTAAATCTGCTAAGAATACGCTGAGATCGCTTACTATATGTTGAGTCCGCTTAAAATAAGTTGAGTTTGCTCACAACGAGTTGAGCACGCTTAGCATACCTTAAGACCACTTAGAATACGTTGAGTACGCTTGAAATATGTTAACTACGCTTAGAATACGTTGGGTTTGCTTACAACCAGTTGAGTACGCTGAAAGTGCGCTTAGAATATGCTGAATCCGCTTAGGAAGCGCTACGTACGCTTAGGAATACACGCTATAAAATGTAGAGTCATTTGCTTCCTTCAATGAAAGAAATTCGCGGAAAATTGTAAATTTTATTAAACTGCCCCTGAATCTTATATGTCAAGCACTACTCAGATGTTTGCGGGTTGCCTACACTTAAGGATACATTGTTTCTTACAAGATTCTAGTAAACGCCCCCGTCAAGCATGACGGGACTTTATTTAGTTTAAATATATATCTGTTATCGTATATATTTCGTCCTCCTAAGCCAGAAACAGTCCTTCGTAAGATGACAACAATCCAGTATAGTTCTTACCATTTTTTATAATATTTATTCTACTGTTTTCATGAAAGTCTAATGTACGTATAATTCTCACAAAAAATATAAGAACTGATTATCCCCGTGTATTTATATGGGATAATTCATGAAATCTATATTCAACAATGTCGTCAAAGGGATGGGTTGTTTATTTCCGCGATATTTCTTGAATTTTCCGTGTATTTTATCAAAGTTCTCGCAATTTCGAATTTATATGAATATTTCACGACTAAAATAAGATTCTATGAACATTTTCCTTTCTTGTAACACTTATCTCAATTCCGTAGGACCATTATTTCTAATTTAATTCCGTAAAAGAAACAATGTCTGCTAGTCATGAAAACGTACTTTACGTTAATCTCTAATGGAACCGTATTATGGGCCTGGGTTCGAACCCGGGCCTTTTATAGAGACGAGAATAGTTTTCCTGGGGGTTTCAGAATCGTAGAAACACAAAGTGTTTATAATTTTCTTATTTTGTGCCGAATTTGCTAATATCACCTTAAGTCCCTTAGAATGCGATAACTTTGCTTGGTTTTATGCAAACCTTGCTTGGAATTTGCTAAATCGGCTTTTAAAACGTTGATTCCGCTTAGAATGCGTTGAGTTCGCTTAGAACACACTTAGATCTTTCTGAAACTCACTATTTCAATAACAAATCAGAGTTCCTTAATCGCAAAATTGATTATAGCACATTTATTCCGCTTAGAATGCGTTGAGTTCGCTTAGAACACGCTTAGATCTTTCTAAAACTCACTATGTCAATAACAAATCAGAGTTCCTTAATCACTAAATTGATTATAGCATATTAATTCTGCTTAGAATGCGTTGACTTTAGTACACGCTTAGATCTTTCTAAAACTGACTATTTCAATAACAAATCAGAGTTCCTCTATCGCATATAACAGACTTACTGTGGATATAGAGAATGTGTGTGTATTTAAAAAGGAATGTCGAGTACATATTCAAGAAAAAGCTTCCTCAAAGTAATGAGAATATCCTCAACATCTGCTGAGGACATAAATCAAGACGAGGAGACGCTAAAGAGAAGGAATTCTAATGTTCCTGAGATTAATGGCTCCGATGAGAAAGGGGGGAATAAAATACATACATAAATAATTACTTATGTACTGTCACCGACAAAAAATATACTACGACTAGTAAACGCCCCGTCAAGCAAGACGGGACTTAATTTAGTATAAAAATATGTCTATTATCGTATATATTTAATCCTCCGAAGCCAGAAACAGTCCGTCGTAAGATCAGAATAACTCAATGTATTTCTTACCATTATTTATAACATTCTACTGTTTTCAAGTCATGAAAGCCTACTTTACGAACATTTCTTATAGAAAAATATAAGAACTGATTATTCCCGTGTATTCTAAGCGGATTCAGCAGGTTCTAAGCGGAGTTATCACTCCGTTAAGCTTACTAAACATATCCTAAGCGCAATAAGCATGTTCTATGCGGAGTTATCACTACTCTAAGCTTACCAAACCTATACCAAGCACACTCAACATATTCTAAGCGGAAAAATCACTCTTGTAAGGCCACTAATGCTAGACTTAGCTCAAATTGTCATATTCTAAGCGGAGTTGTCACTCTTTTTTAAGTTTACTATACCAATCCTAAGCGCACTCATCTTATACTAAGCGGAGAAATCACTTTATTTTTCACTTACCATTATTTATAATATTTGTTCTACTGTCCTCTAGTCATCAAAGCCTACTTTACGTACATTTTTAATAGAAAAATATAAGAATTGGCTATCCCCGTGCACTTATATGGGATAATTCATGAAATCAACATTCAACAATGGCCTTAGTCGTCAAAGGGATGGGTTGTTTATTTCCCAAATATTTTACGAAATTTCCGTGTGTTTTATCAAAATCCTCGAAAGTTCGGATCTATATCAATATTTCACGACTAAAATAAGAATCTATGATCATTTTCCTTTCTTTTGACACTTCTCTTGATTTCGTAGGACCATTGTTTCTAATTTAATTTTGTAAAAGAAACAACCTCTGCAGGTAACGAAAACCTATTTTACGTACATTTCTTATGGAAAAGTATACTAACTGGCTTATTTCCCAAAAAAAGTACGTATTTTCCGTGTACTTTATCCAAGTTCTGGCAATTTCGAATTTACATAAATGTTTCACTACTAAAATAAGAATCTATGATCATTTTCCTTTCTTTAGACACTTGTCTCAATTTCATAGGACCATTTTTTCTAATTAAATTTCGTAAACGAAACGACCTCTGCAAGTCACTAAAACGTACTTTACGTTCATCTCTTATGGAAACGTATTTTGTGCTCCTGGATTCGAACCCGGGCCTTTACAGAGATGAGAATAGTTTTCCTGGGGGTTCAACATCGTAGGAACACAATGAAGTTTGTTTAAGATCTATAAGTCAAGCCGTTTCTGAGATAAATTGAGGGACGGACAGACATTTGCTTTTGATATATAATCTAAGAAAATGTAGCAAATTTTTATCGCTTTCAGCGTATTTTAAGAGCTATAAATGTATTCATAGCAATCGGGACGACTTCTAATCTAAGTAATTCCATCATAAGCGAAATCAGCGCAATCTAAGCGATGTTAGCGCATTCTAAGCGGGATGAGAGCATTCTAAGCGATGTTAGCGCATTCTAAGCGGAGACAGCGCATTCTAAGCGAAGTTTCCGCATTCTATGCGAATTCAACACATTCTAAGCGGAGTCAGCGCATTCGAAGCGGAGTCACCGCATTCTAAGCGAAGGCAGCGCATTCTAAGCGAAATCATCGCATTCTAAGCGGAGTAAGCGCATTCTAAGCGGAGGCAGCGCATTCCTAGCGGACTCAGCGCATTATAATCGAAGTTAGCGCATTCCTAGCGGACTCAGCGCATTATAATCGAAGTTACCGCATTCTAGGCGGAGTCAACGCATTTTATATGAAGTTAGCGCATTCTAAGGAATGGCAGCGTACTCTAAGCGGACTCAGCGCATTGTAAGTGGAGTCAGTGTATTCTAAGCAAAGTTAGCGCATTGTAAGTTTAGTCATCGCGTTTTAAGTAAAGTTAGTTAATTCCTGGCGAATTCACCGCATACTAAGCGGAGTCAGCGCATTTCTAAGCGGAGTCAACGCATTCTAAGCGGATTCAGCGCATTCTAAATCAGATCTTAAACCATCACACATCAGTCTTGTATCTATCGGACGCTTAAAGTTGCTCAGTTGCGTGGAATTTCCAAACCTCGTCTTCGGAATCGAGAGCGGGGGATGAATTCGGGGGTTTGTTTGGTCGGATATAAAGAAAAGAGGGGATGAAGAGGGTTCTTTTGTCGGGATCAATCGATTGAATGGAACTCCTGAATTTTCCGCCAAATGTATTGCTCGCTGGGGGGCGCTGCGGACCGTGAAGGCGGAATGGCTCGAACCGTGTCCTTCCAAGAGATGTATGCATTCCGAATATAAGGGAAATAAAGGAGCTGGAGAAGAGAAAAGGGGGGAAAAGTGAATGAAAGGGAGGGGGAGAAATCGTGAAAAGTTAAAGGGGGCCGTAATAATGCCATTTTAAGTGAACTGTATTGTTTCAAAGATATAGACAGGAGATACGCTAAAGCAGGAGTGAGGAGAGGTGACATGTTAATGGAAAATGGTTGTAAAAGTGAAAGAAAGTACGAAAAATTAATGTGAAAAGTGAGGGAAGGTTCATAACAATGGTGAACTAAGTTCATTGTATTGTTTAAATGATAAATAAAGTAGACACGTTAAAGTAGGAGTGAGGAGATGTGACATGTTAATGGAAAATGGTTGTAAAAGTGAAAGGAAGTGTTATAAATTAATAATAAAAGTGAAACAAGGTTAATAAAAATGGTGATCTAAGTTCATTGTATTGTTTAAATGATAAATAAAGTAGAAACGCCAAAGTAGGGGTGAGGAGAGGTGACATGTTAATGGAAAATGGTTGTAAAAGTGAAAAGAAGTACTCTAAATTGATATGAAAAGTGAAAGTGAGTATTATAAATTAATAAGAAAAGTGAAAGAAGGTCCATAGCAATAGTAAACTAAGTGAATTGTATTGTTTATTAGATAAATAAAATAGACACGTAAAACAGGAATGATGGGAGGTGACATTCATGGAAAGTAGTTGTAAAAGTGAAAGAAAGTACTATAAATCGATATAAAAGTGAAAGGATGCAAAATATATATGATTGGAAAAGTGAAAGAAAAGTTAAAGGAGGGTCGGAATAATGCCATTTTAAGTGAACTGTCTTGTTTCAAAGATATAGACAGGAGTTATGCAAAATTAGCAATGAGAAGAGGGCCATATTAATGGAAAACAGTTGTAAAAGTGAAAGAAAGTACTATAAATCGATATCAAAAGTGAAAGGATGCATTATAAATTTATTAGGAATGGGAAAGAAGGTACATTACAAATGGTTAATTAAGTGCATTGTATTGTTAAAACATAAATAAAGTAGATACGCAAAACTAGGAACGAGGAGAGGTGACTTGTTAATGGAAAATAGTTGTAAAAGTGAAAATAAGTACTATAAATTGATATGAAAAGTGAAAGGAAGTATTATAAATTAATAATAAAAGTGAAAAAAGGTTCATGGCTATAGTAACCTAAGTTCTTTGCATTGTTTAAAAGACAAATAAAATAGATACGCTAAAGCAGGAATGAGAAGTGATAAAAAGTCAATGGATATTCGTACCAAAAGTGAAAGGAAGTAGAAATAGAAAACGTTAAAAGTTAAAGCAAGGTTCGTAATAACGTAAATTTAAGTGCATGGCATCATTTAAATATATAAAAAGAGATACGCAAATCAATGAAAAGGGGAAAAAAAAAGTTAATGGATACTTTTAGAAGTGAAAAGAACTCATGATAGAAAATTCTAACAGTTAAAGTGGCGTTTACGATACTGTTAATTTAAGTGCGTTCGATTGTTTAAAAGATATAAAAAACAGAAGTGCAAAATGAGGAAAAGAAGTTAAAGGTAAGTCGTCCATAAAAGTTAACGACAGCCAGGATAATGAATATTAATAGTTAAAGGTACATTTATTTTAATGTTAATGAAAGTGCATTGAATTGTTTAAAATATATATAAAGGAGATACGCAAAAAATGAATAAGGGAAGATAAAAAGTTAATGGAAAGTAGTTGAAAAGTGAAAGGAAGTACGAAAAATGAAGGTGAAAAGTGAAAGAATATTCACAACAATTGTAAACTAAGTTCGTTGTATTGTTTAAAAGATACATAAAGTAGTTACGGAGAAGTAGGAAGGAGTGAGGATAAAAATTTAATGGAAAAAAGTTTTAAAAGTAAAAGGAAGTTTAAATAGAAAACGTTAAAAGTTAAAGCAAAGCTCAATGAAGATATATTCATTTTAAATCTAGGTTAATTGAAGAGCATCATGCTGTTACAACGATTGAAAGAGCAGAATTGCCCAATTAGAAAAGGGAAGACAGAAAGTTAAAAGAAAGTCGTAGTAAAAGTGATAGGAATTTATGTTTAGTTTATCGTAACGTTCATTCAAGTTCTTTATATTGTTTAAAATATATAAGAAGAAGGGTTGCAAAATGATGAAAAAAAAANTGGGAATATTTGTGTTTGAATTACTCACAGTTCAATTGAATTTATTACAATTAAATGAGTTTATATATTATATGAATCAGCTTAGAATGTGTTTAGCCCGCTTATTAAAAGATGGGTCTGCTTAGTTTATGATAACTTTGCTTAGTTTATGATGAGTCCGCTAAGTATGCGTTGAGTCCGCTTACTATGCGTCGAGTGCGCTAAGAATGTTTAGTACGCTTAGTTTACGATGGGTCTGCTGAAGTGAAAGTAAGTACTAAACGTTAATGTGAAACTTGAAATAAGCTTAATTAAGATGGTAAACTAAGTGCTTTGCGTTGTTTAAAAGATATATAACGTAGGTACGCAAAAGCAAGAATAAGGAAAGATAAAAAAATAATAGAAAGTTGTTGTAAAAGTGAAAGGAAGTGCTACATTTAATGTGAAAGTGAAGGAAGTGGGGATGTTACCTGTTAAAATATTTGCAAACAGATTCATGAAAGCGAAAGAGATGCTTGTATTCACGGAAAAACCAATAAAAAGTGAAAGGAGGTTTGAGATATAAACATGAAAGTTACCAAGGTGTAAATAAGGTGATTGGTTTCGAAGATTAAAGGTTAAGGAGCGTGAATGCGATCGTTCCGCTAAATTTGATAAATCGATCGAGAGAATCGACATCTATAAATCGAAATGATCTATTTGCAGTGGGGGGTCGTATTTCATAGGAAAGCCCCTTTAGAAGTGGAAGCCCCTTTTCGGAATCAAACGATCGGAAGGAAGAAGTTTTTCGAATGTTCTGAGGAGTCTGCAAGCCGTGGATATTGGTACTCGTGCACCGTGTTATATAAGTATTGACGAAAGGAGGATGGGTGGAAAGAGGATCGTAAGAAGGGATGGGGATATAGGAATCAGAAAGGACGAAAAAACGGAAAAAGGAGACGAAAAGAATAAGAAAAAACGGGTTGAATTAATTTTAAGGTGCGAGATAAGTGAATGTTCATCAATGGGAAAAGTGAAAGGAAGATACACGCTCCTAAAAGTGAAAGATATGCATGTGTGGGCATATGTTAGTGAAAAGTGAATGTAAGTACATTTTAATTAGTTTGAGTTAAAGTGAGAGAAAAGTTAATGTTGACAAATGAGAAAAGTGAAAGGAAGTTAAACACACGTAAAAGTTAAAGGTATGCGTGTGTGGGCATATGTTACTGAAAAATTGAATGTAAGTTCATGTTCATGAACGTTTTTAAGCGAACTCAACGTATACGTAGCAAAATCAACAACAACTAAGTGAAATCATAAACTAAGCGGTCTCATCATCAACTTAGCCAATTTATCGCGAACTAAGAGGAGCCATCATTAACTAAGCGGTCTAAACACATTCTAAGGGGACTCAGCGGATACTTAGCGCACTAAACACATTCTAACTGAACTCAACGCATTCTTAGCGTACTCAACGTCTACTAAGCGAACTCAGCGCACACTTAGTGGACTCAGCGCACACTTAACGGGCTCAGCGCATTCTTAGAGGACTCAACAAATACTACGAGAAATCCTAAACTAAGCGGAGTCAACATAAACTAAGCAAACTTATCACTAACAAATCAGACTCATCAATAGAAAAGCAGTCCCATCATTGAAAAAGCGGACTTAACATTCTAAGCGGACTCATCGCATATAATAAGAGAAAATTATAAAGTAAGCGGACTCAACGTAAACTACGCCAACTTATCATATATTAAGCAGACCCATCGTAAACTAAGCGGACTAAACATTCTTAGCGCACTCAACGCATAGTAAGCGGAGTCAACGCATACTTAGCGGAATCAACGAATACTTAGCAGACTCATCAGATACTAAGCGGAATCATCATAAACTAAGCAAAGTTATCATAAATTCAGCAGACCCATCGTAAACTAAGCGGACTAAACATTCTTAGCGCACTCGACGCATAGTAAGCGGACTCAACGCATACGTAGCGGACTTATCATATACTAAGCGGAGTCATCATAAACTAAGCGAAGTTATCATAAACTAAGCAGACCTATCTTTTACTAAGCGGGCTAAATACATTCTAAGCAGATTCATACAATATATAAACTCGTTTAATTGTAATAAATTCAATTGAACTGTAAGTATTTCAAACACAAATGTTCCCAATACAAAACCTTAAATATTTTCCTTTTGAGTCGTCAAAAAAAAAAAAGAATTCCGTCTTAAATTCGGTGCGAAGTTTTTGTTTCCGAAATCATCCGGTAGGCGTCTCCCCTCGTACATCTTTAAATGATCCTATTAGAATAAAATAAACTAAGGGAAACGGGCTCTTTTGTCGAGAAAATGGGGACGAACTTACTTTTTTACACATCAGCGGTGCTTAAAAATCCGCCATTTTAAGAGGATTATTAAAAAAACGACGAACGAAATAAGGACGCGAAACAAAAGACGGACGACGGGCGCATCGGTTCGTAAGTCGAAAAGCCACTTAGGAAACGTTTAAAATCGATCTAAAGGACGAAATGAGTCGTTCAAATGCGATTTTAGACGTCCGGGAGGTTTAAAAGTCGCAGAAAACAAAAGAAGAACGAAAATCGAGGGAAGAATTTGCGAATTGTCGTTCGTATTTTGTAAAATCGGATTATTTGACATTTAATTCGACGAAAAAGATGTTTCTGGTTCCCTTTCGTTTGGAAATGGGATCAATTTTTGATTCCTGTTTATGTATTTTTAAGGAAGGGCGGCTTGGCTCAAAGTGGGTAGTGAATCGCCTGATAGGGGATGAAAGCGCCAATTAAATCCAAAGAAAGGTAATGATTTCCCGTACTTATAAGCGTATAAGAGGTTTAGAGCGAAGAGAATTGAAATAATGTATTCTTTTTCGTAAAGAAATCGTAAATTTGGAAAATTTTATAACTCTGTAATGATTTTGATGCTGGGTAGAATGATAAGACCGCTTAAATTAGTTGGGATGACTTAACATTGTGATAAGGCCGCTTAGATAGTGATGAGTCCGCTTAGTTTGTGTTGAGTCCGCTTAGATGGTGATGAGTCCGCTTAGTTTGTGTTGAGTCCGATAACTTTATCATAACCCCACTTGGAATGATTTCTGTTCTCTTAAGGTTGTGATCAATTCGATTCACAGTGTGATGAATCCGCTTAGAATGCGTTGGGTTGTGATGAGTCCGCTTAGATAGTGATGAGTCCGCTTAGATAGTGATGAGTCCGCTTAGATAGTGATGAGTCCGCTTAGTTTGTTTTGTGTCAGCTTACATTATGATAACTCCACTTAGAATGATTTCTGTTCACTTAAGGTTGTGATCTTACAGTGTGATGAACCCGCTTAGCATGCGTTGGGTGGCGATGAGTCCGCTTAGATTATGCTAGGTCCGCTTAGTTAATGCTTAGTAAACCTCAATGAAAACGCCGATTAAATCGAAAAAAAAAGGTAATGATTCATAAGCATTTACGAGTGTTAGAACCAAGAACTTTGAAATCATATATTCTTTTATTTAAAACATCGTAAATTTTTAAAACTACTTAATTCTGTAATCATTTTGACGCTGAGCAGAATGATAAGACCGCTTAGATTACGTTCGGTTGAGTTTAGATTGCGATGACTCAGCTTAGATTGTAAAAAGTCCGCTTAGTTTGTGATTATTCCGCTTTGTTTGATATTAGTTCACTTAGATTGTCATTAGTCTACCTGCAAGACTAGGTTGAGTTTAGATTCCGATGAGTACGCTTAGTTTGTGATGAATCTGCTGACATTATGATGAGTCCGCTTACATTGAGATGAGCCCGCTTAGGTTGTGATGAAACGGCTTCAATTCAGATAAGTGTGCTTAGAATATGTTGGGATGAGATTAGATCGTGATGGGTCCACTTAGAATGTGTTAACTCTGCTTAGAATACGCTGGGTTGAGTTTGGATTGTGATGGTTACGCTTAGATTGTGATAACTCTGCTTTTTCTGGGGGTTCCTAGAAACACAATGCAGTTTGTTTCAGATCTCTAAGTCTAGCCGTTTCTGAGATAAATAGGGGGACGGACGGACAGACATTTTTATGCTGAGATTGCTTAGAATTCGCTCTGTTTGCTTAGTTAACGCTGAGTTCGCTTAAAATTCGCTCCGTTTGGTTAGTTTATGCTGAGTTTGCTTAGTTTATGCTGAGTTTGCTTAGTTTATGCTGAGTTTGCTTAGTTTATGCTGAGTTTGCTGAGTTTATGCTGAGTTTGAGTTCGCTGAGTTTATGCTGAGTTTGCTTAGTTTATGCTGAGTTTGCTTAGTTTATGCTGAGTCTGCTTAGTTTATATGCTGAGTTTGCTTAGTTTATGTTGGGTTCGCTTAGAATTCGCTCTGTTTGCTTAGTTTACGCTGAGTTCGCTTAGAAATTATTGCGTTTCCTTTACGCTAAGTCTGCTATTCGGTTTTTATATATATCATATAATATGACTTCCTAAGCGAACGTAGCGCATTCTAAGCGGACAAAGCACATTCTAAGCGCTCTAAACACACGAGTATTTATTGCAAATTGTTCCCATAAACTCCCTCCAATCCACAACTGTGCATAACCTCTTTTCTATTCGTCCGAAACTTTAGATGCAATTCCCTTTTTTTCTTTCGCTCCGTCGCAAAAGTTTCCCCAAAACGAGTGAACCGTTTTATTGATCACTAAGTCTCTCTCGGATTCCGAAACTGAAAAGGGGAAGTTCTATTGCCTACACTTCTTCCGACGCTAAAGTTTTC
Organism: Ladona fulva; assembly: GCA_000376725.2. Taxonomy (NCBI): domain Eukaryota; kingdom Metazoa; phylum Arthropoda; class Insecta; order Odonata; family Libellulidae; genus Ladona; species Ladona fulva. Next base: position 34,308 of record KZ309291.1, on the reverse strand, counting down.
CACCTTTCCGTCCCAGCGTCGCTCTCGGTTAGCGTCGAGATTTCTCTCAGCTGATATCGAGATTGCAATGTTTTAGTGTCGAGATTTCTCTCAGCTAATCTCGAAATTGCAGTGTTTTAGTGNTCAACGCTTCGTAAGCGAGCTAAGCGTAATCTAAGCGGACCAAACGTATTCTCAGCGGAGTAAAGATTTAAAAAAATGAATTTACGTTTTATAAGAGAATTTAACGTATTCTAAACGGACTCAACGCATTCTAAGCGGACTCAACACCTTCTAAGCGGACTCAACGCATGCTAAGCGGACTCTAAGTAACTAAGCGAACTCAACGGATAATAAGCGAACCTCACCGTTTTCTCACTCTTAATCTCTTTTCTGTCCAAAACCGATATAAGATTTAAACAATTTAATCTACGTTTTCTAAGCGAAGTTTCGTATTGCAAGCGATCTCGCTGCGGAGTCAACACCTTCTCAGTGTACTTAACGTATTCGAAGCGTACCCAGCGCATCCTATGGTATGGGAGTAACATAAGCAAATGTCTATCCGTCCGTCCGTCTGTCCTACACTTCTTCCGACGCTAAAGTTTTCCACCTTTCCGTCCCAGCGTCGCTCTCGGTTAGCGTCGAGATTTCTCTCAGCTGATATCGAGATTGCAATGTTTTAGTGTCGAGATTTCTCTCAGCTAATCTCGAAATTGCAGTGTTTTAGTGTCGAGATTTCTCTCGGTGTGTCTCGAGATTACTTCCAATTAGCGTCCACATTTCTCTCAAGATTGCAGTGTTTTAGTGTCGAGATTTCTCTCAGCTTATCTCGAGATTGCAATGTTTTAGTGTCGAGATTTCAGTAACGGTGTCTCGAGATTTTATTCAGAGTTGATGTTTCCCTTAAGGTATCTCGGGAATTTCCATAAATTATTATCTAGTAAACGCCCACGTCAAGCAAGACGAAACTTAATTTAGTTTGAAAATATATCTATTTTCGTATATATTTAGTCCTCCTAAACCAGAAAGTCGTAAGATCAGAATTACTCAATATATTTATTACCATTATTTATAATATTTATTCCACTGTTTTCAAGACATGAAAGNTTATAAAAACTGATTATCCCCGTGCACTTATATGGGATCATTCATGAAATCAACATACAACAATAGCCTTAGTCGTCAAAGGGATGGGTTGTTTATTTCAGAAACATTTTACGAATGTTACGTCTATTTTATCAAAGTTCTCGCAATTTCGAATTTATACGAATGATTCACGACTAAAATAAGAATCTACGATCAATTCCCTTTCTTTTGGCACTTGTCTCAATTTCGTAGGACCATTTTTTCTATTTTAATTCTGTAAAAGAAAAAAAAACCTCTGCAAGTCAGGAAAACGTAATTTACGTACATCTCTTATGGAAACGTATTTTGGGCTCCTGGGTTCGAACCTGGGCCTATACAGAGATGAGAATAGTTTTCCTGGGGGTTTCAGTATCGTAGAAACACAATGCGGTTTCTTTCAGATCTCTAAGTCTAGCCGTTTCTGAGATAAATAGGGGGACAGACAGAGTGACAAATATACGGACGGAAGGACATTTGATTTTTATAAAAATTGCTGCTTTGTCACGGGTATCTCGAGATCGCCACCAGCTTCTGCCGACATTTCTCTCAGGTTATCTCGCGATTTCTATAACTTCGAGACGAGATTTCTCTCCGGAGGTCACGATATCTACATCGGCTAGTGTCGACGTTTCTTTCAGGGCATCTCCAGACCACGATGTTTATTGGAATGTCAACGAAAGTCAGTTTTTATGGGTGTTCAAATAAAAGTAGCCCATTAAAAAGAATCAACTTAACCTCCCTATGTAATATCGTAGGTATTATCGGTTGCTATGAAACTCGGAGTTTTCTTCTGTCTGTACAATAGATGAATTTTTATTTCATACGTATCATTTGCGTCCTCTGCTTCAGATTTCTGTAACAACGCATCCGTGATGAATTCGTATAATCATAAATTATTTGTAAGTGAATGTATTTTAAATTTTTTCCAGCACTACATTGATTTCAGAAGATATTATTTTTTATTTTATTTTCCTTAATTCGATATATTCCAATGAAATTGAGTATATGAGCATGAGGTTAAAGATTAAAACGCGCTGAGTCCGCTTGGAATACGCTGACTCCGCTTAGAATACGTTGAGTACGCTTAGAGTATGTTGAGTACGCCTAGAATACGTTGAGTACGCTTAGAATATGTTGAGTCTGCTTAGAATATGCTGATTCCGCTTAGAACGCGTTGAGCCCGCTTAGTATAGGTTGAGTGTATACGTAGAATACGCTTAGAAAGAATTTAGTGATTACCTCGAGTCCGCTAAGAATTTTCTCANTAATAATAATAATATTATGTGGTGAAGTCGTATTTTAAATAATCTCGCAGGATCCTAAAAACAAAAGAATAGCGAAAAGGATACGTAAATATCTCCAGAAGACGTATTTACGGTACATTTCCATAGAATACCGGTAAACATCCACGTTTGTGGACATCGAATGATTTAGCGTCGATATACATCGATGCTTGTGGATATCGAGTGATTTAGCATCGATATATATCGATGAGAGACGATAATCCTTTGGTTTCGATTCTGAGAGCGGAGCCAATAAAAACGAGAGATGGATTGCTTCCGAATTGTACCGATAGGCGGCGTCGGACGCTTCCGATAAATGATATTTGGGGCGAATCAAGTGATGGGTCATCCGAACATTTCGGAAATCCAATTTCGGGCGTCAACTGTCTTTTCCAATTACGACTCCGATGTCAAGACGACCGGACAATAACGACTTTCAATACATGACGCCTTGGGAAAGTGAATTCAAACACTGGAATTGTACTTAAGAAATAAGCGATTACGATACGTAATATACTATGGTTTACTGAGCGGTCTCAACGCTTTGTAAGCGGGCTAAGCGTAATCTAAGCGGACCAAACGGGCTATCAGCATACTTAAATCAGAGCGGGCTCATTAGATGCTAATCAAACTCATCACAAACTAAGCGGACTCAACGTATTCTCAGCGGACTAAAGAATTTAAAAATTAATTTACGTTTTCCAAGCGACTTTAAGGTATTCTAAGCGGACTCAACACATTCTAAGCGGTCTCAACGCTTCGTAAGCGAGCTAAGCGTAATCTAAGCGGACCAAACGTATTCTCAGCGGAGTAAAGATTTAAAAAAATGAATTTACGTTTTATAAGAGAATTTAACGGTATTCTAAGCGGACTCAACACATTCTAAGCGGTCTCAACGCTTCGTAAGCGAGCTAAGCGTAATCTAAGCGGACCAAACGTATTCTCAGCGGAGTAAAGATTTAAAAAAATGAATTTACGTTTTATAAGAGAATTTAACGTATTCTAAACGGACTCAACGCATTCTAAGCGGACTCAACACCTTCTAAGCGGACTCAACGCATGCTAAGCGGACTCTAAGTAACTAAGCGAACTCAACGGATAATAAGCGAACCTCACCGTTTTCTCACTCTTAATCTCTTTTCTGTCCAAAACCGATATAAGATTTAAACAATTTAATCTACGTTTTCTAAGCGAAGTTTCGTATTGCAAGCGATCTCGCTGCGGAGTCAACACCTTCTCAGTGTACTTAACGTATTCGAAGCGTACCCAGCGCATCCTATGGTATGGGAGTAACATAAGCAAATGTCTGTCCGTCCGTCCGTCTGTCCGACCCCTATTTATCTCGGAAACGGCTTGACTTAGAGATCTGAAACAAACTACATTGTGTTTCTACGATTCTGAATCCCCCAGGAAAACTATTCTCATCTCTTTAAAGGCCCGGGTTTTAACCCAGGAGCCCATAATACGTTTCCATAAGAGGTGAACGTAAAGTACGTTTTCTTAACTTGCAGAGGTTGTTTCTTTTACGGAATTAAATTAGAAACAATGGTCCTAGGAAATTGAGACAATTCTCACAAGAAAGGAAAATGATCGTAGATTCTTATTTTAGTCGTGAATCATTCAAATAAACTCGAAATTGCGAGAACCTTGAATGTTAATTTCATAAATTAACCCATATAAGTACACGGGGATGACCAGTTCTTATATTTTTCTATCAGAAATGTACGTAAAGTAGGCTTCCATGACTTGAAAACAGTAGAATAAATGGTATAAACAATAGTAAGAAATATATTGAGTTATTCTGATCTTACGACGGACTGTTTCTGGCTTAGGAGGACTAAATATATACGATAATAGATACATTTTTAAACTAAATTAAGTCCCGTCATACTTGACGGAGGCGTTTACTAGCTGCAGAAAAATTTACAAATATTCGCAATTAGATATTTGCAATGAAACGTCAATAAATCCAAGGAATGAAAGACAACTTTGTCTTTTTTCTCCCGATATCGACGGGTAAGACTCCTCTGGAAAGAGTGTCTTAAGTCGGAGAGTATTTGTGGCAGTTAATCCTCTTTCCGCTCTAATGCCACTCCCGATAGGGGGCAGGGCATTACACCCTCGGATTACCACGCCAAAAGGGGGGCCGGTTCACACGGAATAAAGAAAACCGACTTTCCGATAAAAAGGATTACATTTCTCTCTTACCGTTCGACATGAGACATCGATGTTTTCGAAGCATAATTCTGGACCAACGTAAGTCATAATACACTTAAAACATCTTTTAAAAGCAGAATTTTCAGTGATAAGACTGGAGAAAGGGTTCATTTACGTTAGAATCAGATAACATTGCTAAGGATATAACTGTGTTTAGAATATGATAACTTCGCTTACAATCTGATAACTTCGCTAAGAATATGATAACTTTGCTAAAAATGTGATAACTTCGCCTACAATGTGATAACTTCGCTTAGAATCTGATAACTTTGCTTAGAATCAGATAACTTCGCTAAGAATATGATAACTTTGCTTACAATGTGATAACTTCGCCTACAATGTGATAACTTCGCCTACAATGTGATAACTTCACTGAGAATATGATAACATCGCTTAGGATGTGCCGGATTCGCTTAGAATGTGCTGAGTTTGCTTAGAAAGTGATGACTTCATTTATTACGTGCTGAATTCAAACAAAAGACGTAGGAATTTATTTTGTTTCTAAATTCATTATTTTACTCTTTCAATTAGGGAAAGCATTAACGGATAAACATGGTTGAATATCGTTGTACGTTAAATTAATGGCATTATTAAGAGATAAATATGGTTGTACGTTAAATTAGGGGCTATATTAACGGATAAACATGGTTGAATATCGTTGTACGTTAAATTAGGGGCAATGTTAAAAGATAAATATGGTTGTACGTTAAATTAGGGCCTATATTAACGGATAAACATGGTTGAATATCGTTGTACGTTAAATTAGAGGAATTAATAACGGCTAAACATGGTTGAATATTGTTGTACGTTAAATTAGGGACAATATTAACGGATACACAAGGTTGAATATCGTTTTACGTTAAATGAGGAGCAATTTTCCTTGATAAATATGGTTGTACTTTAAATTACAGGCAATATTAATGGATAAATTTGGTTGAGTAACGTTGTACGTTAAATTAGAGGAATTAATAACGGCTAAACATGGTTGAATATTGTTGTACGTTAAATTAGGGACAATATTAACGGATATACATGGTTTAATATCGTTGTACGTTAAATTAGAGGAATTATTAACGGCTAAACATCGTTGAATATCGTTGTACGTTAAATTAGGGGAAATAATAACATATGAATATGGTTAAATAACGTTGTATGTTTAATTAGGGAAAATTTAACGGATAAATATGGTTCAAAAATGTCGTACGTTAAATGGGGGGCATTGTGAACGCAAATCTTTAGTTGAATACAGTCGTGAGTTATATTAACGTATCTATTAACGGTTATAATCGGCTAAATAACGTTGTACGTTAAACTTTAACCTGTGTATTTACTTGACTATTGCAGCACGTGAAATTGGCTTGAATATTAACGGAATTATTGGGTCAAATAACGCGGTATGTTAATTCAACGCCTAGATTCGTAGTTATTTAAGGTTTTCATTACGTCCAAAAGACAAGAACCTACGTAACGAGAAACATATGAGTGCAAGGAGAGTGTACGTAATGGGAACGTAAGATATGAGGTCAATTTGGGAGGGGAGAAGATTGGATAGCGGATAAATGGTACAGAAGGGGATTCCGCCGCAATCTGCACTCGGAATCATCAGCATTAATCTCCGGATGCTGTAATATGGACCGCATGCGGATTCCTTATCATCTCAGCGTATGAGAAAACTAATTCGCAACGTAACGCATTTATTTCCTCCATTTTTGATAGCATTGCGTGTCTTAGAAGCTGTTGCATGGAACGAAATTGGTTGCCTAGTGACCAAAGACGTGGATTTTAGGAAAAAATGGTATTTTTAATCAAATCATATATATAAAAAGAAAATGTCTGCCCGTCCGTCCGTCTGTCCCCCTATTTATCTCAGAAATGAATTTCCTTAGAGATCTAAACAAACTGCGTTGTGTTTCTCAACATATTCTAAGCGGTTGCAACATATCCTAAGCGAATTCAGCATATTTCAAGCGCAGTTTAAGCAGTCACAGCACATTGTAAGCAAATTCAGCATATTCTAAGCGGTTTCAGCACATTCTAAGCGATGTCAGCACATTCTAAGCGAATTTAGCTCATGTTAAGCATATTTAGCATATTCTAAGCGAACTATAAAGGAAATGTCTGTCCGTCCCCCTATTTAACTCAGAAATGACTTTCCTTAGAGATCTGAAACAAACTGCGTTTTGTTTGTACGATGGTGAAACCCCCAGGAAAACTATTCTCATCTCTGTAAAGGCCTGGGTTCGAACCCAGGAGCATAAAATACGTTTCCATAAGAGATGAACCTAAAGTACGTTTTCATGACTTGCAGAGGTTTTTCCTTCTAGAGAATTAAAGGAGAAACAATTGTCCTAGGAAATGGAGACAAGTGTCACAAGAAAGGAAAATGATCATAGATTCTTATTTTAGTAGTGAAACATTGATATAAATTTGAAATCGAGGGAAATTTGATAAAATACACGTTAAATTCGTAAAATTTTTGGGAAATAAACAACCCATCCCTTTGACGACCAAAGCAATTGTTTACATATCACCTTAGAGAAAGAAATAATGCTCTATAATCTGCCTAGGAAAGACATTTCATAGTCTTTAATGTTAAAAAGTCAGGTGACATCTTGTTCTTGAAGCGAAAAAACACAAATGCATACAAATATTTCACTTCATATAAGAGATTGAAGAAAAGTTTTCTATCTTTGGCCTATTTATCAATTTCGTGTTTTAAATTGCTCACGTAAAGCATCGAGTACAATTCGAACGAAATACCGCAAATGGATGCCACTTTTCGGTGAGTGGCAGGGGGTCCTATAGAATTCCGAGGGCATCGTTTTTATTCTGAAGAAAAGAGGTCTTATGTGAGAGAAATTGTGTTGATTCCGCTTAGAGTGCTTCGGGTCCGCTTACAAAGTGTTGACTGCGCTTAGAACATGTCGAGTCAAACTAGAATGTTTTGAGTTCGCTTAGAATTTGCTGACTCCGCTGAGACTTTCCTTACTCCGTTTACAATACGTAATGTTCGCTTGGAATACGTTGACTCTGCTTTACTCCGTAGAGACCGCTTAAATTGCGTTGAGTTCGCTTAGAAAGCGTTGAGACAGCTTAGAATATGTTGAATACTTTACGTTCGCCTCTTATGTAAAGGTATTTTGGGCTCCTGGGTTCGAACCCGGGCCTTTACAGAGAAGAGAATAGTTTTCCTGGGCTTTCAGCATCCTAGAAACACAATACAGTTTGTTTCAGATCTCTAAGTCAAGCCGTTAATGAGATAAATAAGGGGACAGACAGACATATCCTGTTTATAAAGATGACTATTAAACGCCTCCGTCAACCCAATACATACTAAGTGGACTCAACCGACTCTAAGCGGACAAAACGCATTTAAAGTGCTTGAAACGTCTTGTAAAAAGAATCATAGAATTCTAAACGGTCTCAAGGTTTTATCAGCGTAGTTTGCGTATTCCTACCGGTTTCAACATATTCTAAGCGGACTCAAGCGCATTCTAAACGGGCTAAGCGTTTTTTAAGCGGACTCAAGCGCATTTTAAGCGGACTCAAGCGCATTCTAAGCAGAGAAACCGCTTAATAAGCGTACTTAATACATTCTAAGCAAGAACTAAGCGCATTCTTAGCGGAGAAAGCACATTCTAAGCGGAGAAAGCGCTTTATAAGCGTATTTAATACATTCTAAGCAAAAAGTAAGCGCATTCTTAGCGGAGAAAGCGCATTCTAAGCGGAGTAAGCGCTTTATAAGCGTGCTTAATACATTCTAAGCAAAACGTAAGCGCATTCTAAGCTGAGAAAGCGGATTCTAAGCGGAGAAAGCGCATTCTAAGCGGAGAAAGCGCTTTATAAGCGTTCTTAATACATTCTAAGCAAAAACTAAGCGCATTCTTAGCGGAGAAAGCGCATTCTAAGCGGAGTAAGCGCATTCTAAGCAGTGTAAACACTATATAAGCAGAAACAAAGCATTCCTCTTTTTAAGTAAAAAAATGAAGTAGGATTTTGTTGTACTTAACTTTTTATTAGAGTACAATTCGAACGAAATATTGCAAATGGATGCCCCTTTTCGGCGAGTGGCAGGGGGTCCTTTAGAATTCCGAGGGCATCGTTTTTATTCTAAAGAAAAGAGGTCTTCTTCGAGAAGAAAGGGCACTAGAGTGCGTATAGAATATCTGCATACATAAAAAGAGGAATGAATGCGTAATGGGGACGTGTGGAGGTGTATTCGAGAGAACAAGTGACTGCGGGAGAGCGATAAACGCGGGGATGTGCATGTAGATGGCTCTGCATTTGACGGATGCGATCGGAATACGTGAGGAAGTGTTTCGAGAGGATTCCGAGTGTACTTTTGATGCTTAAATAGGTGGAATAAACTGAGTTTGCTGGGAAAGTGTTATTCTGGCTTAGAATACGAGAAATGTGCGATGAAAAAGGTTAACTGAGTTTACAGAAATAAACTGACTCCGCTTAGTTTATGTTGAATACGCTTAGGATGAGTTGGTACTGATTAATGTGCGTTGAGACCGCTTAGGAGGTGATGAGTACGCTTAGAATGTGTTGAGTTCGCTTAGAAGGTGTTGAGTCCGCTTAGTATCCAATGACTCCGCTTGGAAGGTGTTGAGACCGCTTAGATTGTGTTGAGTCCGCTTAGTATCCAGTGACTCCGCTTGGAAGGTGTTGAGACTACTTAGAATGTGTTGAGTCCGCTTAGTATCCAATGACTCCGCTTGGAAGGTGTTGAGACTGCTTAGATTGTGTTGAGTCCGCTTAGTATCCAGTGATTCCGCTTGGGAGGTGTTGAGTACGCTTAGAATGTGTTGAGTCCGCTTAGAAGGTGTTGAGTCCGCTTAGAATGTGTTGAGTCCGTTTAGAATATGTTGATTTCGGTTTGAAGGTGTTGAGTCCGCTTAGAATGTATTAAGTCCGCTTAGAATATGTTGAGTCCGTAAAGAACGTGTTGAATTCGCTTAGAACCTGACCAAAATTACCATTTTTGAATCCAGAGTAAAACATTTCGCCTATAACTCGGTTACCAGGTGAAGAACGGCTGTCAAACCTCGAAGGTTGTTAAATGCGTTCTTACTACATATGATAGGATTCTTTTCGTATGCCTGAAAGTCCCCGGTTCGACCCCAGACGAGTGAAATCGTCTCCATGAGTAATACACGTAGAGTTCACTTTTGTCAACTGCAGGGTTTGTTTCTTTTATTGATTTAAATCAGAAATAATTGTCCTAAAAAGTCGAGACGAGTGTCAAAATGAAGGAAAATAATTCTAGAATCTTATTTAAGCACTGAATATTGATTTAGAATCAAAATTGCGAGAAAAATAACGTAATAACTGCTAATACTGCGAATTTAGGAGTTACAAAAAACCCATCCCGTTGACGAGCAATGTGACTGAAAGGGTCTACATAAGAAATACACGTAGAGTTCACTTTTGTCAATTGCAGGGTTTCTTTCCTTTAACGATTTTAATTAGAAATAATTGTTCTATAAAGTTGGGAAAAGTATCAAAAGAAGGTAGATGGAATAATAATTCTTATTCTAGTCGTGGAATATTAATTTAGACTTGAAATTGCGAGATTTTCCATGAAATAACCAAATGTTTTGCTATATTTTGTGGCTGTAAACAACCGATCCCCTTGACGACAAATTCCATCGCTGGATTTATAAAAAATTAAAAATGTGAAGAAACGATGAAGGAATTGTCAGCGGGAGAGATAAAAAGTTCGTCGCGAAGAAAGGAGAAGCGTTTGATGGATGTATTTCAATAAATCAATGCGCGGATTGGCATTTTGAGAAGATAAGGGTGCTTCCAGGGTGACGGATGAGGGGTGTCGGGAACAGCAGCGCCTCTGGCGGACTTTTTTCGCGATGCGGTTGTTAGTCGCGGATCAGTTACTCCCAAAGATTCGAATTTTTGGTATAATTCGGAATATTGAGAATATTTCGGAGGTGTGAATAGAAAAGATACGGCGGGGAGATGAGGAATCGGTAACCATGGATACGAATTCATAAACAGTGCGATGTCAACACAATCTAAGCGGACTAAACATACTCTAAGCGGACTTAACATATTCTAAGCGGATTCAACACACTCTTAGCGCACTCAACGTATTCTAAGTGGACTCAACATATTCTAAGCGGACTCAATACATTCTAATCCGACTCAATAAATTCTAAGCAGATTCAACACGCTCTTAGCGGACTCAACATATTGTAAGCGGATTCAACACGCTGTTAGCGGACTCAACATATTCTAAGAGGATTCAACACGCTGTTAGCGGACTCAACATATTCTAAGCGGATTCAATACATTCTAAGCGGACTCAAAACCTTCTAAGCACATTCATCACATTCTAAGCGTACCTAGCACATTCTAAGCGCAATGAGCAGGTTTAAGGGAGGACACGACACATTCTAAGCGGACTCAACCCATTCTAAGCGCACTCAGCACATTATAAGCGCACTCAGAATATTGTAAGCGCTTTGAGACCGCTTAAAAGACGTTGATACCGCTTAGAGTGCGTTAGCTCCGCTTAGAAGACGTTGAGACCGCTTTAAATACGTTAATTCCACTTAAAGTGCGTTAGCTCCGCTTACAAGACGTTGGGACCGCTTAGAATGCGGCATTTCCGCTTAAAAGACGTTGGGACTGCTTACAACAAGTTAATTTTGCTTATAACACCTTGAGCATAGAATGCGTTGAGTCCGCTTAGAAGACGTTTAGACCGCTTAAAATGCCTTAATTCCGCTTAGAAGACGATCAGACCGTTAAGGATGCGATATATCCGCTTAGAAGACGTTGATACCGATTAAAGCGCTAAAAAAATAAATTTTACTAATAAGACGTTGAGATAGCTTAGAACGCTTTAATTCCGATAAGAAGACGTTGAGAGCGCTTAGAAAGCGTTAGCTCCTCTTAAAAGACATTGAGACCGCTTAGAATGCGTTGATTCCGCTTTGAAGACGTTTAGACCGCTTAGAATGCGTTGAGTCCGCTAAAAGACCGTTGAATTCAGTTTAGTTTGCGATGAGTGAGCTTATCTTATATATATATATATATATATATATATATAAACGCTTCTCCGGATATATATATATATACATATAGGATACTAAAGGCGAGGCAGAAGGAAGTGCCTCACGGGGCCGCCGTTTTTTTGCTGTAAAGTCCCGGGTTTGGACATCTAGGAAAAAAGCGGACTTCCATTCTACGCATCATGGGTTCGATTCTAGGGG
>KZ309291.1:0-15628 GCA_000376725.2 Ladona fulva | reverse complement strand
AAGATAATGCAAGCAACCTTAACACATACTCAGCGGAATTCAACGTATTCTAAGAGTTAACTCAACACCTTCTAAGCGCAGTGATTGGATACTAAGCGTACTCAACACATTCTAAGCGGTCTCAACACTTTCTAAGCGAACTCAACACATTCTAAGCGGCCACAAGACATTCTAAGCGGACTCAACACATTCTAAGCGGACTTAATTTTTTCTTAGTGGACTCAATACATTCTAAGCGGACTCAACACCTTCTAAGCACTTCCATCACATTCTAAGCGGACTCAATACATTCAAAGCGGACTCAACACCTTCTAAGCACTTTCATCACATTCTAAGTGGACTCAACACCTTCTAAGCGGCTTCAACACGTTCAAAGCGAACTCCCTTCTATGCGGACTCAACTCAAAGCACCCAAGAGAATTATACAAGAACTAGCTATAATTATGTATAATTATTCATACTCGAAGCTTAATTATTTATTACCTTACTACTTTCTTAAATAAGCATTTATTTAATGACGTATATAACTTATTTCAACTTCGACTACGTAAAAATACGACCAACGATATTCGTTTCCAAATTTCCTCTCGAAATCCAACGAAAACTTTAAGTTTCGCGAAGCAGAAAATGATTTCAAAACATATATTCGGTTAGAGGCGCACGGTGCCTCCGCCTACAGTTATAAATCCGAATTAGCCATTCAGGAAGGGGGGGAATGAGGCGAAGGGGGGAGTGAGGGGCTGAATATTAATATGTGGCCATCCCTTGGGGAGGATATGATTATGAGCGGTGGCGCCGCAGGGTGGAGGAAAGCGGAAGCAAAAAGATCGTTATTATTTTCTCTCGAGAAATGAAAAGGATCTAGGTTTGTTTCGGGATTTATCTATGAAAGAATAGGAGAAAAGAGAGCAGAGGGCACTGATTCATAGAGAATTAGAGAATTTCAGCTAAATAGATATGTTCGTGCTTACAAAATCATATATATAAAGAGAAAATATCTGTCCGTCCGTCCGTACCCCTATTTATCTCAGAAACGGCTTGACTTAGAGATCTGAAACAAACTGCATTGTGTTTCTACGATTCTGAAACCTCCAGGAAAATTATTCTCATTCCTGTAAAGGCCAGGGATCGAACCCAGGAGCCCATAATACGTTTTAATAAGAGATGAACGTAAAGTACGTTTTCATGACTTGCAGAGGTTGTTTCTTTTACNCCAAGCGATGTTAACCCATTCTAAGCGGTCTCAACACATACTATGCAAGCCCATCACATTCTATACCGTACGCAAAGTCAGCGAATAAGCGCATGCTAAGGGATAAGTAAACCGATTCTAAGCTGTCTCAACGTATGCTAAGCGTAGTCAGCGTGTTCTAAGCGGACTCAACCCATTTAAGTAAATAATAAATACACAAATTAAATGAATTCATATAACCCTTCGTTAAATTCTTCAAAACCTCTACCGTTATTTTAAACATTAAAACTTAAAAAAGTTTTGCTTTACGTCATATGAGACGAATTTAGATCGTCAATTGTTTCAAAAAATCTCGCAGTCACGCGTAAACACGCCCGTGACCACTCGGAACACTTTCGACGGACAAATATTGGAGCAGAAATCAAAAGGAAGCGAAAAGTTACGAGAAAAAGTTTCTCAGAATTCCGAGGGAAAAAAAATTCCGAAAAAAAAAAGAAAACTTGGAGAATCTTTTCGGAGACCGGTGTCGCTTTACTGCCTTCATTTTTTTCTCCCCTCTTGCGGAGACTTCCGAAACTACGGGGGGGAAAAAACAAAAAGAAACGGATCGCCCGAAGGGGAAGAGAAAAAAAGAGCAGCGATAAAAAGAGACGTTCGTCTTTTATTTGCGCGGGGGTCGGAAAAAAGAGGAAATCTTCGGAAGGAATTACAGAGAAGTGATAATGGAAGTCAAAAGAAGAGAAAAAGTAAATAAAAGGGGCGGAATTCGGGTTTTTAAAGATGGCGAAACTGCGTTTAAATGCATTACGCAGAATAAACAGTTGAATGACTACAAAAGGAGTTTCCGATGTCCGGATTTCGAATTAAAATAATCGAATGGGTTGTCGAAATTCTGACTTTCGCATGGGCCTATTTAAAAGGCCAAAAGGTGTGCACAATGGCGAAGTTTTGGGGGTTTAAACCCCCCTAAATAAGAAAAGAGCTGAGGATAAACAGTAGCATGATTACTGAGGTGGCAAACACTTAGATATAAATATTTAATTGTCAAATTTGAAACTTTTGTATGCGTCAATTGAGAGCTGAATCCGCTAAGAATATGTTGAGTCATCTGAGAAGGCTTTGAGTACAATTGGAATGTGATGAGTGCGCTGAGAAAGCGTTGAATGCGCTTAGAAAGCGCTGATTGAGGTTACAATGTTGTTAGGGCTCACAGACTATGTTGAGTCCGCTTTGCATGCGCTGAGTGCGCTTAGAATGCGCTGAATTCGATTAGAATGCGTGGAGTTCGCTTAGAATACGTTGAGTCCGCTTAGAATACGTTGATTGAGGTTACAATGCTCTAAGTGCTCACAGAATATGTTGAGTCCGCTGAGAATGGGTTGAGTCCGCTGAGAATGGGTTGAGTCCCCTGAGAATGCGTTGAGTCCGCTTAGGATGCGTTGAGTCCACTTAGAATGAGTTGAGTCCGCTTAGAATGCGTTGAGTCCGCTTAGAATGCGTTGAGTCCGCTTAGAATGCGTTGAGTTCGCTTAGAATGCGTTGAGTCCGCTTAGAATGCGTTGAGTCCGCTGAGAACATGTTGAATGCGTTTGGAATGTGATTAGTTCGCTGAGAATGCGTTGAGTACGCTTAGAATGCGTTGAGTCAACTTAGAATGCGTTGGGTACGCTTAGAATGCGTTGAGTCCGCTGAGAACAAGTTGAATGGGTTTGGAATGTGATTAGTTCGCTCAGAATGCGTTAAGTCCGGTGAGAAAGCGTTAAGTCCGCTTAGAATGCGCTGGTACTTATTAGAATACCCTTTAATAATGCACAATAGGTAAAGAATGCCTTGAGTACTTCGAGTCTCTTAAAACTCGCTTATATCGCGCTCAGTTCTCTTACAATACGCTTAGATTGCTCAGAATAAAGACATTATGCTTAGAGTAGGTTGAGATTGCTAATAATACGCTTAGATTTCCCTAAGTTTTTATTGGATAATCATAGGTAGCAATACAATAGGCAAAGCTTGCTGAGAATCCGCTGATTACGCTTAGAATGCGCTGAGTCCGCTTAGAATGCTTTGTGTATGCTTAGAATGCGTTGAGTACGCTTAGAATGCGCTGAGTACGCTTATATTGCGTTGAGTACACTTAGAATGTGCTGAGTGCGCTTAGGATGTCCTGAGTACGCTTAGAATACGTTGAGTATGCTTAGAATGCGATGAGTACGCTTATATTGCGTTGAGTACGCTTAGAATGCGTTGAGTATGCTTAGGATGCGTTGAGTACGCTTAGAATGCGTTGAGTACGCTTAGAATGTGTTGAGTACGCTTAGAATGTGCTGATTACGCTTATAATGCGTTTTGTATTCTTAGAATGCGTTGAGTACGCTTAGAATGCGCTGAGTACGCTTATATTGCGTTGAGTACGCTTAGAATGCGTTGACTATGCTTAGAATGCGTTGAGTAGGCTTAGAATGTGCTGAGTATGCTTAGAATGCGTTGAGTATGCTTAGAATGCGTTGAGTACGCTTAGAATGCGTTGAGTACGCTTAGAATGCGTTGAGTCCGCTTAGAATGCGTGGAGTCCGCTTAGAATGCGTTGAGTCCGCTTAGAATGAGTTGAGTCCGCTTAGAATGCGTGGAGTCCGCTTAGAATGCGTTGAGTCCGCTTAGAATGCGTTGAGTCCGCTGAGAACAAGTTGAATGCGTTTGGAATGTGATTAGTTCGCTGAGAATGCGTTGAGTCCGCTTAGAATGCGATGAGTACGCTTATATTGCGTTGAGTACGCTTAGAATGCGTTGAGTATGCTTAGGATGCGTTGAGTAAGCTTAGAATGTGTTGAGTACGCTTAGAATGTGCTGAGTACGCTTAGAATGTGCTGATTACGCTTAGAATCCGTTGTGTATGCTTAGAATGCGTTGAGTACGCTTATATTGCGTTGAGTACGCTTAGAATACATTGAGTATGCTTAGAATGCGTTGAGTAGGCTTAGAATGTGCTGAGTACGCTTAGAATGCGTTGAGTATGCTTAGAATGCGTTGAGTACGCTTAGAATGCGTTGAGTATGCTTAGAATGCGTTGAGTACACTTAGAATGCGCTGAGTACGCTTAGAATTCGTTAAGTACGCTTAGAATGTGCTGAGTACGCTTAAAATGCGTTGAGTATGCTTAGAATGCGTTGAGTACACTTAGAATGCGTTGAGACCGCTGAGAACAAGTTGAATGCGTTTGAAATGTGATTAGTTCGCTTAGAATGCGTTGAGTATGCTAAGAATGCGTTGAGTACACTTAGAATGTGCTGAGTTCGCGAAGATTGCGCTTAATCCGCTTACAATGCGCTTAGTCTGCTTAAGCTTTAGTAAAATAATGTGTTAATTACGTTTAGAACTAATTTCAGCAATAATTGTAGAAATTCCATCATTTAGGATATTTAGTCAGGAAACGAACCCGGGACCGCTAGAATTAAAGCCGAACCGGCCACCACTTGTATATCTGTAAGCACAACTCGCTGAGTACGCTTAGCAACCGTTGAGTGCGCTGAGAAGAGTCTTTTTAAGGGTGCAAAGGTGAATAACATATAACCTGTTGGATTCCAAATGCGCATTTATTTAAATAAAAACCCAGTTTTCGTTGCTTTTTTTTCTCGTCCGAGCCCTTTTTTCGTTATTCAACTGTTTCCTTTCAATATGGCCTCCCTTTTCCCCTTCGGCGTCTTTTTTTGTCCCAAAAAGGTCTGTAATTAACCCAAAAAAGTCAATTACTCAAAGCAAACTCATTCCCAACTAATGAATACTTTTAAAAGTTCGTTTTTTTATGTTTTCGATCCCAATTTCCTTAAAACTAAACGGTAAGCAATGCAATTCAGTTGGACTAAACGCATAGTAAGCGAAGTTAGCGTAAACTAAGCGTACTCAACATGTCCTATTCATGAATAACTGTTTAGCGGAAGTAAAAAAGACGAAACTGAGGTGTGAACAATAACTTTAAAGGGACCAAACCCGTACTAAGCGTAGTCATCGTAATCTAAGCGAACTCGACATATGCTAAGCGGACTCAATCTTTTCTGAGAGGAATTCAGCGTAAAATAAGCAGACTTAACGTATAATAAGCGCACTCAACCTAAATGTAGCGGACTCAAGGTCCATTCAGCGGGATAATTAAGAACGCTTGCTAAGTTATGTTAAAACATGCTGAGTTAATTTGGGGTACGGTGACTTCGCTTAGAAAGCGCTGAGTTCACTTTGAAAGCGCTGAGTTCACTTAGAAAGCGTTGAGTTTGCTTAGAATGCGCTGAGAACGCTTAGAATAAGTTCAGTTATATTACAACATGTTGAGTTAACTTGGCGTATGCTGACTTCGCTTAGAAAGCGCTGAGTTCGCTTAGAATGCGTTGAGAACGCTTAGAATATGCTGTATTATGTTAGAACATGTTGAGTAAGTTTCTCGCATGCTGACTTCGCTTAGAAAGCGCTGAGTTCGCTTAGCATGCGCTGAGTTCGCTTAGCATTCGCTGAGTTCGCTTAGAATGCGCTGAGTTCGCTTAGACTGCGCTGAAATCGTTAAGAATATGTTGAGTTATGTTAAAACATGCTGAGAAGATTTGTCGTACGCTGACTTCGCTTATAAAGCGCTGAGTTCGCTTAGAAAGCGCTGAGTTCGCTTAGAATAAGTTGAGTTATGTTAAAACATGCTGAGAAGATTTGACGTACGCTGACTTCGCTTAGAAAGCGCTGAGTTCGCTTGGAATGCGCTGACAACGCTTAGAATAAGTTGAGTTATGTTAAAACATGCTGAGAAGATTTGACGTACGCTTAGAAAGTGCTGAGTTCGCTTGGAATGCGCTGACAACGCTTAGAACAAGTTGAGTTATATTACAACATGTTGATTTAACCTGGCGTATGCTGACTTCGCTTAGAAAGCGCTGAGTTCGCTTAGAATGTGCTGAGTTCACACAAGTCAACGTAAACTAAGCGTACTCAACATGAACAATTATTTAGGGGAATTAAAAAAGACGAAACTAGGGGTGTGAACAATAACTTCAAACGGACCGAACCCGTACTAAGCGTAGTCATCGTAGTCTAAGCGAACTCAACATATGCTAAGCGGACTCAATATTTTCTAAGAGGATTTCAGAGTAAAATAAGCAGACTTAACGTATAATAAGCGAACTCAACCTAAATGTAGCGGACTCAAGGTCCATTCAGCGGGATAATTAAGAACGCTTGCTAAGTAATGTTGAAATATGCTGAGTTAATTTGGCGTACGGTGACTTCGATAAGAAAGCGCTGAGATCGCTTACAAGGCGTTGAGTTTGCTTAGAATGTTTTATGTTAAAACATGTTGAATAAGGTTGCCGTACGCTGACTTTGCTTAGGATGCGTTGAGAAGGCTTATAATATATTGCGCTACGTTAAAACATGTTGAGTAACTTTGGCGTATGCTGACTTCGCTTAGAAAGCGCTGAGTTCGCTTAGAATGCGCTGAGAACGCTTAGAATATGTTGAGTAACGTTAAACATGTTGAGTAAGTTTGGCGTATGCTGACTTCGCTTAGAAAGCGCTGAGAACGCTTAGAATAAGTTGAGTTATGTTACAACATGTTGAGTAACTTTGGCGTACGTTGACTTCGCTTAGAAAGCGCTGAGTTCGCTTATAATGCGCTGAGAACGCTTAAAACAAGTTGAGATATATTACAACATGTTGATTTAACTTGGCGTATGCTGACATCGCTTAGAATGCGCTGAGAACGCTTAGAATATGTTGAGTTATGTTACAACATGTTGAGTTAGCTTGACGTGTACTTACTTCGCTTAGGATGCGTTGAATTCGCTTAGAATGCGCTGAGAACGCTTAGAATAAGTTCAGTTATATTACAACATGTTGAGTTAACTTGGCGTATGCTGACTTCGCTTAGAAAGCGCTGAGTTCGCTTAGAATGCGTTGAGAACGCTTAGAATATGCTGTATTATGTTAAAACATGTTGAGTAAGTTTCTCGCATGCTGACTTCGCTTAGAAAGCGCTGAGTTCGCTTNTGTCGGGACATTTTGCCGAAAATTGCTATATATGTTATGGAAATCGTTCTCCAAGACATTAACTTAAGAAATATATTGGGAAAATATAGATTACGATGTCGATTTTACTCAATGTTTTCGAAAGAGACACTTTTTATCGACATTGTCGGGACATTTTGCCGAAAATTGCTATATATGTTATGGAAATCGTTCTCCAAGACATTAACTTAAGAAATATATTGGGAAAATATAGATTACGATGTCGATTTTACTCAATGTTTTCGAAAGAGACACTTTTTATCGACATTGTCGGGACATTTTGCCGAAAATTGCTATATATGTTATGGAAATCGTTCTCCAAGACATTAACTTAAGAAATATATTGGGAAAATATAGATTACGATGTCGATTTTACTCAATGTTTTCGAAAGAGACACTTTTTATCGACATTGTCGGGACATTTTGCCGAAAATTGCTATATATGTTATGGAAATCGTTCTCCAAGACATTAACTTAAGAAATATATTGGGAAAATATAGATTACGATGTCGATTTTACTCAATGTTTTCGAAAGAGACACTTTTTATCGACATTGTCGGGACATTTTGCCGAAAATTGCTATATATGTTATGGAAATCGTTCTCCAAGACATTAACTTAAGAAATATATTGGGAAAATATAGATTACGATGTCGATTTTACTCAATGTTTTCGAAAGAGACACTTTTTATCGACATTGTCGGGACATTTTGCCGAAAATTGCTATATATGTTATGGAAATCGTTCTCCAAGACATTAACTTAAGAAATATATTGGGAAAATATAGATTACGATGTCGATTTTACTCAATGTTTTCGAAAGAGACACTTTTTATCGACATTGTCGGGACATTTTGCCGAAAATTGCTATATATGTTATGGAAATCGTTCTCCAAGACATTAACTTAAGAAATATATTGGGAAAATATAGATTACGATGTCGATTTTACTCAATGTTTTCGAAAGAGACACTTTTTATCGACATTGTCGGGACATTTTGCCGAAAATTGCTATATATGTTATGGAAATCGTTCTCCAAGACATTAACTTAAGAAATATATTGGGAAAATATAGATTACGATGTCGATTTTACTCAATGTTTTCGAAAGAGACACTTTTTATCGACATTGTCGGGACATTTTGCCGAAAATTGCTATATATGTTATGGAAATCGTTCTCCAAGACATTAACTTAAGAAATATATTGGGAAAATATAGATTACGATGTCGATTTTACTCAATGTTTTCGAAAGAGACACTTTTTATCGACATTGTCGGGACATTTTGCCGAAAATTGCTATATATGTTATGGAAATCGTTCTCCAAGACATTAACTTAAGAAATATATTGGGAAAATATAGATTACGATGTCGATTTTACTCAATGTTTTCGAAAGAGACACTTTTTATCGACATTGTCGGGACATTTTGCCGAAAATTGCTATATATGTTATGGAAATCGTTCTCCAAGACATTAACTTAAGAAATATATTGGGAAAATATAGATTACGATGTCGATTTTACTCAATGTTTTCGAAAGAGACACTTTTTATCGACATTGTCGGGACATTTTGCCGAAAATTGCTATATATGTTATGGAAATCGTTCTCCAAGACATTAACTTAAGAAATATATTGGGAAAATATACATTAAGATGTCGATTTTACACGTTTTCGAAAGAGATACTTTTTATCGACATTGTCGGGACATTTTGCCAAAAATTGCGATATATGCTATGGAAATCGTTCTCCAAGACAGTAATCATAGAAATATATTGGGAAAATATACATTAAGATGTCGATTTTACACGTTTTCGAAAGAGACACTTTTCATTGACATTTTCGGGACATTTTGCCGAAATTGCGATACACTTTATGGAAATCGTTCTCCAAGGCAACACTGTGATTCACTTAAGAAGTATATTGGGAAAATATAGATTACGATGTCGATTTTGCACAATGTTTTCGAAAGAGACACTTTTCATCGACATTTTCGGGACATTTTGCCGAAAGTAGCAAAATAATTTAAGGAAATCGTTCTCAAGGGCAGTATTATGATTCAGTTAAGTAATATATTGGAAAAATACACATTACGATGTCGATTTTACACCATGTTTTCCAAAGAGACACTTTTTATCGAAATTTTCGGGACACTTTGCCGAAAATTGCAAAATACTTTAAGAAAATCATTCTGCAGGACGGTGTTTTCATTCAAATAAGCAATACAGTGAGAAATTATACTTTTAGATGTCGCTCTTACTTACAGGCACATTTCGTTGAAAGTATCGGGACACTTTGCCGAAATTTGGAATAAACGTTAAGATTATTGTTCCGCAGGACCAAACAAAAGCCTATCCAACGTACGCTAAGCGTACCCAACATATTCTAAGCGTATCCAACGTACACTAAGCATTTTCAGCAGATACTTAGCGTATCCAACGTACTCTAAGCATTTTCAACACATTCTAAGCGTATTCAACGTAATCTTAGCATAATCAGCACATTCTAAGCGGGTATGACGTAATCTAAGCATACCAAACACATTGTAAGCGGATATGACGTAATCCAAGCATACTCAGCACAGTCTAAACGTATCTGACGTAATCTTAGCATAATCAGCACATTCTAAGCGGATATGACGTAATCTAAGCATACTCAGCACATACCTAGCGTATTCAACGTAATCTTAGCATAATCAGCACATTCTAAGCGGATATGACATAATCTAAGCATACTCAACACATACCTAGCGTATTCAACGTACTCTAAGCATATTCAACACATTCTAAGCGTAAATAACGTAACGATACTCAACACATTCTAATTATAGTAATACAATTGTTTTTCTTGTCTATTAAATGTATGTCGGTCAAACGTTTGTCGATCCAAAGTTTTCGGCGAAACGTCCGGTTTCATTTATCGACAACCCTTTCGCCGATCAGACCAAATATTTAGCATTTAAATTAAAAGTATTTTCGCTAATATATAATATCTCTGGAACGGAGAGAATATTGGACGCGATTTGAAATTCGCCATTTTCGCCGACGGCCGTAAATTCCGCGAAATTAAGCCGAAAATGCGTAAATGAAGGAGGAGATGAATTATAGATAAATAAGTCATTTCCAAAGGAGTCCATTAAAAGCAGCGCCGTTGGGAAGTTTGGAAAGAGCAGTTAAGATTCTCAGCTGGAGATAGAGGGATTCAGATGGAGTAGGGATGCTGCGATTCAATTCCTGGCGATGGTGAACCAACCGAGGTAATTATATGACGCGTTGCGAGCGGTCTAAGCGCATGCTAAGCGGAAAAGGTGCATTCTAAGCGGGCTAGACACATTTTAAGGAAAAAAAGGGCATTCTAAAAGACATTTTAAGACCAAACTAAGCGCATTCTGAGCGGACTGGACCAATTTTAAGACCGAAATAANACGCGTTGCGAGCGGTCTAAGCGCATGCTAAGCGGAAAAGGCGCATTCTAAGCGGGATAGACACATTTTAAGGAAAAAAAGGGCATTCTAAAAGACATTTTAAGACCAAACTAAGCGCATTCTGAGCGGACTGGACCAATTTTAAGACCGAAATAAATGCATTCTAAGCGGTCAAAGGACATTCTAAGCGGAGTAAACGCATTCTAAGCGGAGTAAGCGCTCTCTAAGTGGACTAGGCAAATTTTAAGGAATAAATTAGGTCTTTCCCAAGGAGACTAAGCGCATTCTAAGCGGACTTAGCGCATTCTGAGCGAACTAAGCGCATTTTAAGCGGACTAGACAAATAATAAGGAAAAAATAAGGACATTCTGAAGTGGAATAAGTGCATTCCAAGCGATCTAAGCGCATTCTAAGCGGAGTAAGCGCATTCTAAGCAAACTAAGCGCATTCTAAGCGGACTAGACAAATAATAAGGAAAAAATAAGGGCATTCTTAAGCGGTCTAAGCGCATTATAAGCGGAGTAAACGCTCTCTAAGTGGACTAGACACATTTTAAGGAATAAATAAGGGCTTTTCTAAGGGGACTAAGCGCCTTCTAAGCGGACTTAGCGCATTTTGAGCGGAGTTAACGGATTCTAAGCAAACTAAGCGCAATCTTAGCGAATTAAGCGCATTCCAAGTACACTAAACACATTCTCAGCTGGTGATAGAGAAAGAGGGATGATGGGATTCAATTCCTCAGGATGTGTGTGGAGTTGATGGCGAACCAACCGAGGTGACTCCGTAATTATATGACGCGTTGCGAGCGGTCTAAGCGCTTACTAAGCGGACTTAGCGCAATCTAAGCGGGCTAGACACATTTTAAGGAAAAAATAAGGGCATTTTTAAGGGGATTAAGCGCATTATAAGCGGAGTAAGCGCATTCTAAGCGAACTAAGCGCATTCTGAGCAGAGTAAGGGCTTTCTAAGTGAACTAGACAAATTTTAAGGAATAAATAAGGGCTTTCCTAAGGGGACTAAGCGCATTCTAAGCGGACTTAGCCCATTCTGAGCGGAGTAAGCGGATTCTCAGCGAAGTCAGCGCAATCTTAGCGAATTAAGCGCATTCCCAGTATACTAAACACACTCTCAGCTGGAGATTGAGAAAGAGGGATTCATATAGAGTGGGAATGCTGGGATTCAATTCCTCAGGATGTGTGTGGAGTTGATGGCGAACCAGCGGAGGTTACTCGGTAATTATATGACGCGTTGTGAGCGGTCTAAGCGCATGCCAAGCGGTGTTAGCGCACTCTAATCGGACTGGACAAATTGTATAGAGAAAATAAGCGCATTCTAAGCGAACTAAGCGCACTGTAAGCGGACTAAGCGCATTCTTAGCTGAGTAAGCGCATTCCAAGTATACTAAACACATCCTAGGCAAAAAGAAAGCGCATTCTGAGCATACTAAGCGCATTTTAAGCGGACTGGACAAATTCTAAAGAGAAAATAAGCGCATTCTAAGCGGTACAAAGAAATTTTAAGACCAGAATAAGCTCATTTTAAGCGGACTAAGCGCATAATAAGGGGAATAACAAACTTCGTAAGCTTACTAAGCGACTTATAAGCGGAGAAAGCGCATTCTAAGCACAGTAAACATATTATAAACAGAAAAATACTTTCTAAGCGGAAAAAATCGACTTAGGAAGCATAGTATACCATTTCGAAAGCGGAGTAACCGCATTCTCAACGGAATAAAGAAATGTTTAGACCAAAATAAGATCTTTTAAAGCGGACTAAGCAAATACTAAGCGGACTAAGCACATTCTAAGCGCACTCTAAGTATACTAAACACATCCTAGGCAAAAAGAAAACGCATTCTAAGCGAGGGAAGCGCATTCTGTGCGGACTAAGCGAGTTCTAAGCGGATTAAACGCATTCTAAGCGGACTAAGTGCATTCTAAGCGGATTAAACGCACTCTAAGCGGACTAAGGGCATTCTAAGCGTAGTAAGGGCATTCTAAGTATGCGGTAGTATGCGGAAAAAGTTAAACTTTTAAGAAGACTAAACATCTTGTAAGCGGAAAAAGCGAATTCTAAGCGGAAAAATGAACTTCGTAAGCTTACTAAGTAACTTTTAAGCAGAGTAAGCACATTCTAAGCTAACAAAGCGCATTCTAAGCGGAATAAAGGACTTTTAAGACCAGAATAAGCTCAATTTAAGCGGACTAAGCGCATAATAAGGGGAATAACAAACTTCGTAAGCTTACTAAGCGACTTTTAAGCGGAGTAAGCACATCCTAAGCACAGCAAACATATAATAAGCAGAAAAAAACTTTCTAAGCGGAAAAAATCGACTTAGGAATCAGAGTAAACTATTCGGAACCGGAGTAAGCGCATTCTATCATAAGAAAACAGAAACGGGTTTCAATCTTCCGTACGAAATTCCAGAACAGTAACCGATCGAGCCGCGGATAAAAGGGAGCGGATAATCCGACGCATCCCTCCACTCTAAAATCATCCCTTAAAATTCCCCTCTGTTAATTACGTTCGCTGTCAGGAGCAGAGTAATAAGGGAGTCCCACACGGGCAAGATATTGCACCCCTACGCTCTTCACTGCAGGGGTTTTCCTTTTTAGGGGGCCCCGGTTATCTGAAGGAAGGGGAAGTTGAGAAGAAAGTTTCTTTCCCCAGTTGGGGGAGGATTTAGAGGGGTCGGGGCCCCCCTCTTCGCGGCGCTATATCGATTATAAGAATGGCAGCGGGAGAATCTTAACTTAGTTACTTCGATAGAACGCGGAAAGTTGGATTAAATAGGGTCAAGGTTAGACAAAGTTGCTGTTTTGGACTTAATCTAGGATTATACTGACCCTATTCTTGTCTACTATTGATGCCAAAGCTGTAAACTAATGTTACGTCATTCATTAATGCGTGAAATGGAGGAACCAAGGTAGAATTGCTGTTTATATATACATCACATGGGTAAAGGATTGAAATTATTCTGTATTGACTTGCTAACTTTTGTTATCATAGCTTAGAATGCGTTGAGAACGCTTATAATATGCTGAGTTATGTTAAAACATGCTGAGATAGTTTGGCGTACGCTATCTCCGCTTAGAATGCGCTGAGTGCGCTTAGAATGCGTTGAGAACGCTTAGAATATGTTGAGTTATGTTAAAACATTTCGAGTTAAATTGACGTATGCTGACTTTGCTTAGAAAGCGCTGAGTACGCTTAGAATGTATTGAATTTGCTTAGAAAATACTTAGTTATCTTAGAATATGTTGAGGTTGCTTTCTTCTTGCTGAGTTCGCTTAGAATTCACTGAGAACGCTTGTAAAGTTATGTTAAAACATGCTGAGTTAAATTGGCGGACACTGACTTCGCTTAGAAAGCGCTGAGTGCGCATAGATGGCGCTGAGAACGCTGAAAATCTGTTGAGTTATGTTAAAACCTGCTGAGTTAGTTTGACGTGTACTAACTTCGCTTAGAATGCGCTGAATGCGCTTAGAAAGCGTTGAATTCGCTTATAAAATACTGTTATCTTAGAATATGTTGAGGTTGCTTAATGTTTGCTGAGTTCGCTTGGGGTACGCTGGGTGCGCTTAGAATGCGTTGAGAAAGCTTAGAATATGTTGAGTTTGCTTGGCGTATGCTGACTTCGCTTAGAGTGAGCTATAAATGCGAAGTCATCAAAATGCTAGCTCTACTAAGCGCTTTCTAAGCGGTCTCAACGTATTCCAAGTACATTTAACTTACCCTAGCATACTCAACACATTATAAGCGGAAAACACGTACACTAAGCGAACTTATCATAATGTAAGCTCTACTTATTGCATTCTAAGCGGTCTCAACGTAATCTAAGCACATTTAACTTACTCTAAAAGAATAGTCAACACATTCTAAGCGGGATAAACGTACAAAAAGCGAACTCAACGTACAGTAAGCGATTTCAACTTTTACTTAGCGAACTCAACGTAAACTAAGCGAACTCATCACAATGCTAGCTCAACTAAGCACATTCTAAGCGGTCTCAACGTAGTCTAAGTACAATCAACTTACCCTAAGCATACTCAACGTATTCTAAGCGGTCTCAACGTACTCTAATCGCATTCAACTTACGCTAAGCATGCTTAAAACATTCTAAGCAGAATAAAAGTACACTAAGCGAACTCATCGTAACGCAGGCTCAACTAAACGCATTCTAAGCGGTCTCAACGTATTCTAAGCACATTCAACCTACCCTAGCATACTCAACACATTTTAAGCGATATAAACGTACAGTAAGCGAACTAATCACAAACCAAGCACATCTTAAGGCATTCTAAGCGGTCTCAACGTACTCTAAGCGTACTCAGCGTATTCTAAACATAAGATTAGAACATACAAAGTTGAGCTCAGTATACTTTAACCTAATTCAATTTAATCAAGGGCTGTTTAGCGTACTCTAAGGGTACTCAGCGCAATCTAAGCGCACTCAACTTACTCTAAGCGTACTCAGCGTATTCTAAACCTAGTATTATAACAACCAAAGTGGTGCTCTGTATACATTAACCTCACTCGATTTAATCTATAGCAGTTCAGCGTACTCTAAGCGTACTCAGCGCAATCTAAGCGCAATCAGCGGTTAGTAAGCGAACTCAGCATAGAGTAATCATGTAATTTAAAGGGGCAGCATAGCCTTTCTTTGCTTTTCGGTATGTCAGAGGATATTGGAATTTGGGCAAACCGCATTACCAGAGGGCGGCGGTTTGCATTTCGGTTTAATAAGAACGGATTCCGACCGACCGCAAACCACCTCTCCCTTTTGAAACATTCCTGCCTTCGAATTAACAAAAGACTAACGAAATACGTTCAGTAAATGCGATATCTATGAGGTGAAATGGCCGATTTGCAAATTTGGATGGATCTGGAATAGACAGAATAGATGTGAGAACGATTCTTATTGGTTCTAAGCGGACTAAACGTATCCTAAGCGGACTAAGCGAACTCTAAGCGGACTAAACGT
>KZ309290.1:165127-189603 GCA_000376725.2 Ladona fulva | reverse complement strand
CAAGACACAAAGCTGCTGAACGTGTTCCACGCTGGGACTGAGGTTACTAGCAGACGACGGAAAGGACACAATGCTGTCAGTTTTCAGAGCGAAATCCTACGACGGATTGTCATAGTGTAGAATTAGCTGTACATTGATAAGTTTATTTTATTCTTATATTATAGTCACTTTAAAATTCACTTTTTACTTTGTTGTCTGACAGTAATATTGTCTTCTTCGCGTAACTTTTCATTGTCTCTAATAATTGGTACGTATTGGGTATCACAACAGTGATTGCTGTCTTTGTCCCAATTCTGCAAACAAAACTCATTATTGCATTCATTATTGCAATACCTAATCATTCTTTAGTCATTGTTTGTACAGTTAGACGTATTATTTTTTAATTTCTGTATTAGTTTGTATGTGTTGAACTCTTATTAGTGAGTAGATGTGGTTATGAATTTATCTTTAGCAAGGATTCGTACTAAGATTATACTGCAGGAGATTTTAAGGAGAAAGAGATGCGAGGAATATCGGGCGGACGCTGTCTAAAGATATATTTTGAAAGAAATGTAGATTCATAACACCAGTTGTTGAAAGGCTGCTGAGAATAACTCAGAAAAACCCCCGAATTTGTTTCAATAGCTACAATTCGAAGTCTGTTACACAATCGGCTCATTCTACAAACATTAAAGTCAATATAAATACATTATAAAATTACCTATGCAAGCGTAGTTAATAACTAAATCAAGATATGAGGATGCCGGCTAAGATTTCCGCCGCGAATTCGGTACCGAATCTTAAGCCCGTATGATACGGTCCAATATATTGGCCAATAAATTGCCCAATAATTGGCACAAGAAAGCAGCCCAATATTGGGCGGTCTGTTCAGCAAGATGAGAACAGTTTTGTCACCAATATTGGCAACATTAGTGCTCAAATGTCTCGCACGAGTACGCCACATTCCAGATTATTAAATAGTATGAATAAGCAACGCAAAACTCTTTCGTCCAGATTTTCGATTAATATTTCGAATTATATTAAAAAACTAACGTGCCACTCTCCTAAGCCGTTACTGGATGTTTCATGTCTTTTACAACAAAGAAGAACCGGATGTTTACATGAAGCTTCTTGTTTTGGACACTNAACACTCTACTGTAACAGCTCTAAAAGATATGGTAAATATTCTTTCACATTCATTAGAGGAGTCTTACTCAATGCTAGGACTTGTGTGTGATATTCTGAAAGCATTTGATTGTGTTACCCATGGGATTTTAGTTAAAAAATTGATGCACTAAAGCATACACAACACTAGTCTACTTTTCTCTGTAATTGGACCAGTATTATGTATAGCCTATGTAAATGATCTTCCTTTTGATATCATATTATCTTATATGGAGGTAGCTATAGATCCCATAAAGAGGAAAATTTCTGAGTCGTGGTCACAACCTAAATCAGACAATGACTAAACCAAAAGCATAGCTTACAGATAGTGGAATGAAGATTAATAGGGAAAAATCTACATCACTTGATACTAAAAAGTTTAAAAGCGATAGAAATTATATAGGTTTATTATCTACATGCAAAGACATAAGATTAGAAGAACATATCAAAATATTAGAGGTAACACTTGANTAGGGTTTTTAAAGTAAAGATATATATAATCTCCTATAAAATTGGGGGATTGAAATTGGGTTGGAAATTGGCATGTGGCAAACGGGACACAATCCAATCTGCAATATATTGGACCGTGTCATACGGGCTTTAGGAACCGAAGCCTCAGACCCACTTGGCGCGGCCGGCGAGAATGGCTGGCGAAAATCGGCACGAAAAGCGTCCAAACTTGCACATTTAGTATATCGGTTCAGTCCTGACGTCAGGCTGGCGATACCGAAGCCGAGAGCTCGGTCTCGGCGGATGCAAAATAACCCCCNCTCAGACCCACTCGGCGCGGCCGGCGAGAATGGCTGGCGAAAATCGGCACGAAAAGCGTCCAAACTTGCACATTTAGTATATCGGTTCAGTCCTGACGTCAGGCTGGCGATACCGAAGCCGAGAGCTCGGTCTCGGCGGATGCAAAATAACCCCCCAGGACAACGTGGAATTTCGCGCATGCGCACTGAGACATTTGGAATATATCGGTTAACCGATAATCCCCTGCTAAAACTCTCTAATATGGAGTTGAAAACGAGCCTTTGGCCCTTGTAGATGTTCAAGAACGATGCAACATGAAAGTGACACCGGCAGGGCTCTTCATTGATGATGTTAAACCGTATTTAGCTGCAACACCCGATGGCTTGGTAGGTGAAGATGGATTAGTGGAAATAAAATGCCCCTACTTCTTTGAAAAAATGTCTCCTGCAGATGGTATTGCGTCCGGGAGAATTAAATACTGCATGATGAAAGATGGCCATTTAATTCTCAAGAAGAATCACGATTATATTTACCAAACCCAGGGGCAATTGCATATAACTCGAAGAAAATTTTGTATTTTTGCTCTGTGGTCCTCTGAAGGTATGTTGACACAGACCATAGAGAAGGATGATTCTTTCTGGAACAAACTCTATGGAAAGTAAGTTGGAAAAGTTTTATATGGAATGCCCTTCTCCCAGAATTTATTGAAAGAAGATATCCAAATTGGGCCGCCGCCAAATGAGGGCTCACCATCAAGGAACCCTATCGAGTATTCAACTAAAAGGAAAATTATACGTAAGTTCATTTTAAAATAGTGAATTTTTCATATATCCATATAATGTCTTCTTACTTTCTGTTGATAGCATAATTACAGATTCAAGGCATATTGGAAATTTTATTTTGAGTAAATTACATTGCATGAAGCACGATCGGGTGGTCGAAGAGACAAAATAAGCGCTAAAATAGCCTGAAAGACTGAAGACTGATGACTTGGGGTATGTTTCTTTGTTCGTCTCAGACTATTTGCATGCGTAAGCTACACTAAAAGTTCTATAAATATTGACAATAAACAAAGGTTACTGTATGAAATCGTGCACATTTTTGTGCAATCCGACAAAGATTCGTCATTTCTCAGGTGTAATCACTTCGAGAACCAATGGTATGGTTGTAGTGTAGATTACGTTAGCTTTCTCGCTCTTCTCGTTCCTTCTCATTAGAAATCTGGATGTGAGTGCTTTTTGTTTCCTATTTCAGACCTTGCAATTTTTATCCATTATCAACTGGTAAAATCTATTTATCTTCTTGAAGGATCTTATTTCTAACAAAACAAGATTTAAAGGAATAATTATGCGAAGCCGACTGAAATAAAGTAAGACAGGAAATTTAAGAAGCTTTATTATTCTTGTACTCAGTAGATGATTTTGGTTCATTGGATCAAGTAAACTTTGACAAAATACACCGGAATTTTACCAAATTTGAGCTCTATCAAACGCCGTCCCTTTATAATTGCTGCACTTTGACCAATAGATCGGAAATAAGTTCGCAGAAAGTAATCCTCATGAACAACGCGATTGTGCGATTTTTTTTTAATATCAAAATATAGCTCATAAATAGTCCCCACCATATGAAACTATAAAAAATTCCATTTCAGTGCCAGACACACGTCATTATCCTGTTACTCTGAGAAGTCGTTTTTACAGGAACAGAAATTTAAATTCGAAAATATTTTGTTTTATAAATTTATTTTTACTTTATGATAGAAAAATTTCGTCTTTCCCTCTAGGAAATGAAGTATTGGGAATATTTACAAGAATTAAATAAAAATCGCTAAATTGGAGTTGGGGTAGGTTAAAACTTGCGAAAATTTCTACCGACAGGTGTATAACGAGACCATTCCCATTTTTAGGTCACAAGAAAGGTTGTTTCATAGAATCGATAACAACTTATTTTGTAATGGAAGTAATCTCAAACTTTTTATTTCGTTTCGATTAGTTGCATAACATCTGAGAATTCAAATTTCGAAGTGAGAAATTCGTTAAAAAGCACGAAAAAACGGCCAATTTTTCCGTTCTATCTCTAATAAAATACAAACTAGATAAAAAATAAAAAATATAGTATACCGGTGAACGCAGGATGAAACATACTAAAATTTGGTACAACTTGTTTTTATATGGAAACGCTAGTTAAATTTTATTCTACTCCAAACTCGAGTATCCATAATAAGAAATGGGTGAATTGGAACAAAGGTGTCGGGAATCTTCGCAAGAAAACGATGATGACGTTGCCGTTTGCGGTTTACCTGAAGTATGAGCCAATGAAGTTGAGGAGTTTTCAGATGAGAGTGAAGAGGAACCTTTATACCCACCTAAACGTGCTGAAGTCATATCCGCTTATAGCGTTCTCGAGCGCGGCCACAGCTATCGTCTCAGACAATTTTTCAAGTTGTTTGGAGAGCATATCATTTGAATGTATTCGTAATATGCGCCCTGTGCTTCGACAACAAAATTTTCTAGATTTTTTCAGGCCTAGAGAAAATGAAATAAATATGATATCAATATAGGAAAAGGGTAAGGGTGACTTAGCGCAAGATGGTGCGCACCCTGAAAAATCCCAAGGAAGAATGGACTTGAAAAAAGTCTGACGGGATCAGGAATCGAACCCGGGCCGATCGGGTCCGCTGAGCTATCCCGGCAGAACTATCAATGATAATGATATCAATTTATGTTTGCTCTTTATAACTTACTAGTAAAAGCCCCCGTCAAGCATGACGGGACTTAATTTAGTTTAAAATATATCTATTATCGTATATATCTGCTCCTCCTAGGCACAAAAAAATTCTGTCGTAAGATCATAATAACTCAATATATTTCTTACCATTATTTATAATATTTATTCTACTGTTTTCAAGTCATAAAAGTCTACTTTACGTAATGAAAGTCTAGCTCTACAGTACAAAAATTATAAGAACTGTTTATCCCCGTGCACTTATATGGGATAACTCATANCGAAAAATTTTACGAATTTTGCGTGTATTTTATCAAAGTTCTCACAATTTCAAAATTATATGAATGATTCACGACTAAAATAAGATTCTATGATTATTTTCCTTTTTTGTGACACTTATCTCAATTTCGTAGGATAATTGTTTCTAATTTAATTTTGTAAAAGAAACAACCTCTGCAGGTAACTAAAACCTAGTTTACGTACATTTCTTATGGTAAAGTATGGGATAACTCATGAAATCAATGATCAACAATTGCTTTGGTCGTCAAAGGGATGGGTTGTTTATTTCCGAAAAATCTTACGAATTTTCCGTCTATTTTGTCAAAGTTCTCGCAATTTCGAATTTATACGAATGATTCACGACTAAAATAAGATTTTATGATTATTTTACTTTCTTGTGACACTTGCCTCAATTTCGTAGGACTATTTTTTCTAATTTAATTTTGTGTAAAGAGAAACGACCTCTGCAAGTCATGAAAACGTAATTTACGTAAAACTCTTATGGAAACGTGTTTTGTGCTCCTGGGTTCGAACCCGGGCCTTTACAGAGATGGGAATAGTTTTCCTGGGGGCTTCAGCGTCGTATAAACACAATGCAGTTTGTTTCAGATCTCTAAGTCAAGCGGTTTCTGAGATAAATAGGTGAACGGACAGACAGACAGACATTTGCTTTTTATATATATGATTGATAGATAATAAATTTGAATGTATTTGTATTGGATTTGAGTAATGAACGTGTATCTGAAATAGGCCGAGTTTGCATAATTTTCGTCGCGATTTCCCTAACGCGAATTTTTTTAAAACGAACTCTCGATTTTCCGATCCCTACGAGTTCGTGTTACCGAGGTTTTACTATATATAAAAACACATCATCCAGCTATAAAAATGGCATCTGTTCGAAATGACATCCAACTAAAATAATTACAGCAAAAATGGTGCGCGGCTTACATGAAAATCTGGAGGATTCGTTTAAGCCGCGCACCCCCATTTTTTCATCGGCATTTCTGGAAAAAAGGTGCCTACCTTTAAAGTGGTCTTAAAAAGCTTAACGAGTAAATACAGTATAAGAGGTAAAAAAAGAGGTAGAACTTTAAAAAAATCTGCTATCGGGGAAAAATTGAGCGAGAACGGGGTGTGAGAAAACGACAAAACTCACTGACAGTAGTAATTAAAATTTTTGAAAGAAGAGGGGAAATTGAGTAAAAGGAAGGTGTCAGTAACATAGCTGAAATACAAATTCCACGGAGTTTATTTAATAAGTTACATTAAAACATAATAATGTTTACATACATTTAAATGCATCCATCGTGTAAACATGACGGATTTATAGGAAATTTCGGAGATATCATTAATTACAAAAATATATAATCGAACCCCAGAGCAAGAGAACCTTTTTTCAAAAAAATACTGCCTGTATATGCCTTTAGTAATCGCTTATGAAATTAGTGCGACATTGGAACTGCACATGAGTAAACGCGTTAACAAAACTAAAAGTTGCTATTTCTTTCACTTGCCGTGACACACCACAAAGCGTAGTGTATCTATAGAAAAGAAGCTGTTGCAATTTTGATAATAGTCCTAATTTATTGGCTCTTAATAACGTTAGTTTGGCGATGTTCCCTTTTCATGGTATTAAGTATTCATTACCTTTTATTACTTTTTCTGGGATTAGGGAATCTCCGATATAACAGCAATTAATCATTTCTCCAATATCATATAATGAAGACCGAAAATTGGAGCCGCGAAGTCGCGGCTCATAAAATCAGCCTTCCGCACGCCATTTGAGGATCACGTTTTCCGTTTATATTTTTGTCTTTAAACAGAATTCGGGAGACGTGACAGACCACTGATGGTAGCTTAGTAAATATCCTCTCGACAATAACCGCTGCACTCGCTTATTGAGATATTTGCCGTAAAAAGGGATTTCTTCGCTGAAACACTTCCGGTTTTATAAGCTAACAACGATTAACCGAGAAAAACTGTGCTAACCTTAAATAACTAAGGAAAAAAGATTCATTGAATAGCTTTGCCCACCTCGGTGGCGGAATGGATAGTACGCTAGCTTTCTAACAATTAGGTTAACTAGGTTCTTCCGGACTAGGATGTTCGTGTTCGTCGTTTGTAAAAGTTCATATAATTTAAACGGTAATGATTCAGGATTATTCTTTCGTTTAAGAAATTATAATACCTAGCCTTAAAAAATAGTTTTTTGGTCGAAACATTTCAATCAAGGCCGGATATAAGCATACTTACGGCGAAGGAGTTAAAATTAATATTAAAAATAGTAATTAATGTATAAGATAATTATCTTGAAGGGATGGGGAATACAATATTTACGTAGGAAACGATTCCCGGTTTGATATGTGACATCGTATAAACTCATGGATTGTTTGATGTAGCGTCGACCGAATACTTACTTCAAAATTCCGTTTTTACGTTCGTTAATATTGTCTTTTACAAATTACAGTAATTATTGAAGCATAAATCATCGATATTTATTTCGATTAAATCAAATATTCCCACCGCAAAAACCCTATAAATAACATTTTGTGGAAGTTTCTCTCAAAACTCAAGTAACATATGTCACTAAACTTTCTGTATGTACTTTTCTCATGTGTAGACTGAATTTGTATTTTATCAAAGAGATATTGCGTTTGAGGTCGACACACGAATACCTAAGGTAAACACTAAGGCCTTGTATTATATTGTGTACTTAAATGGCCTTAAACGGATGTTCACTGTAAGGCCTTCTATTATAATAGGATTTAAAGTAGTTAGGGTTTTTAAAGTAAAGATATATATAATCTCCTATATATATGATGGATATTTTGCAAGTTATTATAAACTAGAGAAAATAGAACTAAGTTACTCCGATGCGAATATTAACTTCCATAGCAGAACAGCAGATAGCAGACCATGAAGCATAGAACGAATTCGCCCGACAACCTTTGAAAACATGAAACACAATTCAAACATCTATTTCCTTCGCATCCGAGCGAAATAAACGAAAAGAAACGGCCTTCAGCTTTCATCACAAGAATAACATGATTCTTGTCCAAAAAGAGATCACAGCATAGAAACAGTTAATATGTTCTTCTTTCGAATGTCTCGGTCTCGTTCCTATGTATCTCTCGTCCAAACATAGAAACGGTTCGCCGCTGCCAATAACGTCACTTGTGTAAGGGCTTTCATTTCCCATGAATCAGTATTCAGCTGTAATATCAAAGGAGGAACGTGTTCCGCCCATTCTGGAAAATCATAAGTCGTACAGGGGTTCTAAACCCGCGCTTTAACGTAGCGCGGGGTTTAAAAAATTTGCGAATCGAAGAATAAAGGCAAGAGAAAGGTCGATTTAAGAAGTGAATTTAAGCGCTAACTCATAGTCAACGGCAGATCCTTCGAAAGGTAACAGAACATAACTCATTAACGCGTTCGCAACTACGTGCACGACGTTATAAAACTACAAGAAGATTATTTCACTCTTCTGAGAAAAGGAATCGTACGCAGTAACGTCCCAATATCACGCACGAGGATTGTTCCACTTTTACGAATGTATAAATACGCAAATTGAGCACAAATGCCTACAAAAATACCTACAAAAATACTTTAATGAAAGTAATCAGGGTGAAAATAACAACCACAGCGTGTTTAAGAGATACAATGTAGAGAAAATGGCATTAAACGCTGATTGTATGAAATATCTGGAATAATAGCACAAAGAAAATGTCTCAAACTTCAAGCAATCACTGAATATCGTTAGATAAGCATGAAAAAAACTAGAGGTAAAGTCTTCTGTGATTGTTTCAACTAAAGATACAAAGACCGAAAGCTTGAATTCCCATAATCAAAGAGTAATACAAATATTTAGAGTAAGGTTTCCGGAGCACTCTTCATAACCAAATTGAACTCATTATCAAAAATCTCGAAATTCCAATAAAGATGAAAGGTATTCCAATATTCACCGACACTGAGAATGTTATTAACCATTCATAACCATTAAAATAATTTCGACCTTATAGTCGCGGCATATTACCATCTACCAAGTCCAGATCCTCTAGAGCTTTAGAGCTTAGTAAATGCGTAGACAAAGAAACGAAACACAAGCCTTCAACTCTCTAAACATGTTTACTTCAACATCTCAGAAAAGGTAAACCAAAAATTGATGGAATGCGCTGTTGAGAAGTTCTGAAATAAGGTTTCAGCAGCGAGACAGAAATAAAAGATCTACGTACTTCTACGCAGAATAATTCCTCCGAAGCTATAACTCCACAACAATCCACGCAGATATTCCACGTGAGAACACACGCCGACTTGCGCGCGAACACCCAAATCTGCACGAGTGAAAGCTCATAAAAGTACGCGGCCATTCTTTACGATCAGTAACGAAAGGGAGAAAAATAATAAAAGGCGGCGCAAGAAGGCAGCGGAGTGAAGTACTCACTTTAGGAACATTGGCTCGGAAGCGAATAAAATGGTGGTGAGCACGTCCAATGCTTCCGGATGAGGCGACCACGAAGCAATGGCGACGCCAAACGGAGAACGGGCGACAACCCCCACTACCGTGTTATTCCTGCCGGCAAATCACTTTCCTTCCACGCGGCAAACTACCACCTCCCCATTTATCCCACAACTCTTCGCCTCTACTAAAAATAGATCCAAGAACAACTCACTCTCATCCCCCGCGTACGTACTTTCACTCGAGAGGCGCACTATGCGGGAAACGACTTATAAAACATATCTATCCAATAGTAATTGTCGCGTGGATGATCGTCCGGGATTACCATCGCTGCAGTTACCTTCTGATTAAGCCGATTCCTTCGAGAAGCGGTCGCCAGCGACGCTGCCCCACCATGGATCGAGGAAGTGAGCGAAATTAACCCTCGGCTGCGACAGATTTGGAAAATTTCGTTCGAATCACATGGATGTGTGTCGCAGCGTAAAACGAAGGCAAAAGGCAACACTAAGCTATACAAGAGTAATATGAGGTGCACCAAAATCGAGAGAAGGTGAACTGGATCCATATTTACAGACACCATCTAATTACGGTCGGTATGAATTTGCTCGCTCCAACTACCATGTTTGAATGATATATTTTTCATTTGTCATTCAGAACAGTATAGAGAACTATAATCGAATGTTAATATTCCCGTTAATGGAAGGTATGGCATGAAATAGACCGAAGTGTGAATGTATATCTTGGTCGCGTCGAATGACATGTGAAGTGCAATTTATTGAGCTGCACATTCGTTTTTCACCGAAAGCATTCTGGTTAACTAAACACTTCACTCGTTATCTTTCCTAGTAAGCATACCTCTCTAATAATTTACAGGTACCTAACGTCGTAGCGTTTATGGAGCAAACCGGCCTTTCGACTGATGACTTTACGGTTAAAATAAATTTGCTAAAGTTCATTTATGCTTCGGCCTTGATTCGTCATTTCAATTTTATCACGAATTTCAGACAGTGGATTCCCTCGTTTCGAGAAGAATACTACTTAAGCTCGCAAGGTAAAAATTTTCTAAAATAACTTACTTCCCCATCTCGTAAACGAACAACTGACTCTTTTCATATATTCCTAGAATAAAAAATCACACCGTCCTATTTTCTGGTGCCAGTGTCAAGAGTAAATTCCACACAAGATATAATCGAAGCGGTATGATACAGTTACGCCTTTTCTCTCCAAAATCGTGATACCTCGAATATTTAGGACAATTAATGATTAGTACTCAATTTTTTCTAGAGCTGTCGTTTAGAATAAAAGTTAACGAACTCTTCGAAATCTTTTTCAATTGAAACAAAAGAAGACCCGAATGTGTATTTCCACGCACTCCGTTTTGAAACTACACTCAGTAGCACGATGATGAAAAACTTCAGATTCAGAATTAACTTTTAGATGAAAGCTCAAGTATGAGGAAATTCATACAATAAATAAGGCATCAATTCGATCTTCGGAGAACCTAATTCTCTATGGATTCTGAATAGAACGCTCATTTCCAACTCATTAAGTTTTCTCATTTCCGGTGTGCGGATAATTCAAGATACACTTAAGCAAGGTATCATATGTATACTTAAAATGGATTTTAACTAATGTTCACTCTAATGCATTGTATTATAATGATTTTTTTAGACTTGAAGAGTCGATTATAGTTAATATCTATGCAAATCCATCATATATGTAAGCAATTAGCTAAAACATTTCACTTAAACAATCATAATACTGGGTCATAAGGATTATTTAAAGTTATAAAGTAAAAGCCTGAAAATTATTTAAAGTCTATTTTAAGAGTATATTAAAAAACTGGGCCTAAGAATTGAACCTATCCCTGTTTCTCACGGAAAGTATACCTAATGAAGAATCGGAATAGAGTAACGTACTCAGGAGGACGCAAAAGGACATTTTCCCCTTCGAACCAACATCGAAGAGGGGTTATGTGACTCATTTACATTTTAGAACTATATTATAAACTTAAATTCCGGATTACATAAATACGCAAAATTCACTCCATTTCCAGTTTTTCACGTAACAACAGACCATCAAACATTTTAACCCCCAAAGACGAAGAAGATAATTATACTTACATTTTTTCTTGCCCCTTATGAAGATCCTTGAATATGAAACAGACAGAATATACTAAAACATAAGCTCGATTAGCTCACGAGAATCAAGGCGGGCATACAGGGAGACACGAACAGTAACTTTGTTATATTAAATAAGGGCTAAGAATACTTTCGATGAGAAATTATCAAGAAGTTAACTTCTAAACTCCAGAAATTTCAAAATTTTAGGCAGTAACATAAAAAAGGCTGTTTGAAACGTAAAAATAAAAGACCGATTGATTTCGGCGTTTGGATGAACACACGAACGAACGTTTCAAAGGGATTACAGGTTAATACATTTCCGGAATCAATCGACTGAGAACTCACGTAGGGGATTGTTCTGACTTTATCGCAATGGTTTGAGTTATAATAAAATTTAGGGAGAGATCGAAATCAAGAAGGCAATTTTAATGCTTATCTGGTGCAAGAGTTGGCGATGCAACGTATCCGGGTCGGAATACCGGTCAGGGAGCACTTCATTTACCCCATTACCAAATGAGTAGCAAATTCGCCATTTTGATCCATTTCTGAGTGTAGGAGCAAATAAAGATTAATGAACAAAAATTACTGTGCATACTAGTATAAATTAATTACGTTATTAATTAACAAAAATTACTGTATATAATTATCGACTCTTAAACACAACGTGTTAATGAAGAAAACAGCTAGAAAGTACGAATCTAGGCGACTTTCAAATACACGAAAGTGTTACTGGCTAATCTAACTCAACTGATAAGTCAAAACGTCAAACTATCTTACTCCTAGCCCTGAAAAAGCTCACGTTTTTATTGTAATTGATCCACTGGTATTATTAGCTTAGCAGATTTTCCAAGGAGGAACTTTGCGTCGACTTATATACGAGATGTATAAAATGAAGAAATTTTACGAAAAATTTCGGGCTGTTGACCCAAACGCGAATGTTTTTCTGACAAGGAGAACGTCAGGTTTGTGTAACACGGATTTACACGAAAATTTCAGGACACTTTCCTTGCACCAAAATAACAGACACGTGTCCGGCCGTTCAACTCAATGCGCCTTTGTTTATGCAAAATTTGCAACTGAAAATCGAAGTTAGGCAACCACGCAACACACGTGCATTGCCATACATATAGCGGAATTTTCCACCTAGAAAAATGTTTATCTCGTTTTTTTTCACAAGCAATTTAATTTTTCTGCTATTTAATTTCATCTTCTTATCTCCCAGACATTCTTTACCTTTCCCGTCAACATTTATTAAAATATACGTTAGGTAGGTACTCCAGTATCTATTGTAGTACTAATACACGTAGGTTATGGAGTCTCAGCCTTAACTACAAGTGTCTTTGACTTGGCCCTTTTATGTGGTATCAGTACCAACAGGAAACCCGGAAGAAAAGTGAAACATCGATCATAGCTATCATAGCTTCGATTCCCAGAAGGCCCAAATACTCAATTTTTTCCGTAAAGTATGCTTTGTGCGGATTATAGAGAATTTATTTTGAGCCCTTCCCAGAACGATAGAGAATTGATAATCGAGATATTGTCATTAGACATGTTTTCGTAACGCAAACGGCAAAGATTTTTTCAATATGGTCTTGGGATCGTTTCCAGACTAATATTAAAATCTCCTGTAAGAATCGACTGCTTATAAATTTTAACACTGCCGCTTGAAGCCCTCCATTTTAATTTTCCATTTTTTTCTTTCTTCATTTTTTAAGGTTTTTATGTATCACGAAGTTTCTAGTAGAGAAATAGCCCGTTTTATTGCGATATTTTCAGTACAGTTTGTTTTAAATTGTAGAAAATGTTCTTCCCATATACTGTGCATACTTGGTTTTTCCCTTCGGCGGACGAGAAGGAAACGCCAAAGACTGCCTTAACCGAGGGAGATTTTATTGCACTAACCCTCTTTACATCTGCTCTGATAACTGTAAACCCGGTCATCCCAGAACCCTTGTAGATTTTGAGGCGAATAGCGAGTTTAGTTTTCAATTAGTTTGAAAGAGAGCATCGTAGAGAGAACATCGTGAAGAGAAAGAAATAGTAGTTTTTCTTTAACACTGAAGTTTTTCTTCTCCGTTAGTTGACAGTTTTCACCGGACTATTCTTAGCAGTGAAAGTAAGTATACTTCATCTACTTCATGTTAGGCGAATAGAAAAATATTAATTTTTCTTTATATCGATCAATTTACTGATGAATTCACCAATTATTTATAGAGTCGAGTGATTATGGAACAAGAAATTCCATCTACCAGCTTCGCATCGACGGATGATCCGGAATCGGGCACCGAATTGAAGCAGGAATTCGCCAACGCATTTCATTTCTGTGCAGAATTACTTCGGAATGACAATTACATTGCTGGAAAAGTAACTTTTCCAATTTCTTACCGTTCTAAATTGATTGGTAAGGAAATGTATGATAGATTTTT
This sequence comes from Ladona fulva, assembly GCA_000376725.2. NCBI lineage: Eukaryota > Metazoa > Arthropoda > Insecta > Odonata > Libellulidae > Ladona > Ladona fulva. The sequence goes on along the minus strand of KZ309290.1, from coordinate 175,702 downwards.
AGAAAAGTATTTGGAGATGTCCTTCGTTGATGGCGATATACTGATGGAAGAGAATGACTGCGACATTACGGAGGATTTCAACGATCCACCTAATGTAGCCAAGGAAGAGGTCAAAGAGCGAAACAGTCCCGTTGAATCTTCCAGTTCTTCCGAGTATATACCAACTCCAAAGAAAAAGAAGTGCTCCACAGTGCCCTTGGAAACGAAAGTGAAGGTTGTTACTCTGGCGAAACTACATCCGAAGTGGTCCTTAAAATCCCTACAACGGAACGGATCAGTGAAATTGTCCAGGAAGGATCTACTACAGCGCTGGGAGAATGACATCGTTAAAGGGGGTACTGTGATAGAGAAATATGATCAAATTAATAATTGGGCTTGGGACAGATTCGTGGAAGCTAGAGAGAGTCGAAGATATGTAACCACTAGGGCATTACAACAGTGGGCCATGTCTGCCGCAATGCAGTTTTTATCAAAAGAATTTAAATTTAACGCTTCGCAATCTTGGGCCAATAGATTTAAAAGAACACATGGTATAAAACAACGTAAGATTACAAATTATGTATCTAGTAGTGATATTTCCACAATGGATGACATCCTCTCCGTGGCAGAAATGTTTCAACGACAAACCATTTCTATAATTCCTGAATTTCACCCGGATTATGTAATTAACGCTGACCAGCCTGGTTGCGAATATCGGGCGAAAGTACAGCGAACATTAAGTATACAGAGAGAAAAAAGAACGGAGGTGTTTTTAGGCTATTTCTCTACTAGAAACTTCGTGATACATAAAAACCTTAAAAAATGAAGAAAGAAAAAATGGAAAATTAAAAGGGAGGGTTTCAAGCAGCAATGTTAAAATTTATAAGCAGTCGATTCTTACAGGAGACTTTCATATTAGTCTGGAAACGAACCCAAGACCATATTGAAAAACTCTTTGCCGTTTGCGTTACGAAAACATGTCTAATGACAATATCTAGGTTATCAATTCTTTATCGTTCTGGGAAGTGCTCAAAATAAATTCTCTATAATCCGCACCAAGCATACTTTACGGAACAAATTGAGTATTTGGGCCTTCTGGGAATCAAAGCTATGATAGCTATGTTCGATGTCTCACTTTTCTTCGGGGTTTCCCGTTGGTACTGATACCACATAAAAGGGCCAAGTCAAAGACACTTGTAGTTACGGCTGAGACTCCATAACCTACGTGCAGCAGTATAATGTATACTGGAGTACCTACCTAGCGTATATTTTAATAAATGTTGACGAGAAAGGTAAAGAATATCTGGGAGGTAAGAAGATGAAATTAAATAGCAGAAAAAATAAATTGTTTGTGAAAAAAAAACCGGGATAAACATTTTTCTAGATGGAAAATTTCACTATAACTATGGCAATGCACTTGTGTCGCGTGGTTGCCTAACCTCGATTTTCAATTGAAAATTTTGCCTAAACAAAGGTGCATTGAGTTGAACGGCCGGACACGCGTCTGTTATTTTGGTGCAAGGAAAGTGTCCTGAAATTTTCGTGTAAATCCGTGTTACACAAACCTGACGTTCTCCTTGTGAGTACTCAGCAGAGTATAGAAATGAACGCTGACGAAAACAATATGTGCACAATAAAAGGTTGAGCATTATAAGCTAAAAAGGGCATAGAATGCTAAAGTTTGCAGAGAATAAAATATCATAATTGAAAAACCAGACAAATTCCTAACCTGATAACAATCTCATATTTAAACCCAAAAAAAAAAAACATGAAAAAGGCTGACCAGGGCTGCGATTTTAAAACTATTCCGTTACGTTTTGAATTCAGTTTTGAGCGGAATTGTTATTTTTGCTAATGATTTGGCCGTATGGTTATTTTTTCTATAAATATGAAGTTCACAAAAGAGAAGTATTTCATTGTGTTTTTGTGCTATTGGTCTTACATAAAAAATAGGTTATGTAATAATAACATGTTTCTCACAATCATGAAATCGTGATCTGTCTTGTTTTCGATCTATTGCCGTATAGTTATACTTAAGCTCTGTCAGTTAAATAATTAATAGGAACCTTTTTGGCTGTGCGGGAAGTAGAGTGATAAGTTTACCTGAATGTATCAATACAAAATAAAATAATTTTTCAATTAAATTCTATATAGAGCTATTTATATGCTGATAGACTTGTTATATTAAGATTTATTGGGCCGTATCTGCATGTAAAAGTATTGCCACAATGTTTATTTTCAAAAATACATAGATACTGAACCATGAAACACATGGACTGCTTTATGAGTAGGGCGTTTGTGGGAGATTATTTGAACGAGGAATGTATTTGAAGACAAGGTAAGATATGATAATATGATCATAACATTTCATAAGGTATTCATTTAAAATATTAAACACATAAAGCAAAAAGAAAAATATGCAATATGGAAATATAAGCACGAAAATATGACGTAATCTTGATTCTTGCATAAAAAAAGCTTAAGGCAAGTTTTTCCCTGATCCTCGGCCTTGGTATTGGGATTATATCTCAGGAATTGTCACCTAAAAAAGTATAGCGTATATTTTCTGCTTATAATCCAGAAAATTTAATATTAGTGCACGTACAAGTCCGTAGTACTTCTTAAAACCGTAATATTCAGGGAAGGCGGTTGCATTGTCCATGCAGCGTTGTGGAAAATTCATTTATCGGCGTCGTAAATTTTCGCAAAATTTTGTTTCAGATTAAAAACAATGTGTTATTGCCCACGTAGGTTGACGTCTGTATTCACTAATTTCGTCGCTCTATGTATAAATTGCCTCAAAAGAGGTGTCCGTAATTATGTTATGTAAAGTACGCAAATATTTAACTATGATCATTATGATTGAATGTTTCAAAAGATAAAAAACGGATTTACAACATTGAGTTAAATATTATCCGATGAATTTCCTGTTTTGGTTCCACATCAGCATGAAGATAAAGAGTTTCACAAAATTTCGAAGAATGGAAGACTAGCACCTCTCGTAATATTTGGCCAAATTTAACTCCTTTTTTAAATAAAATGCGCAAGAACTAAAGAAAATGAAACGTAAACTTGTATACAAGATCAATTTAAGAGTTTTCAAGCTAAGTTATGATGTAAAATGACAACATCTTCAAATTTTTAGTCAGCTATTTTCGATTCTCGAACTCTAATTGTGGCGTAGATGATGATGATGATACAGAAACATACAATTCTAGGACAATACCTCATTAACAGTTCCTTCCCATGCCATTCCTCGCTATTCAGACAGAGACGGTGAGAAAATCGACAAAAAATTCGATTTTAAATGGTTCACTCTTTCGTTAATTTTCGGTAAGCAACTTTTTTTCCTCACAAGAGAAAGGTATAGTTGACAATTTTCCTTTTATTTCTTTTTCCTCAGCTGTAATTTTAGTCCAGTATACTCTAATATCGTGTTTCCTAAAGAGTGAATTTTCCTTACCGTTGATAAGGAAAACGTCATCACTGTTTCTGTTTTAATGGCTGGAAATTAAACTTCAGAAATTATGAAAGTCTAGTGTTCTTCTTTTTAACTTTATAGAAGCTACAGTGATATTGATGGCATGACAAATATTCATGGATTAAAATTGAAGAAATTTGATACGCCGCGGGCGTATAGTTTGAAACTGCCCGAAAAGCGCGCCGGGGTTTAGGGTAATGGTACCCATCTCCGCCACCGCTGCAGAGACACTAGCCCTAATTGGCCCGTCACCGGAGGGCACGGGTATAAAAGTCGGACCCTGAGGCAGGAAAATCAGTACGGGGTGGAGAGCGAAACTGTTCGAGCGAAAGCTCCTGGCTCGTGCTCCGAGATACCCCGAGGCCGTTGGACCAAGGTAGAGCGAATAGCTCCCCAGCGGCCCCCGTTGGACCAAGTTTGAGCGTATAGCTCCCCAACGGCATTGTCGAGTCCCTGGTTTGATCGAGTGAAAACTCCGTCAGGGCTCGGCCGAATCGGAGGCGTACGGGAGCTAAATCAAACAAGAGATTAATAAAGAACCCATCAACAAAACAAACGCCTTATTATTTAAGGATGCACCTCCGCTCTCACAGGCCGAGCGGAGAGGTATCAAGTGGCGCCCAAACGTGGGGCATCATGAGGGATTCGGAGGAGTGCCCAGACCACACGACTGAAACCCCTGAGATGAATGAGCAGACAACAGCGATGGAGACCTCAGCATTGCAGCCCCCTACGGCAACGCGTGCAACCCACACGGCTCTTCCGAGAGAGCCTCAACAACACTCGGTGGCGCCCAACCACTATCCGAATGCAACCCGCGTTCGAACACGAGACCACTGCGAAGCTGTGGATTGCCCTGGGACCGGACTGCTCCTCATCGCCTGCTTCAGCTGTCGCCAGTGGTACCACTATGCATGTCTAGGGTGGAACGATTTCCCCCGCGACGTCGCTGGGTTGACCTTCGTATGCCTGAGTTGTCAACATGGCTCGACATTATCCAGAGTGTCCTGCAGAGGACCCGACGTGGCATATCCTCTACCAGAATTCCGTGGCCGCGACGGAGAAGATCCTGAGCATTTCCTGGGAGACCTAACAACTGCTTTCAGAGCGGAGCAAACTCCTTTTGCACTGTGGGTGCGCAGAGCAGAGCATCAGCTGTATGATGGAGCACGCCACTGGTGGGATCCCTACCGCGAATTCTCTCTTACTTGGGAGGAATTCTCCCAACGTTTTCGGGCGCGATACGATAACCCCGCTCTACGAGCTAAGCTAGCAAAACATTAGCTGCAAGCTAATCTTTTCGGATGCCCTCAAGCTGAGAAGGAGCCAGCAGAGATCTTCATTCTCCGGAAGGTCACATTGTACAGGTGCTTGTACCCCAACGGGAAGGAGGAACAGCTTGTCCCTACCCTCGTCGAGCAGCTGAGCCCAAGACTGAGAACTTTTCTCCGCGCGCCTCACCTGACTTCCATCGAGGACCTTATACAACGTGCTAACGACGTAGAGCGAGACCAGGCAGACTTAACTCCAAGCCCGCGCGGTCCTCCTCCACCAAAGTGCCGGCTCTGTCCCGGATACCACTTTCATCGGGAGTGCCCCGAGAATCGGCCGGGAAACTTTCGGGTGGGAAACTCAAGGACCTCACAGCTTCCGCCCCAGCGATCTCCGAGGTCGTAAGCCCCACCAATCACCAGCCTTCCGGAAGGCTACTACAGATACGAGTAAAAGCTTTCGGCGAGGAACTCTCCGCGCTCGTCGACACCGGTGCCAGTGTCAACCTGATTGCGGCCCGATGTCCCGGATGGAGAGCCAGGATGGCCGACTAGCCTGCTCACCGTGAAACGCGACCACGAGCTGAAGGTGCTCAAGAGCGTGGACACAATTCTAGATTGGAGATTGGAGATCCCTGTCACGTTGGGAGTTACCGATGAGATGCAGGAGGACCTAATACTGGGACACCCCTGGCTAGAAGAACGCAGTAAACGCAGTAATCGATTACCAGCAGCGAACCATTTCACTAGGTAGGCGAGATCGTGTTACTCTGGCGTGGTCCCGGCGTATCATTCCTCTTGGTCCACCACCCGACCTACCACATGATTTTCCGCCAGAATACGAAGAGCAGTTACGGATCCTCTTCCAAGAAAACCACGAGGTTCTCCAACCTACTCTGGCGCCGGGGAGAACCCAGTCAGTTACCCACGACATACGCTTGATGGCCGGACTTCCTCCGAAGCCACCGGCTTATCGGTACTTGGAGAGCAAGCGACGTAATATTCAGGAGCAGGTGGAAGAGATGCTCGAGAACGGTATTATCGAGCCCAGCATCTCACCATACGCCTCGCCCGTGGTACTGGTGAACAAGAAGGACGGCACTCCGAGATTCTGCGTGGACTATAGGCGGCTTAATGCAGTCACGGAGGACGTGGTGCAACCCTTACCCAACATCCACGATGCTTTACGAGATATCGGGCAGGCAACCATCTTCTCAACCTTGGATCTGAAGGCTGGATATTGGCAGATCCCCATGGCCCCGGAATCTCGCCCGCTTACCTCGTTCGCGACCCCAGAGGGGGCTACGTACCAATTTCGGGTCATGCCGTTTGGGCTAAAGAACGCTCCCAGTACCTTCCAACGATTGATGTCCCAGGAGGTACTACGAGGCTATATCGGCAAATTTTGTATGGCATACCTAGACGACATCATAATTTACTCCAGGACTTGGAGCGAGCACCTCTTCCACCTTCGAAGCGTGCTAGAGCGGGTACGCACGCATCGGCTAACCTGTGCCATGGAGAAATGCAGCATCGGGAGGACCAGGTTGGAATATCTAGGCCACCTCATCACCCAGGACGGGAACGAGCCCAGGCCAGAAAGCGTACAGGCTGTCTTAGATGCAGCTCCACCCCGAACACGGAAACACGCCCGTCAACTGGTTGGCCTCTGCAATTGGCTGCGAGATTACGTCCCTCACTTGGCTGAGATTATCGCACCTATTACCGCACGCCTCGGCTCCATTACGCGTAAATGGGAGAAGGTAGAACAAGACGCGTTTGAGTTGATGAAAAAAGCATTTCGGAACATAAAACCTCTTTTGCGACCAGATAATACACGACCGTTCGTCCTCCAGACAGACGCTTCCAGCATTGGTTTGGGTGCTGTACTATACCAAGAAGGCCCAGAGGAGGGCCGAAGGATCATAGCGTACGCCAGCGCGAAGCTGAGCCCAGCAGAGAGGAAGTACCACGCAAACGATCAAGAGTGTCTTGCCGTCATCTGGGGTGGTCTGCGGCTCAGCTTAGAGAATCGGCACCAAGACTGGGATAAGCACGTTCCAGCAATCTTGTTCTCGAATAGGCGACGGAAGAACGCGGCCACCCAACATTCCCCCGCGGAAGTTCTGTTGGGGAGGAATCTTAAGGGCCCAGGAGAATGGAGTTTTCAGGAGCTGCCGACAGAGATCAGTTCGACCCCAATCCTCCAGGCTCAGCGGGAGGAAACGATACGAAGGAACCAGGAAGGTTACCAACGGCGATACCAGGGAGCCGAGGAGACAGCGGGTAGGCCGAGTTTCATCGTTGGAGACCAAGTTCTGGTGCGAAACCATCCACTATCGAACGCAGAGAGAAGATTCCACACACGGGTTTCGCCCCCAAGTGGGTAGGACCGGGCACTATTGAGGAGGTGGCGGGAGCCACCATTATGTGGGTCCGCACTAAAAATGGGATGAGGCAGAAGGTCAATGTTGATGAGCTTCAGCGAGCACCCCAGCCCAGAGACCAACAGGACGCAGAGGTTCAAGAGGAACCCGGGGAAGAGCAGATCACTGGACCTCCACCTGGAGGATACCATACCCGAGCCTGGGCTCGCCGCCATGGGTACGCAGCCGTGCCGGACTATATGTGATTGAACGCTAGATGTGGCAATTGCAAAGTGTAGCGATAGTACTGTTCAGTGTTGTGACTCGGAAAATCTTATGAGTGGGTGGACATTTCATTCTTTATACTCCCTGAAGCATTAGGAAATGGACTAAGAACTATGGAAAGGGGTGCATTGTGATGGTTTTTTTCTTCTAAGGGTGTTCTTATTTTATGTTGTGTTTTTTCCATGGATCCAAGTTTGGAGTCTGTTTCTCCGATGATATTTTTGCAAAAACCTATCTCGACGCTACTTTTCGGCCATCGACGGGGGGGTGGTATGATACGCCGCGGGCGTATAGTTTGAAACTGCCCGAAAAGCGCGCCGGGGTTTAGGGTAATGGTACCCATCTCCGCCACCGCTGCAGAGACACTAGCCCTAATTGGCCCGTTAAATTAATTCTAAATCCGGAGTTCTTTAAGAAAATGCAGTCTGCTAACCTGTCCAGGGAGAATCGCCATGATATCTCTGCCTCCATTCCAAATGATTGGAGCTGAAAATAGCTCACCCAGTTCACTTTGTCGTTCGACCATGCTCCTAATTCTTGCCGATCACATCCTAATAACTTTTTGTGTACATCCTTATAAATATCTCGCTTTGACCACGGCATAGCTACCAAGGCTTTCGTCCTTTTACTCATATATGTTATACGAGGTATATCAGCAGTCGGTGGCCATCCGACAGGAAAAATTTCCTCTCCATTTTCTNTCGTAGGTTCGACGCTAGGTCGATGTAAATAATTCAAAGGGATTAATTCCCAGGGACCAGGGAAATTAAAGGTATTTAATTGCTTATCTGAAGGAAATTACACATCTGGTCCGCATATTTATCGTCTCCCAGAGATATCGTTCCGTTCAAACCTTTGGTATAAGTGATAAGCGTTTCCTTTTGACATAAGCAGATTGTCATTTTTTTGCTTAAGCAACCAACGCCACGATTCCGATGCGCTTTTTTAATTTGGTGCACCTTTTTAAATGAATTATTCTTGAAACTATAGTAATAGTAAAAAGAGAAGATAAAACAGGTATATACATCGATGTAGGATCTGTAAGACGCCGTAAATACCCAGCAGCGTATGACAGGGTGTGTATATATGTCTTACCAAACCTATCGTATATTAGAACCGCCGATTTTTTTGCCGTAAAGTCCCGGGTTTGGAGACTATGGAAAAAAGTGGGCATCCATCCTTGGGATCATGTGTTCGATTCTAGGAGGCCCCAAAAACTGTACTTTTCCCATTTAAATGCAATGAGCGCATATTAAAAAAATTCGTTTATCGTACTTAGCATGAAGATAGAACGTTGAAATTTACGGAATCGTTAGAAAATGATTTCATCTTCCGTTTCTTGCAAGAGCTTTATNCGGGGTTTAGGGTAATGGTACCCCTCTCCGCCACCGCTGCAGAGACACTAGCCCTAATTGGCCCGTTAAATTAATTCTAAATCCGGAGTTCTTTAAGAAAATGCAGTCTGCTAACCTGTCCAGGGAGAATCGCCATGATATCTCTGCCTCCATTCCAAATGATTGGAGCTGAAAATAGCTCACCCAGTTCACTTTGTCGTTCGACCATGCTCCTAATTCTTGCCGATCACATCCTAATAACTTTTTGTGTACATCCTTATAAATATCTCGCTTTGACCACGGCATAGCTACCAAGGCTTTCGTCCTTTTACTCATATATGTTATACGAGGTATATCAGCAGTCGGTGGCCATCCGACAGGAAAAATTTCCTCTCCATTTTCTGCTACTATGTAATTTACCCCGATCTCCTGCCAAGCTCTCAGTACTGAAATATAAAACGGTGGCACCCTTCTGCAACGGAGCTCTCCCGGATCTCGCAAAAATAAGTTGGTTGTATGTTCTAGATTTCTGAATTTTCTTAAGGCATCAGCAGCAGCCATCTTCCAAGGTTCGCAAGGATTCCCCGTGAGGAATCTTTGGGCAAAAAGTATACGGAAGGCTCTGATTTTATCATTGATGTTCACCAGTCCCAATCCTCCATCTGCTATTGAGGAACACAACACGTTTGCTCTCACCCAATGTCTCCTATTTCCCCACACAAAATCAGTTAGCAAATTTTGCATTCTCGAGATGGTTTTCTTGTTTGGTGTCCATATCTGAAGTGCATGCCATAAACGCGGTGCTAAAAACTGGTTGGCAATTGCTACTCTGCCCTTTATGGACATTCTGATGGCAATACGACCCTATTTTTGAATTCCGTTCTCTAGCCGCTTTAAAGACATTTCGGTGTTATTGTCGTCTACCTGCCGTTGTTCATTACCTAACCACACTCCGAGATATTTAGCCACTCCATTAGCCCACTGTATTCCCATGGGTGTATCAGTCCGGTACCTCCGAGATCCGCAACAAAGGCCATTTGACTTTTCTTTATTTAACTTTGCGCCAGCTGCCCTCATATATTTTTCTGATAGGTTATCCAACTTACGGAAATCCTCTTCCCTCTTGATAAAGAATGTTATATCGTCCGCATAGGCTGTCGCTGTTAACCTTCTTTCTGTCATCCCAGGGACAGGAATGCCGGTGAGCTATTGACGACAGATGAACAGGAAAGGTGCTAGGTACTTAGTGCAAAAGTTTCAAAAAATCGTTTTGGGTATTTATAGGTAAGACAGAACGTTGAAAATCACGTCATCGATAGAGACCTAAATTATCTATAGTATAGCTAAAGGTTTTTTCCCTGAGGGCCGTAAGTTCGATGCTAGGGCAATTTTTCTGTCTGAAGTTCGTGAATTCATTTAGGGTATTTTCCGTTAAGGTAGATACTTGCAATTGACGGTGTTGTTAGAATAGGAGATTGTCTATCGTACGCTTAAGGCTTTTTGCCCTAAATGCCCAGGTTCGATCCCAGGACCATTCAAACTACCGAATATTCAAAAATTCGTAACGGCATTTCCCGGGCAGGTAGAAAGTTAAAATTCGGTATATCTATAGAAGATAAGGATTTCTATAGTATGCTGTAAGAATATTTACCTTGTGGACCCAGGTTCGATGCTACGACAAATCGTATGGAGGTAATTTGAATAATTCGTTTAGGTAATTGTCGTTGGTGCACGGAACTCGGTGTATGGAAGGCGGACTGTTGCAGGTGGTAAGTAATTCCATAGTTAATCTATCTGACATTAAGCTTGCAGTATGCAAGCAATTTTTACTCGTGTATACATACATATATATATATATA
>KZ309290.1:106713-127265 GCA_000376725.2 Ladona fulva | reverse complement strand
AAAAAAACAGTGGAAATTAAAAAGTGTAACTATAGTTCCAATAGTCATATCCACAACAGGGGTAATACCAAGAGCATTGGCAGCCAGTATAGAGAAGCTAAAGGTTGAAATTAACCTACATATCATTCAAAAATCAGTAATCATGGATACATGTCATTTAATCAGAACATTTTAAACGTAGACTAATTAGCTTTGTTAATGTATGGAACTTGACATCAGTCCGTTCCCATGACACCGTCACTTTGTGGCGAGGAAAAAAGAAAAGAGACATAATAATAATAATATAATTGATTATCATGGAGATTTAATACAGTTTTTACTGCAACACAAAATTGTAATACCCGAAAGTGAACTTAGGTTGAAGTCCATTTTAAGTAATTTTATAAGCACTTCGATTGCTACGGCTATATCACATGTTATCCCACCGGGAATTGAACCCTGAACCGCTTTCACGGTTGTCGAAGGCGTTACCCACATGCCTCTCCGGCGGCCCCTATTTTATGTATACATTACGATACTGGGCCTTAAACTCCTATAACAAACACGAATCTGTTATCGTTAAAAGTTGTGTAATGAAAACTGCAGACGGAGATACAAAGGATTGTCAAATGATGAGACCCACTGCATCCAATTTAACATGAAATGAGCCACAGCATAACTTTCTACGACTACAGGCATTAAATATGCTAAGGCTGTTATATTGGGCATTTTTAGTGAAATATAGGGTTATGTAAGGTGCTGGAAAACGGTATATAAACCTCAGCAGCATATAAACAAATAGCTGCATTTTCAAACGAACCCTATAGATAAAACAACGTCTGATAACGAAAATAACGTATACCAAGGGTGACAAACTCATCTCTGGGCCACATATTACTAAATACACACGGGTCGCACTGTATTTAGTTACTTTTTATCATCTCTGCTTCTCAATTTTACGATTATTTGTAATATTTGTGGAAATGTTTGATCATGAAATCAATTTTTTGCCCCAACATCGAGAAACTTAATTGAGATAAAGAAAACTAATGTATAATCCAAAGGGGTAATACAGGGATAGTAATGTACGTATAAATAATAATTGGTAAAATCTGATGACTGATTGACAAATTTAGCGGTTAAAAGTTTCTTACGGAGCAGTTCCAATACATCTCCAAACAGCGGCATCGAGAGCGTCTGGTGCACTATTATGCAGTGCAATAAGCCGAATCTAAATATTTGCGCGTTTTACAGACCACCTAACTCCTCACGCCAGGTTTTGCGTAGCCTAAACGAAGAAGTAAACTTTTATTCTCGTAAAAATAACAGTAGCATAGTTTTAATTGGTAGTGATTTTAATCTACCAGATATCGATTGGCAAAACCACACGGTTAAGAAAACAGCTCGTGACAGTGACTCTTGCAGAACTTTATTAAACATAATGCAAAAAAATTCGTTACACCAGATAGTTAAAGAGCCTACCAGGGAATTAAATATATTAGATCTCCTTCTCACCAACATGCCCGAGCGAATAATAAACACATCCGTTTGTGATGGACTTTCCGATCATAGAGCCGTAATTACAGATTTTGACATAAACTTGGTAAGGCATAGAAAACCTAAACGCAAAGTATATCTTTACTCAAGAGCTGATTTTGAGGGATTTCGTAATAAACTCGTATCCGATTTTCCAGCGTACGAAACGCGCGCGAAGCGTTTAAATACAGAGGACACTTGGAACCTCTTTGTAAGGGAAATGCGTAACCTCATGGATAAATTTGTTCCCTCCAAACTTTCGAAACAAACCAATGAACCTCGATGGTATAACAAAGAAACGAGAAAAGCTCTAAAGAAACAAAGGCGTTTACATTCCAAATTAAAAACCGTTGCGAGGCTCCCAAACAATATCACCACGGATAAAATTAAGAGCGAATATAAAGAAGCTAAATCAGTAACGAAACGTACCATGCGAGATGCCCTCCGCCAGTTTAAAAAGAAGATTTTATGCGAATACCTAGACGAAGACCCGAAAGCTTTTTGGTCGTACGTGCGTGAGGTCCAGGGAAAAGAGCAAACGGTAGGATCGTTGAAAGATAAAAGCGGTAATGTAATTAACGATGCAAAGGGCAAGGCAAATATCTTAAATGAGTTTTTCCGTAGCGTTTTCACGTCTAACAACACATTAGAACCTATACATAATTTTGATACGCCTGAAGCAATGTCGAAAATCTCCATCGGAGAAGACGGAATCATTAAGTTGTTGCGACAGCTCAAACCGAATAAAGCCCCTGGCCCCGAAGATATACCAGCTCGAGTATTCAAGGAAGTAGCAGAGAGCGCGGCACCTTTTCTTAAAGTTATATTCGATAAATCTATGACCGAAGGTAAGGTCCCGAAAGATTGGAAAATTGCGAATGTCACTCCTATATTTAAAAGCGGCTTAAAGGAGGATCCAGCGAATTACAGGCCTATCTCCTTAACATCACTGAGCGGTAAAATAATGGAACATATAATTGCTAGTTCCCTAATGAGTTTTCTCGAAACGTCCAATTTTATAGCTAGGCACCAACATGGTTTTCGTAAGACTCGATCATGCGAGACTCAGCTGGCATTATTAGTCCACGATGTCCTGAAATCTGCGGAAAATAAAAAGCAAGTCGATGCGATATTTTTAGATTTTCGGAAAGCATTCGACAAGGTCCCCCATCAAAAATTATTGTACAAATTAAAACTTGCGGGCATCAATGCAGAAGGTAATTCATTCTTGGCCTAGCTGCCGTGAGGGACAGACGTGCCCTTGCTCTCTCTTGAGATCTCCTGCTGTGCAGACGTCCTACCTGCAATCCCCGTTTAGTTTCAGCCGTTTTCTGTTTTTTCTCTTAGTGTACTCCTCTAGTACATAGTATTTAGTATTATTTAGTGCTTCGCTTAAAGTTTATTGATAGTGCAATAGTGATAGCGTGTGTTATTAGTGCTTCTTTTTCAGCAATTTCTACAGGAGACCTTCGAAGCTGTGAATCCTGACCGCGGGAGCGTTAAGTACCATCCATCTTGTCATTAAAAAAAAAGAAATTCTTATATCTTTTTCAGCAACTAAGTTCTACACCTAATTTCATTTGTGCTTATCTATAGTTTTTCCACTTTACAACTGTTTTAAAACCTTGAGTACTTAGAACATTCTTTTTTGATATATTAGTTTTACATTCTCTTTAGTGCGAACAAATTCTATATTGCTCCACTACTGCCTCTTTTTAGGTTATCTCACTGTAACTCTTTTTGTGTGCATTTTTTTTTGTGTGCATTTAAATACTCGTCTGTGTAAATCTCGTTCCTTACACACCGTTCGTTAGTTCACATTGCGATAGCATTTTTTCAAAGTTGGTGACTTAGTTCTTGTACCTGTGTACGGCCAGGCAGGTTAAACCCAGCGGGTGGTAAATCTTACTCATTCATAGTTGTTTTCGTTTCCGTTAGTCGTTAAGCTTTTCAACCTAAATTCAATAGTGGTAGGATGACGAGCTACAGGTCTGTCTTAATGGCTCGCGAAAGGAGGACGGACACGGCCCCCCTGTGGGCACGGATCCATCACCTTGAGAGGACTGTTAAAGACCTCTACTCGTTGATTTCGAGGCTTGAGGGCAGCTCGATGAGGGGGAGGACGGCTCCCACCCCGCGGCCAGCTCCTTCCACGTCGACAACTGGGGCTCGCCCTAGAGTTAACGCTGGTTGGTCTGTCGCGGAGGCGGTGATGCCCACTCCTAACCTCTCGGGCTGTTCCTCGCCCCTGAAACCCGAGTGGATGGTGGCTACGAGGAGTGGAGGAGCAGCGCGGGCTGGCAAGGGCGCTGGGGAGGCGACGACGAACCCTATCCCTGTCCGCAATAGGTTCTCGGCGCTGCAAAGCGTTGATGAGCCCGTTCGGAATGCCATGCCTGCCGCTCCGCCCTCCAAAGTGGCTACGCCTAAGGCGAGTCGGGGTGGGGGGATAGTTTTGATAGGAAGCTCGAATGTTAGGCGTATTGCGGCCTCTTTGCGCAATAAGGCGGAGAGGGAGGGAGGTGACACGAGGGTTACATCTTGGTGTATTCCCTCTGGTCGTGTGGACCACGTCACGGGTGCGGTCGGAGCGGCGACCAGGGGCACGGGTTGCTCTAGACTGCGGGTGGTGGCCCATGTTGGAGTCAACGACGTCTGTCACCGCGCTCCCGACGATATTCTGCGTTCTTTTAAGGACCTGAATTCCGAGGTTGAGCGCGTGCGGGGGTCGCTTGGCATCGATGTGCGGCTGTCCATCTGCAGCATTGTTCCGCGGACCGACCAGGGCCAACGCATTCGGAGGAAGGTTGATGGACTGAATGCTCGGCTCCGGGAGTTCTGTCGGGGCATGGGGGCTGACTTCGTGGACCTTCGGTCGACCCTTCGGTCGTATCCCCTCGCCTTGAACAGCTCTGGGGTCCACTATACTGCCAAAGCAGCGAGCGGGGTGGCTCATATGATCTACGAGCACTGTAGGTATTTTTTAGGTTAAGGGATAAATCAGCTAGCGGGAATGCTCCTAATTTAAGTGGATCCGAAGAAAAATTCGATTTAGTAAATCAAGAGAATAAACTTAATCTTAATAGGCAAAGCGAAACTGATCCTCAGAGCGACACTCGGACTTCCAACGTAAATAATCTATCGATTGCTATTATAAATTGTAGGAGCATTAAAAACAAAGTCGCCGATCTCGAACATTTTATCCGAAGTAACGATTCCGACGTAATTATAGGTACAGAAAGCTGGCTCACTGACGATATTAACGACCATGAAATATTTCCGGAAGACTTTAAAATCTATCGTAAGGACCGTGCGGAAAAAATGGGTGGTGGAGTATTTATAGCGGTTAAAAGTTTCTTACGGAGCAGTTCCAATACATTTCCAAACAGCGGCATCGAGAGCGTCTGGTGCACTATTATGCAGTGCAATAAGCCAAATCTAAATATATGCGCGTTTTACAGACCACCTAACTCCTCACGCCAGGTTTTGCGTAGCCTAAATGAAGAAGTAAACTTTTATTCTCGTAAAAATAACAGTAGCATAGTTTTAATTGGTGGTGATTTTAATCTACCAGATATCGATTGGCAAAACCACACGGTTAAGAAAACAGCTCGTGACAGTGACTCTTGCAGAACTTTATTAAACATAATGCAAAAAAATTCGTTACACCAGATAGTTAAAGAGCCTACCAGGGAATTAAATATATTAGATCTCCTTCTCACCAACATGCCCGAGCGAATAATAAACACATCCGTTTGTGATGGACTTTCCGATCATAGAGCCGTAATTACAGATTTTGACATAAACTTGGTAAGGCATAGAAAACCTAAACGCAAAGTATATCTTTACTCAAGAGCTGATTTTGAGGGATTTCGTAATAAACTCGTATCCGATTTTCCAGCGTACGAAACGCGCGCGAAGCGTTTAAATACAGAGGACACTTGGAACCTCTTTGTAAGGGAAATGCGTAACCTCATGGATAAATTTGTTCCCTCCAAACTTTCGAAACAAACCAATGAACCTCGATGGTATAACAAAGAAACGAGAAAAGCTCTAAAGAAACAAAGGCGTTTACATTCCAAATTAAAAACCGTTGCGAGGCTCCCAAACAATATCACCACGGATAAAATTAAGAGCGAATATAAAGAAGCTAAATCAGTAACGAAACGTACCATGCGAGATGCCCTCCGCCAGTTTAAAAAGAAGATTTTATGCGAATACCTAGACGAAGACCCGAAAGCTTTTTGGTCGTACGTGCGTGAGGTCCAGGGAAAAGAGCAAACGGTAGGATCGTTGAAAGATAAAAGCGGTAATGTAATTAACGATGCAAAGGGCAAGGCAAATATCTTAAATGAGTTTTTCCGTAGCGTTTTCACGTCTAACAACACATTAGAACCTATACATAATTTTGATACGCCTGAAGCAATGTCGAAAATCTCCATCGGAGAAGACGGAATCATTAAGTTGTTGCGACAGCTCAAACCGAATAAAGCCCCTGGCCCCGAAGATATACCAGCTCGAGTATTCAAGGAAGTAGCAGAGAGCGCGGCACCTTTTCTTAAAGTTATATTCGATAAATCTATGACCGAAGGTAAGGTCCCGAAAGATTGGAAAATTGCGAATGTCACTCCTATATTTAAAAGCGGCTTAAAGGAGGATCCAGCGAATTACAGGCCTATCTCCTTAACATCACTGAGCGGTAAAATAATGGAACATATAATTGCTAGTTCCCTAATGAGTTTTCTCGAAACGTCCAATTTTATAGCTAGGCACCAACATGGTTTTCGTAAGACTCGATCATGCGAGACTCAGCTGGCATTATTAGTCCACGATGTCCTGAAATCTGCGGAAAATAAAAAGCAAGTCGATGCGATATTTTTAGATTTTCGGAAAGCATTCGACAAGGTCCCCCATCAAAAATTATTGTACAAATTAAAACTTGCGGGCATCAATGCAGAAGTAATAGAGTGGATAAAAGACTTCCTCTCCGACAGAGAGCAACGCGTAGTACTTGATGGAATTAGCTCCAACCTAGTTAAGGTAACCTCAGGCGTCCCGCAGGGAAGCGTAATCGGGCCGATACTGTTTTTAATATATATCAACGATCTTAGCAAAATAATCGATAGTAAAGTTAGGATATTTGCGGACGATACGGTAATTTACAGAGAGATTGAGAGAGAAGAGGATAGATTGATCCTTTCGAATGACTTAAATAAAATTGCAAAATGGTGCGATGATTGGCAATTGGAGCTAAATGTAGATAAATGTTCAGTAATTAACTTCTTTGAAAGAAAATCGATAACTAAAGATTACTCGTATAGCCTCCAAGGGAAAAACTTAATAACGGAAGAATCGGTGAAATATCTAGGAGTGACCCTTACTAATAACTTATCATGGAGTGCCCACATCCATAACATATGTGGAAAGGCTTTTAAGAAACTCGGTTTTGTTAAGAGAATAGTCGGAAGAAGCGAAGAAAAAGTCCGCGAGCGTTGTTACTTCGCGTTAGTCAGGCCTCACCTTGAGTATGCATGTAGTATATGGGACCCAGCCGACAAGTGCTGTATTCGAGAAATAGAAAAGGTGCAACGAAAAGCGATACGTTTCGTGAAGAATTGCTATGATAAATCAGTAAGCGTTACTGAGATGCTCAAGAACGCGGGATGGGAATCATTAGAAAAAAGAAGATTAACACTAAGGATAAATTTATTAAATAAGTTCAGAGAAACCACGTTCTCGGAAGACGTCGCGGACATAATGCGCCCTCCCTGCTATATAGGCCGCTCCGATACAGCGAGGAAAATAAGAGAAATAGATGCGAAAACGAACCGATTCAAGAATTCGTTTTTTCCGCGAACGATACGCGAAAGTAATCGACTAGGTAAATAGAGTCTTGGTGCATGCACCCCCTGCCACACGCCGAAAGGTGGCTATCAGGGTATACACATAGACACAGACAAAAATATTCTAGAGTTCATGAAACATTTAACTAAATTTTACATATTACTGGCATTTTCTATTTTCTTGTCGGAAACTTCCCATCGTTTGCCTCCAATTAGCTTCACAAGACTTGAAGATAATATTTTTAAACATACGTTGCGGCGAAAAGATTTTCATCGTTTATTCATGACCTCCGAACTGTTTCATTAAGTTTCTTGTGCGAAAATAATGGTTTACATAAGTACATGCATACAGATATACTTCCGAAATAGAATAGAAATTGCATGGCAAATTTTTAATCTTCCCTAAATATAAACGATTGAAAAGTCGGAAGGAGAACGAAGAGAAAGAAGACGAAGTTTCAAGACCAATAGAAGATACTTATGCGTCACATTATGAAAAAGACACTCCTCTTGACATCGTGGGCCTCACGAGAAGAGTCAGACCCACGGGCCGCCAATCCCTGATCTGAATTTGACACCCTGCAGGGGGTGTACACCCCTGACGGATATCACCATTATGTCACTAACAAACGCGATTCGGAAAGTCATTCAATAAGCTGAGGTGAGGAAAAATTAGAAAGACTGATGAATAATGAATGAATAGGATAGAGCGAAAAAATAATGATTTCGAAGGAAAGAAATTATTAAGTTTTGTTCAGAGACATTCTATAGGAATTAGCAATGACAACTACGCCCGTACGTCGTGCCTATAATGGACTTAGGATTTTTAAGGACTTTTGAGGATTTAAGAAGAATAATGAGGTGTCATGAAAATTATTTCAACGAAAAATACTCCAATCTCGCCTCTTGGCCATATTACCTTTGGCTAATATTATAAATTTTTCGTTGAGGAGATTGCTACGATAAATATGTTTTCGACAAATACGTTAAAAATAATGAAGCATAATTACCAAGCAGTTATCGCAAAGTAACAAAAATAACCCTTACCTGGATCAATCTTCTAAAGACGGTCTTCTTAAGCTGAAAAACATATCTTGCCAGCGCCAACAGATTCCTTCATATATTTAAATCATCCGACTTCTTGCACACATTACTAAAATAAAAATATAAAATATGAAGACGGATGGCGTCCTTTACGGAGGCAATAAAGATCGCACATCCGATCTGGCGCTTCGTTAAGTCTTTTTGATTAAACTAAAACTTTACTCATACTTTACAAGTAATAAATATTTTTCCATATTTTTCTTGTTTGTAGTAATTAATTATGAGTTGGGAATGAAATTATGCATTCAAAAATAACAAACATTCAATAACATTTGGTCGATGAAATCTTACTCCTTTCGATCGATTCCTTTATAACATTAATTGCATTAATTAATTGAAAAGTGTCCATATTCATCATCGTAATTTTCTCAATGCGTACATTTTCAATCAACGAATAAATTAAAGGTTTCAAAATAGGAACCATCAAATGGACCTAGAGGAGTGGAAGGGCATATTTAAAAATAATTTCGTATAGTCATAATTAGAGATACCACCGGGTGCTGAGTTCAGACCCGGAGATTTTGGACCAACACCCAGAGATTTCAAAATATTGTCAGACTTTGTCAGAATTTGCGGTTGTTTACACGTTACCTTACTGAAGTAGCTAGAGACAGAAAAGATATTTGGTGTTAGTTTAGACTGTTTAGAAAGATCTTCCATTGCCGCCTCTTTACTACAAATAAGCTGTAAATTTCGTTTATTTCCCATGATTTTATTAACTTCAGTCACAGTTAATGTTTATTTCAACGGCAAAGGAATTTTCTTATTTCGAATATTTGAATAATTTCAAATTGCAAAATAAAAACGAGTGATTAATATCAAAACTCACAACCCCAGAAAAATGACTAAACTCGGAGACCACACAAAAGGTATAAAAACCCGGAGAGGAGGTAACTCAAGCCAAAATCCGCAGGAAGACAATACTAAGGGAAAACAGAAGCGTTAGGCAAATTTTTTAATGTTTTCAAAACTTTTTCCGATAATACAGCCTAGTTCACTGATGAAATTACATCACACAAACATGTAGTGTGAGACGCTTTAAGGCATTATACAAGCCGTCAATGGTGCGACGAAACAAAATACAAGATTATACATATATATATAGATTATACATAGTGGGGGAATTAAACAAATTAGACGAGTGAACCTGCCGTAAACGAAATGTGAGTCGAGTAGGGGATCGCCTGGTAGGGTGATGTACGGTGGGGACTTCGTGGGCCCCGTGGCCGCTACGGTAGCCGTGAAGGCCTATCAGGAACCCTGAAAAGTCTTGCATGACAATTAATTCTGTACATAAAATTAATGTAGTTGATGTTAGTTAGCGTAGTACTGTACTGGATACATTGTAAATATCTTAATGATGTATTTTAATTATAGTAGTTGATGTAATGTGTTGATATTGTAGATGGGTGGTAATTCATTTATGTTTTTATTCATTGACACTGTATTATATATGAATTTATTTTTGTATTGTGTTCATAGTATATAGTGGGCTTATATTGTGAAGCAGTTGTAATGTATAAAGTTGTACTTTATTAACGTCGCCACCAGACACAAGTCTATCTGCGACGGCTTTGTACATAATAATAATAATAATATAAAATACATCTACCCGCCCCCTCTCTATTTCAAAATCATTTTGATATAGATATGAGACAAACTGCAGTGTGTTTCTATGAGGACCCACAAAAACAATCCTTACAACTGGGGAGACTCGAGACCGAAGCCTTCTCAGAGATGAGGGAAAATCGGGACCTTCTAGGATCGAAGCTATGATAACTAGGATTGATATTACACTTATCCTTGTGGTTTCCTGTTAGGGGTCTTATGACATAAAAGGTCCAAGTCAATAACGCCTGTGGTTTATGAGAATCCGTGAGCTATATGTAGCAATTTAATAGATATTGGAATGACTAACTAAAATATATTTTAATTAATGATGAGAAGAAAGATAAAGAACGTCTGGATGGTAACAAGGTGATGTTTAATGGCCATAATTAAATTATTTGTAAAAAAATGGAAGAAAATACTTTCTCTCCTGGAATATATCGCGATCTGTTTGATAATGTCAGTTTATAGTGGGTTCCAAATGCAAATTTTGCCTAAAAAGCCTTTGTCTCAAAGATCGGACACGTGCCATTTTTGAGCAAGGAACATACAAAGTCTCACGCGAATCCGTGTTACACACTCCCACATAAAAGGGTGATACTCCCCTTATTAATAAATGGAATTTCTACAGACTGTTTTATTTTTTAAGTAGTATATATTTTGAAAAAAATGTAGATTTCTTAAGTCAAGATATGATGTGGATATAATTGTATTAAGTTATTATTCAGGAAATTAAGACCTGATGACCCTTAGCTGTGGGGGATAAAAATATGAAGAACTTACTCTAAGGCCCGGTATTAAAATCGATAGTTAAATCTGATAGTTACTTAACCTGAAGGTTAAGCTTAACCTCCAGTTAGCGGCATGGCCCCTATTATAAAACTTTGTAAACTTATGGTTAGTTTCCTACCACTTTAACTAAAAGATGCCTTGCCCGAGAATAATTTTCATACCCGTTACCGTGAAGTTTGTTTAAACAATAATGCATCGTAAAATTTCCTGAGCATCTTTGGTAGGAAGTTCTTGACATATCTAACACATAATTTAATACCCTTCGTTTCAGAAAATGGATGCGCAAAGATATAAATATTTTATAATGGTAAAGTACATTGTATAGATAGATAGATAGATAACGTCTTTATTTTGGGCGAAATTGAGACTTTAAAGTCTCCTCTTCCATTTAACCCATGACTGTTTTATTTTAACCCATGTATAAGTAACTTAAGTGGAAGAGGAGAGAAACGTGATGGAGAATAAGATAAGTAACACAGTGATATGGAAGCAGCAGACGATTTTTCAATAATAAAATCTTCTTTGCACGCCTAAACCAGGTGGCAAATGATTTTTCACGTTTATATTTTGTTCACTTGGTGGCACCTACAGGAGTGATGATACTACATATCTATTCCTGATTTTAGAAAAAAATATCCTACATGCTACACCCTAAAACTCACCTCCATGTATGGTGAAACGCCAAGCTTCAAATCCCAATCATCATCCCGAAACACAATACTTGTGTATTTTCGCACCCAATTTACGAGTAAGACTTCATAACAGTAGTATTTCATAAATTAAGTTTCGTGAATAGTTTATTATAGCCCGAAATACGGTACGTCTGACCATCACAATCATATGAGAGACTTTTAAAGAATGCAGCCATCAAAGAGTTTGGGTGGCCGTATGTGCTAAGAGGTGACAGTGTATTACAATGTATGTAGGTATGAAAGTGAGGAAAACATCACATTATCTTCGCCTTTTACTTTCCTCCCCCAAAAGAACGTTCTTCTCCGTTCCACGCCGACAGAAGCCACAAACGCCACAAGCTTTCAACTTGTAATTGGTCAGAGGATGTCTTACAGTGATGTGATGTAACTATCAGATAATGACTTGACCATAACTCAATCTGGTAGTCAAGATAACTAGCACTTTAACTACCAGTTTAGGCTTAACCATCGAATATAATACGGCTTTCCGAATTACCCTGGAGGTTAACTTTAACCTCCAGATTAACTATCGATTATAATACCGGGCCTAAGTACAGCAAACCCGTTTAAGACGAGTTTTAGGAACCGAGAGAGAGCGGCGTTTCTTTATTTTTAAGACTTCGGAGGGAAATGAAGGTGAAGAATAATTTGGGAATATACGGAAGAAACCGCGTGTTAAGTGGGATAGCGTCTTGAGCAGGAGCGTTTAAACGTTTTGCATTATTTTTTGTGATGTATTTTGCTCGAGCTAAACGTATAAAAATGTATTTGTAATCCATAGCATTACGTGAACCGCAGGTTATGATATGAAGCTAACGTGTGCAGTACTTCCTAAAAGCTTGGGGGCCTAATATAAGGTTAAGATTATATATAATTACATAATAATATTATATGTATAGGTATAGATAGATGAAGATTTTGACAATAATTTGGTGTGACCTAAAAGAATTTGATATGATCATCTATAACATTATATTCAGCGTTAAAAATAATTCCTTAATTCTGCTGGAATTTTTCAAAATGAACCACTCTTACAATAGATGACGAAAAAATATTTCTCAGAAATGAATTGAGGAGTTAGTAAAGAGGTCAAAGAAGACCACTGCCTTTCGACCCAAATCTCGAGAATTATTGCTATAACATAAAGATAAGTGGCAGGACCTCTTTAACCTATCTTTTATGATAAAAGAACGTAACTATTGTACAAAACCGTAACCGCCCAGCAAATGTAGCAGAACTAACAAGGATTTTTTAACATCCATTCGAAAAATGATTCACGAGAGAATAGGAAAAGATGACGACTTCAATGACTGAGTACGTAACTCTTAAGTACTTGAGTACATCTTAATATGGTGGTATTTCCCAAGAAACAGATGAAAATTTTTAAATAATTGATACATTTAAAACGTATCATCACCATAGATCATGATATATATATTTTTTATTTGGTAAATGTTATATATTTGTGAGTGATTTATATTCAACTATGCTGCATCGTACTTATGATGTTCTTCTTATTACGTATTTATTATGTCGATGTTATTGTATTTATGATGCCTGATTGTGTTGTATTTATGATTTATTATTCTGTTCTGTTTTTGCAAACTTTTACTGCGTTGCCACCTACCCAGTTGGCTAACTTGCAGTGTTTGATTTAATAATAATATAAGCACACATACTTACTTACACGCATACGCGTATGTGTAGTGGTAGCTCTACTTACGTGCCGCTTTTCATACGAACTTTTCGACATACGAACTTGTTTTATTACTCGACTTTGACTTCTAGTTGCGAGCTTAGTTTAGAGAAACGAAATGATAGAAAACTTAGCTGGAACGAATCAAGTTCGTAAGTCGAGGTACAACTGAATCTATATGTATACGAGCAAAAATTCGCTTGCCTACAGCTAGTTTAATTGTTAATATCAAAGATGAAAAGTGAAGGATAGATCGAGATTAATAAATTAAGACTAATTCTATTCTCCATTGAAAAATTCCTTCCCCATTACAAACACACCATAATAGAAAAAAGGGAAGGAGGATTTAAGGGTATAGTAAGACCACTTAAATAGGACCTTTTAATTGCTATTTAAATATAGAGACCTTTTAAACAGCCCCAAATGTCCATTCTTCAGGTCCCACAGGCCTCACCACATCTTAACTGCGGACACTAACAAGGGGAACGCCAAACTTGCGTAACAGGGATTTGCTTCAGACTTTCAGGGTAGATTCCCTGCTCTAAAATAACATATACTTCATCGACTTTTGACACCAACAATCCTTTGTTTATGCAAAATTGGCATCTGAAAATCTGAGTTAGGCAATCACGCAATACACGTACATACCGTGGATTTCGCGAAATTTTCCTTGTAGGAAAATGTTTTCTCTCATTTTTTTTTGACAAATTACTCATATTTTCCCCATTAAATTTCAACTCCTCTCCTTCGAGATATTATTAATCGTCTTCGTTAACATTTATTCAAATATATGTTAGACTGCCACCTGGCTAAAAGGCCAAATTGCAGTGAAGATGAAAATAAATAAATAAATAAGTACTCTGTAATCTATTTTGCAAAGTTGCCACTCAGCTGCACATAGGATACATGATGAAAAAGTAAGTTAAATTAAACGAGAAAAATACGAGTATGTTCGAGAGATCTTTGCATTGTTATATTAATATTTTTATCCTTATTTTAAATCATCGATTGTTCAACGTGGCTCTTCTCTACTGGTATTTGTACCCGTCCAGAGTTATTTTAATGTCTTTTAAATAGTATCTCATCTCACCGTCCTCATGTGATAAATGGAATAGTTAGAAATAAGCAATCGACTTTACATGCCTTCTGTTTCAGCTCCTTATTTTTTGTATCAGTTCGGGTGGTAGTTATTATGAAAACAATTGAAACAAACATTTTTGACACTAAGCTTAGCACAGGAAGATTGGCGTATTGCATGGATAAGTTTTCAGTTGAAAAACAAACTTGATTAACATTAAGAAATGGGAGTCTTATATTTGATAACATGGAGAAAAACCATGCATACTGCAACATATCATTGAATACAGGGGCCGATAGCTGGTCATGCGCTAATCCATGAATACAGATTGCGTCATCCCGTCTACCCAACTCCCTTTTTCTCATATTTGCTGGGACATTTAGTATTTTTTAATGATTATTTTTACTTGCCGGAAAAAATAAACATCACACGGCTGACATATTGACATATATTTTTGTGGTATTATTTTTAGTGTGTATGTAGGAAGGCATTCTTCATTTGAAAAGACTTCGTATTGAATCGCTGAATTCGTTTCACCTACCCAAGAGTCTACTATTAATAAAAATTAATTTTTTCGGACATAATCATTGTGAACCTAGCTCAAAAACTCTTTATATATGTCTGCTTGCCAGACTTGAAGCATGTTACACAAACATTTTTAATTAATTCAATTCAGTTTTGAACTTGTTCTTTAATCCTCGGGCCGAATGTGCCCGTACTCTCCTGGATACAAAGATACACCTTCGGCAATAATGTTCCAGATAATGTCTTTGCGTATTGCGAGGTATTAGAATGGGATATCCTACCGAAACTTCCTAAAAATTCTTCTGTTCTTTTTTCTGCCTGAAAAGATAAGATTTTATGCGCATTGATACGGTATTCTTGAGTGATGATATTCATCCTAGTTCATGAAAGCTATGAAAATTATCACTCTTAGAGTCATTGTTCAGCATTTTCCTAAATTTTGGCCCTCCACTTCCAACATTTGGCCCACTGTAAAAAGCAATAGAATACATTCCTCATCTTGACCAAGGTTTTCTCTGTAGGCGCCAGAGCGACCGCCAAGTGCCGCCCATACCGAATTATCGAGCACCCACTAACTGTTGAGAAATTCAAAAGCCTTCCGCCACATTTTTCGTAAACACCCTACAATATTGCTCAATGATTTTGTCTGCTATCTAATGAAAATGATATTTTTGTAATTCATGTAAAATTAAGCCTTATTTCCTCACTAAAGCTTTCAGCAGCTTTGGTTGTGGCTAACGGCTTAAAGGTAAAATAAGCTTTCCGGCTGGTAATTTCACATACATCAAAATTAAATAGTTACATGTACTACGCGCTACTTAAGAAAATTTATATATGAACTGTTAATGTTTTGATACTACAATCAACTTATAGGAAAATAAGACATTGAGAAATAAAACGGAGAGCTTTACACTTCCAAACCACGTGTATCATTCCTACATGTATCATTCCTGTAATTTATTTCACTTTGCATTAAAAAAGTTCTCCTTTTAAAGGCATTTTTACACGTGAAGCATTAAATGCTGATCTAATTAATAAGGTGCCCAATTTAAAGGAAAAGCTTGGGAGAAACCGAACGGACGAGGAAAAAAAGAAAGATTTTCGAGAAAAAATAATTTTACGAAACTTAAACTAAAAATTTTCTAAATGGTTTTTGATAACGCAGCGAAAGAAACTGTATACATATGGATAACAAAAGTCCAATTTACAGAAAGAAACGACCGAAAAGGATCGTAATTTCACTCTTTGATTCGATCTAAAACTTCGAAAGCGAAGGAGAGAACAGACGGAATAAAGGAACAGTTTTTCAACCAATTTATTCCATACGCATAGAATAAATATTTTCACTTGTTTCTCTTTTCGTTTTCTTTCTATTAGTTTACTCACGACCAGTAATTTGCTGAAAAAATTTGAAACTCGGACATACGGCCATCACGATTTATGTTGGCGTTTTCATAAAATGGTCACGCTTTCCATTGAAGGACGACCACAGTTTTTGCTTAAGTTCAATTACACAGTTTAGAATTTCACCCAACGAGCATTTGGAAATAATTTTTCAAAAGAGATGAGAGATACCGATCAAGACGAGGAAAGGTGGTTTCTCTTGGATATCAATCACGTTGCTCCCCACTACTCTACACTTTCCCATCGCTTATATTTTCATTCGTTCCTTTTAAACTATTTACAATTACGTCTGCTCTCCTCAGCATCTCCTTCGACATACTGGTCCACATTTTTTCGGTCTCTCTAGCCATTTACTAAAATAATCGTCATGTGTATTCGATATAGTTTAGCAGTATTTGTTGGTATTTTGCCACTTCTGTCCATCCTTTCCATATGACCAAACCAACGTAACATTTCCTTTTCATATTGCTCACGCTACCTTTCTTTCCGTCCATATTCGTTTATTACCCATTACCGACTCTCCTTCTTAATTATATAACGAATGCTCTTCCATTACAAGAGCTTTCAGATTAGCCATTCTTTCAGGAAATTATTCCACTCGAGTATTCAGAAGACGCTCGAAAAAGCAGAATTAGTTCTTCGAACGATGCAGAGGGGAAGAGCAATTGCTTTTTAAATTTGCGTGCTTAGTTGTGAAATAATTCAGAAGACAATTCTATATCACTTCAAACATGGCACAGTAAAACGTCTAATTGAGTGAAGAAACATTCTAAACCGTGAATATTATCTTACAATGACACCTTGGGTAAGTTCGATAGCAAAAGCGAAAAATCCTTAACAGTTTTTTGTTCTGAAGGCAAGATATTCTGCGCAAAGTATTTCCAAAGAATCCTCAAAGAATCATCGGCTAATTTTGCTGAAATATTGTTGAGTATAACTGGCTTTCATTTATGTAAGTTTTGATAAAGAGGTTTAAAACTGTTTCGTTGCAAATGGGAATAAATTTTACATAAAGAAATTACCTACTATTTTCGTGGTTTATATAGTTTGGTAGTTTATAGGAGAGCAACTTTCCCGGTGAAGAATTGTCCGTCGAGCAACGGTTCGCGAGGTATTGACCGGTCACTCGCCCATCTTAGAAGGCTTTCTATTCTATCGAATTATAAATTCTAACGAATGAAAGTTTTATTTTTCGCTGTTTTTTGAAACGCTCAGTTTTTCATCAAAATCTTTCTATTATCTTTGCAAAAATTTTACCAAAAGACTTTTACAATTCTCTCACTTATTCGTATCTGCTTTCTGAAAATCGTTTTCTTACCTTCCTAAAATCAAGGCTGTGGTCAAATTTCTTTCAAAACTACGTTCCACCATTCCAAGGTTTGCAAACTAACTGTTCTTTACTTAAGATTTACGCACATTGATACGGTATTCGCATCCTGTTTGATCTGTATTGACCACGTAATCTGGATCGAACCTTTCAATTAACGTACTGTTTTTTTTAAATTCTACGCTGCAAGAATTACATCATTTATTAATATACAATCCCTCTTAGGGGCATAATTGGTGGCGAAGCGCTACTTTATTCTTTGGGTCCTTTTAAAACGATCTACCCAAGACTGCGATGCGGAAAACTTGAATTCATCTGAAAGGAATTGAAAAGCAGCAACCATAGCCTACTGCTGCAGAGTCCTGGTTGTGACGTTTTCGCGTGATGCCCTTGCTTCCAAAAATCTATCATGAATCCATTTCTCAATTATTGACATCATTTTTTCCACTTTTGATCCACCTTGAATAATATCTCTTTCCCAGCGATAAATGGTGTCTTTTCTTCTCAGCATTAAGGAGTCCCTTCTCCTTTGCATAATTCTTGCAGAGTGGCTCCCTTTGGAAGAGTAAGAACCGATAATCGGTTAACGTATGTACATATTATCCAGCTAACAAAACTTCTTCGCTGCTTTTTGTTGATACCCCCTCAGGTACACAATCAGTAAAAAATCATAGACGACCGAAAGAAATGGATGCTGCATATTATAGCTTGCTAGTTTTTTTTCTAACAAGGGTTATTGTTATTTTTTGAACAGTATTTAGGAGTATTTAAGTATTTGGGGCCAATGGGTAACCGCTTTGCCTAACGCAATCATCATATCAAGTAACAAACTTCTATCATATCTGAAACAGCTTTTAAAAAATTTCTTAAATTATCCGCAATACATTTCTTATGGGAGANTGTAACAGTATGTAGATTCTAAATTCTCTACTGTCCCGGGAAGTACTCTAAAAATATATATGAAAATCCACAAAATGCATTCTTAAGGAAAAAATTGGGAGTTCTAGAATCGACCCTATAATAGCAAGAATCGAAATCTCACTTTTCCTAGGAATTTTCTGTTGGAGCCCGTACAACATAAGAAAGTCCATGTCAAATGACGCTTGTGGTTTAGGAACACAATGTGATGTACGTATGTGTAGCTGAGTGCCAACTATACGTAATAGATTACGGAGTACTTATGCATTTTTAATTTTCAGATTGAAGAGAAAAGAATGAAGCTACGAATAAAACAAAATGAGGTAATAATTCAAACCATTTTACTCGAAATATTTTTTGATCACACGCATTGGTCGTAAATAAAATGCGTCGTTCATTAAGGCCGTCATTAACCGAGGTATATAATCCAAAACGGGATTTTTTCCTTGCGTCTTAAAGATAATAAGGCATTCATAAAATACGATTAAACTAGCACATTATAAAAACAGTTCGTCGATAAAACTCTTCTACGAGTTTTCTTAAATCTTTTACGATTTTAAACTGTCGTAAATCTCAAAGAGATAACTAAACAGCATTTTTCTTACTTTAGTTGAAACCTTCGAAGCGCAAGCATTTGTTCTTCCAAACGTGTTACACCTTATGTATGAATTTCAAGCACAAATTCACATTCTAATAATTCTTCCGCGCCCGATTTCGTTGATAATTCGCCGCAACTGATAGATGAAAAGAGGCAAATTGAGAGGCTTCCCCTACGCATGATGATGGCAATGGCGTATGAACTGGTGCTCTATAAATCAAATATGCACAGTGGAGAACGATATAATAATATTCACAAGGAATCTTAAAAAGAAGAGCGCTAAACGAAAGGAAACTGCGAATGAAACGAAGCTTTTGTAAGTTTCCATTTCTTAAAAAGAAACGAGCTTCTACGCGGCTGTTAACTTTTAAAATTAGGTTTATTCCTGTATCGCCATATGCAATTCCGCTCTTCGTGTGAAATATTAATCTATCGTTGGAGAAGGAAACATCCAAAAAAATAAGCCTTCGAAAGAGTGGTGAACGAAAATTTTGATATTCGTGAATAATTTAGGAGTTGATCATACCACCTTATAGTCTTTATATACTTTTGTACCTTTTACTACATAATATCGAAAACGTCATTAACATTGGCAAGACATTTCAATCTACTACAGGTAGGCTGAAAGTTAGTGACAATTCGATTAACCTTATATAAAGAGGATGTGACACTAAACTAAAACGATGACTTCGATGGTAGGGATAAACAATAATTAGCTTCTAAATCCAATGACTCCATAGATTATAGACAATAAGCCAGTGGAGAGTTGGTAACCAAAGGAAGTAGTAGCAGTATTGCTAAAGGTGCATCGACAACTGAGGTAATTTCGCAAACTACATAGGTTTCCACCGGGAATCGATGCCGGGACCGCTTTCACCAATAACAAACACGCTGTCCACTTGGCTACCTAAGAATCCGTAAACTATCTGAAGCAAAAAGCACTCCGATGAAATCTTGATAGGGCATTGTTCTGGGAGCAGGTGCAAAGTTAAGTCCCTTGGAGACAACTGATTTTGCCGCTTCGCTGTTGTTTTTTCCGGAGAGATTGATTACAATCCGGTCGGGATTCAGGGATACCGATGTAACCTTGGAGTTTCCGAGTCCTTCAAACTTTTTCGTCAGTCTGGCTGTAGCTTTCTTTAGGGATAGATGTTCCTGGGCGGTGGTTACTTGGTCTACATATTCCCGATCCCTCGGAGAGAGCTTGGCTGCTAGTTTAAGGTGGATGGCAAGTAGCTGTCGGGCATTCTTGTCTAATGTGCGTCTGGTGTGCTGAATCCGTTCTTTAACTAAGGCTGTGCTGGCTCGTCTCAGGATGCGATTGGCTGCCGATGATTTCACCGGGGGTCGAATTTTGGCAAATCCGGGTATCTATCTTGGTCTCGGCATCTACATAGAAAGGTCAGCGAACTCAGGAGCTGGGCCCTTCTCTTCCGCTGCTGCTCAAGTTGG
>KZ309290.1:44588-72734 GCA_000376725.2 Ladona fulva | reverse complement strand
AATTGTATTGTTTGAAGTATTATCCTCCCCAATGCTCAAGAAAGAGAAAAGGGAAATGTAAAAGAAAGCAGACAATATATCTTTGCAATCCGTGTCCTGAAAAACCTGTGTGTCATTGAATGTTTCGAGGCATCCGCACCATTAAAAAGTACAAAAAACATTGTAAATGAGAAAAATAGTGCATAATTATATATTTATATATAAATATATATAAAAAACGCAAACAGTTTATAATATTAGTTCTGGAATAATTAGGTGATTTTTTAAAATCTACAGTTCTCAGTTGAATATTCCTTTCTGATTATTGGCAATATATTATTTGTTGTATAAATAAAATATATTGTAATAAACACTTATTTACAACTTATTTGATTACTTCAAGAATATTGTAGATAATATAACATGTATTACAAGGTGTATTATGCTAAAAATGTGATAGCTCAAGTTTACTTATTATTGTTGTAATTATAAACTAATGTAAATTAATTTTTAAATTTTTTGGACTCCAATATCTTTTAGATATGTTTCAGATGCATAATTTTGTAAAATTATATATTGTTGCTCATTTAAACATATTCAATATTTTCCTAAACTAACAAAAAAACCATTGACCACACTAAAAATTCATTTTTTGGTGGATTTTTGACACTTTTTGGGGACAGACATGAAAATAGGCAGCTAAATTAGGCAGTTAAATTGGAGTTCAGAATGCATGACTTGGAGGCATCAAATACTCCATCAAATTTCTAGTTTATCTGAGGATTTATAGTTTTTCAGGATACAGTGGTACCTTATTAAATGACAGTCTTTGATAACAATGCACTTTGTTAAGAATGAGTGGCCAAGGTCAAGGGCTTAGGTAACAATGGAGGCTTTGGCTTATAATGCCTTCTGGTAAATATTAATTAATTAAAAATTGTTTTATGATTATCTATTTCAGTAATGAAAATTTTTTGTAGAAATATAAATAGATTAAATGTATCATACTTTTATAGCATTTGAGTTTTATCTGCAATTTGACACCTAGCATGGTTGTGGGAAATAGCACTTCGGATAATGAGGGTAATCCTGGAACAGATTACTGTCATTAATCAAGATATCACTCTATTCCTCTTTCATTGGCTAACTCATTATTGGTCATTAACATTAAGTAATAGTCATTAGGTGGTAATTATAACCTGATGATACTGACAATACCAAGGAAAAAATGCAGCATTAATCATTATATTGATGATAAATGTTGTGTCTGGGATAAAGCTCTTATTGATATCTTTTTGAACTTCATTGTGATAAAATATGAAGCTCACAACTTTGATTCTTATGTTTACAGAATCCTTCTTCAGTTGGCACTACCTAGGGCTGGGAGACATGCACCCCCTAAAAAAATTATTGGGGATAATTTTATTTTAATTAGTATTTGTCACAAAATAATATTTACTAGGTTAACATCATCATCATTATTATTATTGCTCAATTTATAATCAACATAATACTAAAATTAAGAAACTAGATTGCTGTATAGAGAGCAAGTGCACCAAAACAACAGGCAGTAATTATTATGACCAATTGATTCATTAAACTTTCTACTGTAAATTAAATAAACCATTTTACTCAAAAATTTTACCAAGACACAGACACACAGTTATGACAGCTTGAATACTACTGTCAACAATCAACTATCACTTCTTGAGAAAAATATAAAGCTAGGATTCATATACACATAACTCAAATAGTTGGGTGTGCTACAAAACTAGTTTATCCCTGAATAAATAACTCACCAAGATTTCCATGTCACATCAAAATATTGACTAATGCCCAACATCATGCAACCCTTAAGACTTGGGTGCACTGGCTTGCCTTTGTCTTGGGCTTATGTCCATGGGAATGTGGACATTACTAGAAGACTTTATTTCATAAATATTCCTTTGGACAGCTTATACATAATAAATCAGAAGAGAAATATATGCAAGGGGCTACAATGAAACCATTCCCACAGCAATGATAACCAAATAGTCTATTTTGACAGACAAAAAAATTGAAAATTATAAAAAAACAAGAAATTGATTTTCTTTTTCTGACAGATACTCATCATAGGTTTTAAAATAACATATCCTTAAATGCTACTCTTTAATAGGATCAAAGAGTGGACACACTGAGATTAAACTTACTAATCTAAAATCACATTTGCATATTCACAGATTTACCAAATCACAGAAAGAGTATGATTATTACTTCTTATGAGATTAAAGGGCTGCAATACTCTCAAAGTTATGCCTCTTCCATTACAAATTCACAAACAGGTAATGTATGGATGACATGAAATTTCTACTAGCATTACATGTTAAATAAAAAAACTTTTACAAAACCAGCTTTGCTAATACCACAATTCTGCTACTTTACTTAAATTATTTTGAGAAACTACATGCCCATATATTCTCTGGTTTCCTGATTATCATTAATACTAACAAGGAAAGTACCACCTCTGTGGAAAACAGATTTGCGCCAGACCTTCCGGATATGTTCCTTGCTCAAAAAACAATGGACACTTGTCCTACTATTGACACAACTAAGCATTTTTAAAAGTTAAATCAGCAACTGAAAATCGGAGTCAGGCAACCACGTCATACATGTCCATCATCATGAAGATCACGAAACCTAGCAAACTGGGAAATGTTTTCTCCCATTTTTTTAATAAAGTATTTATTTGCCATGTATTTTTATCTCCCTACCCTCTAAACATTGTTCACCCTTTTCCTCAACATTTATTCAATAATAAGTCAGAACTCCAGCATGTATTATATTGCTTCATATAGGATACGAATTCTCTGCCTAAACCACAACCGTCACTGACTTGGCCCCTTTATGCCATATGAACTTCAACAGGAAATCCCCAGAACAATGAGATATCCACCCTAGCTATCATAAGTTCGACACCAGACTTTTCCTGTAAGAATGCATTGTACGGATGCTTGGGAATTTATTTGGAGTACCTCTTAGTATGGTAGAGGATTGAAAACAGTTGTTACTAGAAGATGTGCTAATGTAAACAGCAAAGATATTACCCAAAATAGCCTTGCGTTAGATGCCAGGCCAACATAAAATTCTCCTAATAACAATCCGATTTTCATTCCTCCACCATCCCGGGAAGTACTCAAATTCTCAAACATCCGCACAATTCAATCTTAAGGGAAAATTCGGGAATTTGGGACCTTCTGAGGTCGAACTTATGATAGCTAGGGTGGATATCTCATTGTTCCTGGGGATTTCCTGTTGTAGTTCATATGGCATAAAGGGGCCAAGTCAGTGACGGTTGTGGTTTAGGCAGAGAATTTGTATCCTATATGAAGCAATATAATACATGCTGGAGTTCCGACCTATTATTGAATAAATGTCGAGGAAAAGGGTGAAAAATATTTAGAGGGTAGGGAGATGAAACTAAATGGTGAAAAAATATTTTATTTAAAAAAAAATGGGAGAAAACATCTCCCAACTTGGAAACGTTCACAATCTTTATTGTGATTTGCGTGTGTGGCATGACTGCCTGACTCCGATTTTTAGTTGCTAATTTTGTGTTCAAAAATGCCTAATTGCGTCAACGGTCGGACACGTGTCTCTTATTTTTGAGCAAGGAACATATCCTGAAAGTCACGCAAATCCGTTTCCCACAGAGGTGGTACTCCCCTTGTATTTTGCTACATGGGCTTAGTAAATTTCCTGGTAAATAAATCATAGACATACTTTGGGGGTTTCAAACTGACTTTTTGTATGTAAATATAACCTTGGTACTCAATCCTATGATGAAAGTATCTGAAGTCTCACTATTTCAGAGCATAATTGCTCATTCAGATACCCACAAAATACTCGCACAACAATGAGAATGCAACTGAATGCATAATGACCCCTCTCTCTTGCAATGATAAAGGGATAATTTGAAATAGGTTATTTCAATTTGAAAAGAAGAGGGGAAATTAACACAAAATTTTCTCTTCTCCAACATAAAAATGATACCAATGAACAAATATTTAAAAAAATTTATTATCAAAAGTATGAAACTTGTAACTAAAACAAAAGATTGCATACCCAATTTTTAATAGAATAAAAACTTCATGAGGTGAAAAAGAGAATCTAAGTCTAGACTTTTAAAGTACACTACTAATCCTTGAGATAAATAAACAGATTTTGGTAATTTTGAAATTCATGATTTCCTATTTTAAATTTCATTTAAAACCTATCATGCTCCATCAACTCAAGATCTATAAAGACAAAAAGGATATTAATAGACTCCGATCCTTAAATATTAATTTAAATGAGTCTGA
Source organism: Ladona fulva (assembly GCA_000376725.2). Lineage (NCBI taxonomy): Eukaryota > Metazoa > Arthropoda > Insecta > Odonata > Libellulidae > Ladona > Ladona fulva. Next base: position 68,418 of record KZ309290.1, on the reverse strand, counting down.
ATAACTTTTTCTCATCTCATGTCTCTGTTTTCATTGCTTTTTTTTAGCTTAAGTTCAACTTTTCTTATTTTCAAAATAGCTGTCAACAATAAATGCAATTTCATATACAATTACTGATATTCTGAATCATTATTCAATACATTTTTCAATGTAATCTGCTTCACATAACCATGCTCATCTCTGAACATTAGGAAGTACAAACATACTTGTATAAAAATCTGCTGAAACAAATACTACATATGAGCAACATCCCTGTTGATAAAAGATCACTTCTTATATAATGCATCTAGCTGCACCTGGATATCAGCCCCTTTCTATTGACCCACTTCTTGGGCTTAAACTTCATAGCAGAACAACTAGGTTTGATACATTAGTTCTCACTATGAAACATGCTTCGGCATTCACACAGGTTTTTCGATCACTGCAACTCCAGGATAACTTCGCCCAATGCTCATGAGCGATGGAAGTATTGACCATGTGTCAGACTTTGGGTGGTAGTATTCTACAAATGCAAAGTTTGTTTTACCGTCATCTCCCCCAACAACATATAACATATTGCTGATGCACACAACAGCTGAAATTGAGAGAGAAACTCAATGTCACAAAAATTGTTAGCATTATATTCAGCACAAACTAGATTGTAAACTACTATTGATAGTCAGGGATTCTTACCACACCTGAAATAGATAGAATAAAAGGATAGCAACAGAGCAAAAGAAAAATAACACTTTCTTTATTCTCTCTTGGACAAGTTACAAAACATTTCCTGAATATCATAGCATGATTATCAAGCAAAAAGAATAGTTAGTGACCTTGCATTGAAACTATTGAAGAAGGTTATGTTTTTTTATTTAAAGGTCATAAAACTACCACACTAGAACTAAAAAATTGGCTGCCTTCTCAGATATTATTGATATTTGGAAATATTTAAATTTCAAAATGTGCTATATTTCAAAGGGGACACTCAAAAAGACAGACGTTCACAAAAACAAATATTATAATGGTTCTTGGCAGTGATTATTTTTGTCTAATCTAGAACATTTTAAAATTTTTTTCTTCATATCTTAACCTTATGAAAGTTTTGGTATGATACTGGAAAATACACTCTTTAAGCTCAGGATTATCCTAACAATTAACCTCTAAGGATACACTGTCTGCAAGGCAGGAAAATTTCATTTTCATCATTAATCATCATTAACTCATTTTTAACCCTCTCTTGGTGGGAGTTTTCCTGCAATGGATAATAATTCCCCATGTATTTCTTACTACGTTTCTAAAATCCTCATTTATTGTAATTTTCTCTAAAACTATTTCTTTCAAACCAACAACATCATTAAGAATTATGGGTTAGGTCAGGATTGGGGAACCTTTTTCCATTGCAAGACCACATATATGTACCATTCAGCCACAAAAAAACTATTAGGCTGCACTTGACTTATGTATCATCCATGTTCCAATGGTTTATTTTAAAGAGTACATACAGTATAACCCCATACTTATGTTCCCATCTTTAACATTTTCCCATTGTTGACAACACTTTTTGTTGGTCCCCTTAGATTACATATGTTCACAATGTATTTAACTCCTCAAGTTTACATTAATGAAACTTTATTCTTCCTGCCACATGACATTGTAAGGTGGATTGATTGTGTTTTCTATTTCTGCAGAAAAAAAGTTAGGGATTGTTTTGAAACATCCCTGACACTTAGTAACTTTATGTCAGAACTGTTTTGAAACAGTCCTGACAATTCCAGTGAAAACATTTTTGAACTTCCTACTCATTGTTTCAATACAATGTTCCTCAGTGTGGACTAGGCTGCAATTTTGCAATCTGCAGTGCTGTCTCAAATCTTGCATCTTTGATTCATTAAGAAGCTACATTCCTTTTTGTTTTATCGTTGGTGTTTACTTTTCGAGTTAGTAATGGAAAAATAGAAAGAAACACATTCACAATTGAAGAGAAGATTAGGATTTTGGAAAAAGTTGATTCATTCCCCAGAACACATTGCACTTGAACATGAGTTACAGCTTTCTGTATTGAATTCTAAACACACTGAATTCAATGGTCAAAAACATGGCAAGCCCTACATCCAATGCTTCAGAATGCAGGTCGAACTCCAAGAAACGAAAATATACAACACTCAAAATACGAGGAATTAGAAGGAATAGTAAAAGCTGGTTCAAAAAATCAATAGCAGCAGGAATTCCAATTGATATCATGCTCTTAAGGAAAAAAGCACTTGAGGTGGCCAATCTTCTTGGAATTGAAAATTTCAGCATATCCAATGACTGGATCGACTGATTCAGAAAAAGGTATAGAGTGACCTACAAAACTGCGGAGAAACAAATGCTATAAGCAATGAAACTGGAAGCATGGAACAATAGAATATTACAGGAACTGACCAGGAATTATGAACCCATTTTCAACTTAGAAGAAACAAGTATTTTTTAGTGTTTTGTCCAACAAAAAATTGACAAAGAAAGTGATAAAGTGAAAAATACCATTTAAGGGTGATTTCTTAAAGTGGAAAACAGAGCAAAATGAGGTTCACAGTGATGTTGGGAGCTAATGCTCTGCCCATTGCTACAGCCTATGGATTTAGGGATTATACATTTGAAAAAGGTAATTGTTTATTAAGTGATGGAAATATTGCACTGAAGACAAAAAATATCTGCAACTTCCTCAACTCTGGTGTTCGACCAAAAAGGGTCAAAGTTCATGAGTTGTGTATTGGTAGTTATCGGCAAGTCTTAACTGGTATGCGTGGTGCGCGTGTCGCTTGTTCATTGTTCTCTCAAGATTCTCAGACGTTCTGAGGTCTCGCGCTCACTCCTCTGGGAACTCTTGAAGCGAACCAAACTCTCTGTGCCGTCAAGCTTTGCCTTCCAAAGGAAATTTTGTTGCCACGTGTATTTCCAGTTACGATTCTCGTGTCATATATTAGGTCATTCATTTTTCTTTAAAGTCATTAGAATTCTGTCAAGTCATTTAATTTGTAATAGAGTCATTTGAAATATTTAGAGTCAATCCAGGGATTTAGAATCAGTCAAATTAGTTTTTCTTTATTCAATTATTCATAGTCGCGCGTGTAATAAGGGTATACAGTTTTTTTTTCATAGCGAGCGTTCATTGTGTCTACATTCTTTCTGTGTGATTGTGCGCGGGGGTGTATGCTGGCCCTTTCCTGGCCACCACGGCCTTGGGCATTTCTTGGGCGATTACCTCCCTCAGGAGGCCGTCCATTTCACTCGATTTTTCTTTGCCCTCTCCTGGCCACCATGGCTTTGGGCATTTTCTCGAGCGATTCCCTCCCCCCAGGAGGCCGTCCATTGTTCTCGACGTCCTCGTCAGAGCATTTTTGGCCACTTGCACACACGTCTCCCGCTGCCCACATTCACACCCTACACACACACACATCTACGCTCATACGATTGTTGTAAATATGTTTTTAAATATGAGGGTTTTTTTTTTTGGCGGTTGCCTTCTGCAACGGTCTTTTTTTCCCTCTGGGCCACAATAAATATTTTGAATTATTTCTTTTCGACCCAAAACCACGTTGTATTATTTTTATTTTCCTTTTAATTGAACCACGGGGGTCAGGCAGGCTTGCCCTGATTCGACGAAACATCTGGGTTAGATGGAAGAGGAGATATTTCACCTTAACCTTACCCAAATAAATATGACAACTTCTACCAACAAACCCAGAGAAGGAGACAGAGGTCAGAATTGGTTGACCCATCATTAAATGATGTAAGCACCTAATGGGATATTACTACAATGGAATATGAGAAGACTAAAAGATAAAGAGCATAAACTGATGTACTTTTAAGAAAGGATTGATTATGCAGTGAGTACGGGAGATAAAAAAAGAGGATAGATGCTGTTGTGACAGCAGTCTGGCACCATCATCTAAGTTGAGTGAAACCAGATAGTAAAGGTAGTTGATATTAAGACTCCCTAAGGCAGAGGCCACACCAAAGGTGTCTTGCTTGGTGCCAAGTTTCCTGATGACTTGCCTATACTCCATCCAACATTATGAAGACACAATGGAAATCTTATGGCCCCGTGCATTTATTACGGGAGAACGGAGCGCGCTGTTGCAACTTTTGCATAGAAAAAAAAGTTGGCAAAAATTTATTTTAAATACTTTTATCATACAGCAAAAGTAATTCTGCATAGCATGGTGTGATTTAATCAAGGTTAAATACTATCATTATCGAAGGAAAAATAAGAAAGTAACACTTTCGAGAAAATCTGGAATTAGTTGCAGTCTTCTTTGAACCGATATATTTAGATCTACCTTTCAAGAAACACTGTCTTTCTTGGTATCACAATCTGCCTCATTTTATATGGAGTATTTAAGATAAATTTTTGCCAACTTTTTTATTATATGCAAAAGTTTTGAACAGTGTGCTCCGTTCTCCCGTAATAAATGCACGGGGCAATAAGATTTCCATTGTGTCTTCATAACATTGGACAGAGTATAGTACCAAGTGCCCAGGTGCTAAGTGGCCACAATGGAGCATTAAAGCTAGCCACCATATAGTCGTTCATTCACATTGTTGAAATGTCTCTTTCAAAGTTGAATAGAAAAATGTTTCTAACAGAAAATATTCCTTTGAAATATGAATGACTGCAGTAGCTGTCACCATGATGGGGGCACAATATTGATGGAAAGACTGATAGTCATGCTAAATAAGTCATACAGGAGAAAGATTAATCTTATTGATGGATAGCTGGTAATGGAGTGAGAAAGTACTGAATAAGAGGTGTACTCTTTTGAGAACTGCAGAATAAATGGTAAGGCTGAGTGTGACAGGTGTCAGTGGAAAATGGCCTGTTTGTATCCAATATAAGCGTAAAAATATACACACGTCTACATGATAAAGAGGTGGACTGAGAAGTATGAGAAGAGACAAAATACAAGAGTGATTGCCACAGGACTGCACATTAATTAGTATAGTGGAAAGAAAATAAAGAACCTTGTAGAGAGTAACGAGAAGATGAATACATTAGTGAGGATGTATCTGCTAATAAATTGAAGGAGAGGGAGAAGGAATGGAATTAGGATATGACAAATACAAGCTGCAGTGATTAGGAATGAAACAAAAGACCTGACAAACGAGACAGCATAGGATAAATGTGGAACAACTGTGATAGTGGATATAAAGAAGGATGCACAGTGGATTGAAACTGTTAAGCAAGCTTTTGTTGGGACAAGAGAAACTTGACATAACTGAAAGAATTATGATGAGAGAAAGACCTTGAGTGAAGAGTATAGGCTGAGTGTAGCAGCAAAATTATTGGTATGGAAAGTAGAGAATATGTATGAGTATTAGGAGTTGAACAGATTCAGAATGACTTAAATGATACCAAGAAATTTATTAAAGTGAATGAAAATTATACCTGAATATTCATCAAAGTAGCAGGGACCACAGCTTCATGTTTCACCTTTTGAGTCAGTATGTGAAAACTTAGAAAGAGGACCCATTTAATTTTCTCCCTTTGAAAGTTGCTTCTGGAATGAGTTCTTCTTTCAAGCTAGAACATTATTTGTGTTTTCTGCCTTTTGAGTCACAAGCATTTCAAAGAGCATAGGAGGCCTGTAGGATTCCTTAGTAAACTTATTATTTCAAAGAAGTCTTTCCCTCAACAAGATCAATATTCCTTATCTATCATTAAATTAATAGTTTAAATTTCCATAATCATAAATACAAAAACATTGCTGTAAGAGCTACAGAAACTAAAAATACTGGCTTTTAAAAGCTATGGAGACTACAAGACTATCTAATTTTGGCATGACAACATGTACAGTCACTTGCAGAAGTCTGTGGGTAAGTTCTGTCACTGCTCTAGTGGCAAAATAGTGCACTTAAAATTTCTGTTGGTAATACATGATTTGAAAGTAGGAAGGTAAACAGTGGTGGGGTTATATGTTTTGGAACTTTAGGCGAGTGAGGGGAAAGAAGGAATTGCTGCGGAATTATATAGGAAACCGAATTCAAACAAAAACTGCACCCCGCTCATTTGGAAAGGTCTTAAAAATTTGCTTTGAAAAACTAATTTTCCTTTATTGAGCTTATAATAGAACAGGTTACGTTCCCCTCTTTTATACTCTGAAGTATACCACTCATCTCTTGTAGTTTTCCAAGGAAGCACTTTTTAGCACTCACTGGTTTTCGAGAGTTCTTGGGTTTAGAAGGTGATAAAGTACGGCAATAAAAGATGACTTTCAATAATGCCTTTTAAATTCTTGAAATTCAATTCTCTTTTGTAAAATCCTAATGATTCTTCACGATATACCAAGGAGATCAAGATATAAACGGCAGAATTCCCTTCCATATTTTGTAAATATGTTTAAATTTTTCTCTTGTTTAGATGTAAAGCTCAGATACGTAACTCCTTTAGAATTGCATAGCAATAAGGATTTTAAACGTCCATAATTTGTTAATTAATCAAATCCTTTTCTATTCTGGCTGAAAAACCATAACCACTGATAGTATTTAAATTATTTGTGGATTCTGCTTTGTAATATATTGAAAACATCTGATAAAGACATCCTGTTTCATTTCTCATCTTAAAATACTATTTCTCAGAATAATGGCATAGAAAGCAAGATGAAAGTAACCCTATCCTTTAAGCCAAATTTGAAACTGTTTACTAAAGTCAATGTAGGCTTATTGGTGTTAAATTTCCACTGATCCCCAAAATTGTTTACCATTAGGACTTAAAGCATTCTATCCGCTGGGCCTAAACAGGGCATAGGAAAGAGTATTGCCATACTTCAGATGTTGTTCCGTATCTTCGGGACCCCTGCGTTTGGGTCATAGTGATGGATAATATCCAAAGAGGGTCTGGAGAGGACTTAAGAAAGCATTCAAAATGATTTGATAACGAAGATAACCCCAAAAGGGAAATCTGTCATTGAGTCACTGTAATATCTACCAAGAGGCCTTCTCTCTCTCTCTCATGAACCCCTAACAAACCTTTAGCCAGTGAAACTCTACGCCACTTGGTTTTCACATTTACAGTTCCCCATTGATCGTCATTATATCGGGCAGTGCCTTTTGTTCAACTTTGAACATAAAAAAGCACGAGTCCTATTTACATGCCTAGTTCTAGTAATGTCTTTTCCGAAACTGCTCCAAAGAAAATCTTGAAATTCCCTGTAGTGTTTCTTATGGGAAAATTTTGCACCCAACTTATCATTCATTATCATTGGGTTTCTCTGAAAAGCATCTTAAGCTGTTTTCTGTTTATATTTGAAAACAGTGGCCGCATTTTCTTAAATTACATGAATGGACTTATGCAGAATAAAGGTCTTAATTGTATGTCCTGCTCTCAGGAAAGAGAAATTAAGAGAAACATTCCTCAGAATAATATATTAACCAGAGAGTTATGGTGAGGTTAGGTGCTTTAAAACGAATGACGTGAAGTTATTGAATGAGTGAGGCCTGGTTATGAACACGCACATGCTTTGTTTGTCATATTCTTGGGAGAAATGATAGATGAAAGTTTAAAGGGAATAAAAGAGACACACTGATAAAGTGTCTAAAACTTGTAGAAGGTTTGCTTCAGTTTGCCGATTTTTCTGAAATGTTGTTGGATAACATTAACAAAGACTGCTAGAGATTAATTGAAGATAAAGAAAGTAAAAACCAAGACTTAGAAGATGGGAGGAGAATAAAAATGCTGGGTAGAGACTGTGTTAAAGTAGAAAAGAAGTTTTAGTATCTTGACAGTGTGAAGTATAGCAATAGAAAATGTGAGATGGAAATCAAAGAAAGAATGGGAATGTTGAAGATGGCATTCAGCAGAATGTAATCATAATTGAATAACAAGATGTAAGTAGGGATTAAGAAAGTGGTTGATGAAACCTAATCCTTTGCGTGTTTTTAGATGGATTGGAACTGTAGACGATTAGGAAAACTGACTGAGAGAGAATAGAAATGTTTGGGATGTGATTTAGAATTGATAGAATTGTAAAAATAGATAGCTATTGATAGATTTCATCAAAAAGCTGCAAAGGAATAGGTTCAGAGAGTAATTAACAAAGAGAAAATATTGAAAGGCAGTAAAAGTAGCGGTGGAAAGAGGTTAAGGAAGAAGAGCAAAACTTCTTGATCAATCGAAAGGTGTAGCAGGAAAAATGGAGACTGTAACAACTCCAAGGATCTATTGATACACAGAATACCCATTGATGATGAACAATTTCTCTCTTCTCGGCAAAGAAACAATTTAATCTTGAAAATAAGTTTTCCATAAAAGTGAATATTTAATCAATAGCATAAAGTTCCAGACAATTTTCCAGTGGAAATTAATGGGGCAATTTTTCACGTTCAGGAAAAAACTCACAATTCTATTTATATATAATTCTATAAAGTTTTGTTAAAATGGAGTTTTTTAACGTTAATCATTACCACAAAGTTACTCCTGATTCTGCGTCGTAAACTCACAATTAATGAATAATTTTAAAAGAATAAAGGAAAGGAAGGTAACTTAGTAGGTTGTAAAACCTACGAAAATCCCAAAGGAATAACAAGTGAAAAATAGCGACACGACTGGGACTCGAACCCAGGTCTCCCACTTTCCGGGCAGGTATTCTAACCACTGAACTACAGTGCCGCGTCTCTCTCACAATGTTAAGGGAATGCTTTGTGAGCAAGACTGGCAGTCTCCACGTAGTGGCACAACCTGCCGTCCGAGGTCCTCACTGAGGCAGCCGGCTCACAAAGCGGTGTTATGAGGTTATTTCCCCCCAGGAAATCACAAGGATAAAGGAAAGGAAGGTAACTTAGTAGGTTTGCTTCAGTTGTAAAACCTACGAAAATCCCAAAGGAATCACAAGTGTGAAAAATAGCGACACGACTGGGACTCGAACCCAGGTCTCCCACTTTCCGGACTTTCCCAGGTTCTCCCACACAATTTTAAAAGACTTTCCACACTCTGAGTACTGCATTAATTTCTGATATTTCGGAAAAGTCCACGCAATATGCATGCGACAAGACACGCTTCGATGAGGAATATTAAAATAGAAAATCAAATCACAGGAACAGCATATCAAGGAGGAAGCTGAAAGGAAGAAATAAAGGATGAAATAAGAAGTGTTGTTTCATTATTATCATCGATTGACCGAATAAATTTGAAGACGATTTTGGAGATTATTTTTGTTTCAAAGAAGATCTCTTCTTCAAGCAGCGTAATTTTATTAGAATCTGCTATCATGTAAATGAGAAAACAATTGATTAATTTGGCTCAACAGCAAATCGACATCCTTTCATGACGGAATGTGTCAGTGAGTCGAAGGACTCAGATTTGAAGGTGTGCATTTGTGAGGAAAGGCTGACCCAGCCTAAACAATTCAATGGAAATTCATTTTGATAACAGAGCGTATGACTTCTATGTAATTAATATAACCAACGGAAGACTTTCACGAAGTTCTCTGGTAAAGGTAACGATTAAAGTAAGAGCAGAAAATGACAAAATAGTTTTCGTTAGATTGATATTTCTATTTCCCATGCTTGTGTGATGGTTTTTAATAGAAAAGCATTTATTTGATGAAGTAATAGAGCCAAAGTTAAGGTAACACAAAAATATTATTTTGTTTAATTTTAGATGAATACATCCTAAAAACAGCTTAACAAGCGAAAATATCAGCATTAGCACTCACATTCATATCCTAACGTAGTCAATGGTTGAAGTCCCTTGAAATCGGCTCAACATCGCCAGGCTACTCGTCTGCCTGAAACAGAAAAGCTTTTCCTTTCGCGGAACCTATCTCAACCACAAACCAAAGTCACCTTCAAACCATTCAATTGGTGTTAGGCGATTTCTCTATTTGAACCCGGTTCCCTAAAATTCCTATTAAATTAACTTCTAACAACTTCTGATTTTATAATAACTTATTATAGTAATAGGAGAAATATCAATTTTTAATTTGAGTCATATTATCCCAGGAAAAATATAATCTACAGACAAACATATCAGTGATTCAAGTATTCTTGAGTTTTGTGGCAAGAAAAGCCACAAGATCTTAACAAAATGTATGATACTACAACATCTGTGTCATAACTAAACATTGAAGACAACAAAATATAAGTTTCTAAGATTACAGTTATTTGGAGCTTTTTTGAAATGATTTCTCACATCATAACTTCATCTATTTCCAAGTTTACATAGTTTAAAGCTATGTCTACATTTCTACCAAACAATAAACAATAATATAAAATTGAGTCATATTATTACATCAAAGACCATCTAACCTGCATTCCTTCGACAAACAGTCATGTCTGCAACTGGAGACCAAGTGTTGCTTTTAGGATTATATGCTTCCACACTTTTACTTGCAACAGGTCCATCATGGCCACCAATAGCATACATGATTCCATCAACAACACCTATGGCTGCAAACAAAGATTCTCATGTACAGACTAAGTAATGGACCACACCACATCTTTGACAAAATAAATTACTTAATGTCCAAAGTAAATACAAGCAAACATGATACCAGCACTTATTCTAATAACTATCATACTGGGAATGGATATAAGTTTTCACCTAAATTTATTAAAAAATATCATAGTACAAAAATAAAATGAATGCCATAAATACCCATAAGCAAACATCATATACAATAATCACGAATTGAATAAATGGTGAAATTTTTAATGCAAGAAAATTTACTGTTATTTACATTTCAAAGCAATGTCTACTATGGGTAAAGAATGATCTGGTATTTTACCAGCACAGAGGAAACAGGATATTTTCTCAGGCTGTCAGGCAGATCGCTACTTCAAAGTCCATTAATGTTTTGGCACATTCCATTGGTACCATCTTAAGGATGAAGACTTCATCCAGAGGATGGAACCAGATGTGCTAAAACATTGATGGACTTCAAAACAGTGACCCAGTGACAACCTGAGAGAATTTCCTGTATCTCCTATGGGATTTAACTCCTTAAAATTGGGTAAGGATCTTAAAGGTGCATTTCCACTTGAGAGCTGATTTTAGCTAGAACTACTTGTGAGAGCATGTGGCAAGCTTCTCCTCAAGATCCCTCTCAAGAGATCTTTCCAATCCCTGTCCACTGAATTCCTGAGAGCAGTCAAGATGTTGCCTCACTTAAGAAAGATTGCAGAGGCTTTAGTCATTCTAACTTTCTAAAACAAGGGAACAAAACATTCTAACTTTCTATAGCAAGAAAGAATAACAGAAGGAAAAGCATCTGGGTTAAGCTGTGGATTGAAAGAAAGTGTGCTTTCAGAGCTGGCCAAGTGTTAATATGGGAACGGCAGATTGAAAATGTGCAGCAGTTTAGACATTTTTGCAGACTGACGAGCAGTGAAGTTGAGCTTAAGAATAGGTGCTACCTGCAATCTTTAAGTACACTTAAATGAGAAAAGTAATATCAGTGTGTGAAACCATGATTTTTTGTATCAGGAACGTAATTACAATGCACTCTTGTAATGTATCTTCTCAAAGCTTGAATTCTATTCACCAACTTGTCTGCTTTAATATGAAAAAAATTTCAGGTCATTTTTACAGCAGTCTTCAGTACCTTTTTTGCATACCAGTGAAATGTACAATTAATTTGTGAGAATCTACATTGAAAACATCGCTGTCAATGAATAATTTATTTACCGAATAGATTACAAATATTATTCTGCCAAAAATAAATCAAGCATAAAAACAGCAGAGTTGTTTGTGAATGTAACATTAAAATTGATAAATCACTCAAAAAGGAATAATATTTGCGGAGGAAAAGGACATAGACCAAAATCACAAACCCAGCATCGAGCTAACGAACTTGTGATTTGCCACCGTGCACACTAACCACTACACCATGGCTATCGTTGTCTACCATATCATACATGTAATCATGTATTAATAGTTATTCAAAGATCAAATTGGTGAATTTTGGGATAATTTTTAAACTCATTTCATTAAGAATAAATCATTTGTTGTATCCTGTTAAATTAAGACCCTTTGGAGAATCAGAGACAAAAATCTTATATTTATATACACATCTAAAAAATATCTAGAATGAGATCAGTCTCTAAAAGGCATGGCATAAAGTGGATGCCTTACGGATGTGCGTTTTGATTTGCAGGCAATATCTGTTAACATTTTACATTAGAATTCATCACACTTATTATGAAATCATTCCAGGAATTTGAGTTTTATGGGTTCAGGAATGGATTAATACAGTTTCTATAATTTCAAGGGGGAAAATGTCTTGGCACTTGAATGATTTGAAATCTAAATGGGGTTCTGAACATATCAAGTTTGGATTCCAAGGTGGTTTGTAAACAGTATGAATTTTAAACGAAGGATATTAAAAAATGTAAGATGCTGATAATAATTAGGAAAATCCTGGGGTCAGCCTAAATATGAGAATTGGTCAAAAGTAAGTTACTGGCCCATACAAAAGCATACTAGCTAATAAATCTTGAAAATACTATCACATCTATAATGTGCTTACACAAAGAATTGATACTATATCGAAGACATCACATATGTCCATCTTTTTGAGAGTTCCATTAAAGCAGTCAGGAACAGTAATTGAGTTTTCAATGAGGCTTCGGAAACTTGTTTTTCACCTGCAAGAAGTATATAATAATTCAACACCAGATCTGTTCACATTCAGCCTCAATTGTGACAATTCCCCTGTTCGATCAAGAAAGAACTGCCCCAAAGTGCAGAAATGGGAACAGCCGCACCCGAACGAGCACTACACCTTCATTCCAGAGGCTAACGCTAAGAGATGAGGCATCAATGCTTGCCAAAATGCCAGTGTAGTCTTCTGTCAGTCCAAACAGAGAAGAATCAGCCAAGGAGTATAGGCATTCCGAAAAGGGGACACAGCATTGCATCAAAGATGGAATTGCCCTCGGAGAATCTACTACCGCAAAGAATGGAGTTGGACCAATGGAGATTGCCGTAAGCAACCCATGGCAGCTTGCGACGGCGGAGACCTGCAGATCACTGAAGGCGGAGTTATCTCTGCCTTATCTTCCGGTTCCTCAGGAAAGGAGATGGTTGAGGGAAAAGGGATTGGGAAGGGAAGAAAAGGGTTATTTGGGAGAAATAGAGTACACCAAAGGCCTTGCATGCTCTGTTGATGTCACAGCGGACGCGTCACCCTTGACACCCGAAGCTGCCGCTACTGCTGCAACAGTGCCTTCGCAAGACCATAAAGGGAAAGAGTTGTCATGTTTCTACGGGGCTGTCTCTAAAAACCAATCCCAAAAATGTGGAGCGTGAAATCGTGGGAGGCGTCGGCACTGAAGCCTTCTCGATCAGTGGCCAGAGAAGAATGGAGAGAAGGAGAGACAATCAGGCAATTTCTCATTTACAATTTACTACAGTTTTCAGTTTTTTGTCTTCCTACTCTCTCGAGCTTATCTGTGATTTTTTGTTGGATGCATACTCGCAGAATTTTACCTGTTTCTTCCTGTGGAAAGGGAAAACTTTGCGGTACTGGTTTCCCAAATTTTAGTTTTATATTATTGTTTCTCTATTTTATCTAATATTTTTGAGTATATTGTCTAAGAATTTCTTAGCCTCAGAGGGTTTAACTACCGACAGAGAGATGTCAATGATATCTTTTCTTTTTTAAAATTCTTTATGACTTCAAAGGTTAATGGGATGATTTTTAATGCTTAATTGAAATTTGGGATGATTTTCACTTTTTTGTAAATTCTAGTAGACTTTTGCTCTCCCGGGATCTTAATTGCCGATGGGGTGATGTCGGAAGGACAGAGCGCAAGGGATGATTCAGAGTCAGTTCACTGATGAGACATCTGATCCCAATGATGCATCCTACACTAACTCTTGCATCCCTCACCCTTCTCTGTTTTTGGGGGTGTCCTTTGAACCTTCCGAGATGGCTTGTAAGGAAGGCACAATTGGGACTGTGGGCCTTCAGCCCACCGATGCCTTGACGAGAGCACTTTATCTGCACGCCTGTCTGACCAATCTTCAATCGGTCGCCATGGTTGCTGCTGCTAGCCTCTCCGATATCTAATTAGTAATCCTTTTATTTGTAGTAACTTGTTTAATAAATGTTCTTAGCAAAACCTGGAGTAATGTTCTTTAATGTCACTATGACGTATTTGAAGGAAAGTTTCCAACCAGGTCAAGGAGTTGGTTCTCCACCAAAGTTTCAGCTGCTGTTTCTGTAGCTATCTTCAGGGTGTAAGAATAAAGGACCCATAAAGAGCAAGATCTGACCCTTTATCCTCACATCCTGAAGATGGCTGTAGAGACATCAGCCAAAACATCATTGGGGTACCATAAACCAGATAGAAACCCAAGAAAGTTTTGTTCATGCAGCTCACCAGGAAATTACTATATCTTTCCTCAACTGTATATTGATTAGGAAATGCCTGATTCTGGGACTTCTGATCAGTTGGGACAATTTACAACTAACTTTTGGCAATAAAAACAGGAATAATTCAACCCTGCATAACATAATTACTAACCAGCTCCACTGCGGTTTTCAGACATGTCAGCTACCCTGGTCCAAACCTCAGTGTCTGGGTTGTAACATATTACAGAGTTTAGACACTGCCTTGAAGTTCCATCGTATCCACCAACCTGGTAAAATGAAGATAATGTGTATTTTCTGAACATACCATGTAAATTATTCACGAGATATTTTTCTGTATTGGTGATGAAGAGAAAACTCTTTATAAGGACAATAATTTCATCAACAATAAGAAAAGCGGATCTTGTGCAAGAAAGGCACCCGATAATTACTAATAATCTTGAGGAAAATCAGTTCTACCAAGTAAATATGACAAAATAGAAAAATCCTCTATACATGGTAAACAGGCTGTTTCAATTTCTGTGCTCTCTGAAGAGAACAAATGTAACCATGGGAAAAGTGTTAAATATAATTCAGTAATTGATAATTACCCAATAAATAATGACCCAATCAGTGAGTTAATGAGGCGATGCATACTGTGCAAAACATTCAAGCAATATCTTGGATATATATGCAAAAGAAATAAGTTTGGAGCAGGCAGGTTCACCCACAAGAAAAGCTTATCAGTGCACTGAAAGACTGAATCAATGTTACCTGAATCATTTTCACAATAGAGACAATCATTTTTATATGGAACTAACACAGAGACCTGTAAAGATGTGGATTTAGAGGGTTCAGAAATCAGATTAGTACAGACAAGAACCCAAGAAGTGGACAGTATGAAGACATGTGCCATAGCTAATTGAAATTAGCATTACCATCCTTCAAATTATGCAAAGCAAAATTTCAGTGTAACGCATAGTTTACTTTTGATTAGACAGCCAACATATTATAGGTGGACCATCCTTAGAGGAAAATTAAAAGTTTTAAAATTAAGTAAAATATTTGTTACCTATCCAAAAATACGTAAAGATCCATCCATAACATTGTAAATGCTAATAAACCTGAGGGAAAATTTTTAATTGTACTTAAAATGCAAGTTTTTTTGGTAGTAGAGACTTTTCTGATATATTCCACTGCTTCTTATTTCTCATTTATTATTTAAAGAACAGATTTGCAAATACACAAAAATTTTATGAATTATCCAGCTTAGTAATGGTAACTCATCCAATTTATGTGAACATTTTATGTCTTACATGGAAAGAAAGAAGACAAAATGACTTAAGGGGGGAGCCTGGTTTAGAAGGGTAAAATAAGTTTTTTGGAAATTTATTTTAGAAAAACAGTAAAATATGTAGCTTTATAAACAGGTATAAACATACCTATATTATACCTTTGAGAATATGTTAAACATTTTTTCATTAAAGATTAACCAAATTTATCTTATATATCATAGGATCTCTGCATAGCATTTGCTCAGGCGTTGCCAATTGGTGTGCATTCTAGCTTCAACAATATCCGTTCAAATTTCAAAAACAGACTTTTTCTTATAGAATATAAAATTATCTATTTTATGATCCTCTAAAATTAAATAATTTTTAAAAATGATGAAAATGCCAGATCTTTAAAGTGAAAATTTTGATTTCACTTCGACTAAACGTGAACTGTGTATTATTACATCTGCCCCATTTCTATGCCTAATTCTTCCATGATTTTATTTACAGCAGAGTAACCTTCATATAAAACATCTGCATTTATGTAGAGGGCAATTTTGCTAATGTTTTGACAGAATAAGAGTGTTTCGGGAGCAGCTGCCAAAAAGTTGATCTCTCATTGGTATTTTGTGTATGCTCCCAAATAAGTCTATCTGCAAGTGCACCAAAAACTGTTAAAAATTCTATAATCCTGTTAAAATGTGTAGGATAACAACCCACACTATCATTAGTAGGAGTCTACAGTTTCCTATCAGTTGCACCTTCTACCAGTTTTTCTTCTTTTTTCTCTGCATATTGATTGCCGTAAAACTTACATTCCCAGAGTCTTATTTCATGAAAACCTTGGTTTTTTTCTTCCTTTCGGATAAGGAATTGTATGTTTTTAACAAAAACATGATAAACTTCGACTGAAACATCCAAAATTTTCTCTAAGACTGGCTCCACTTAGAAAGAAGCACCATAAGAATACTTGCAACGATTCATACTGTGCCTAACTTTTATTGCATCAAGGCATCTTTGGACCTTTCTTATTACGAGAGAGAGAGAAGAAACAGATTACCTCAAAACATAAACAGCGTAGCGTTCATATAATCTACTCAAGTGCTGAGTTGAGACACTAGAGGGAGATTTTCTTTTCGTTCCTTTAACTGCCCAAGAGCAAAACCATGAAGTCAAAGCAGTTGTTTACAGGAACAAATCTTTCAGATAGACAAAGGGCACATTTGTCACTCATAAGGCCAAATGAAAGAGGCCTCATAAATTTTCCAAACAGAGATCAGTATGGTGTACTGAGTACCGCATCTCAGCATCGGCACCACGTATAATAAGTAACATGTATAATACATATTTACCAAAATTTTGCACCTAAGAGTTAAGTTGTGCGTTTAAGGCACCAGAAGTATTCTTAAAATATGAAGGGTCTAAGCCATAAAACATCTGTTCCTCAAGTACCCCCTGAGAGAGAGCTGTGTGAGGAAAGACAGCCGCTCTCCGCGTGCAGTTGCATAAGCTTAAGTAATTGGCTGCAGTTTAGTTAACATTATGAATAAAGATCTGAAACTTTCACAGTATGTTCTTCAAAGTTCTACTATTTTTCAAAACAATTTTTTTAAATTCGATTTCTTTTGACGGGATAAACCCGGTTCCCCCTTAAGAAAAGCTATTGGGCACAGATTTGAAAGTGAAAAACTGGCATATTTCATCATAGTTTACATGAATTTAAACTATAAGCTTTGATTAACTATTTAATAGTAAAACCTAGTCAAGAATGATGGACCTTTATCTAAATTGAATCAATGTCTATAATAATTGAATGCATAAAGTACTTACACTATCAATAAGATAATGAGATTCACCACATGGTTTTATGAATAACTGAAAATTTTTTGTTAAAATTCCTGACATATCAAAGGTTTGAAAGACAAAATATTGTCAGTGATAATTATAAAATCAAAATTCATAACTTTGGTATTTCCAATTTCATAGAAATGTACTTAGAAAGGAAAAGAATGGCCTTCTTGCCATTAATACTATATAGGCTTGATTTCTCCATGTATTTTTACAGGAAAATTGATGAGCTTCACTTCAACAATCATACTGGTTGTCATGGGGATGTATTGTTGAACATGCAAAATGTTACAATTGTTTTATGTATCAAATAAAAATTCTTGGAATTTCAAATCAAAAGCAACTAACCATGACCAAAATAAAAATCTCAATTCAATTTTACTTTTTATGGTACTTGTCTTAATTTTATCGAATGTTACAAATTAAAAGAGTTAATAATAAAAGAACTAGTCTGCAAGAGATGAAAATCAACTTGAGGTGGATATCTTGAGGAAAACATTATGTAAGAGTCACACTTGTGTGTATCAAACAACACTTTCCAATACTTGTACTTATGGTACAGACAGTTACACTAATAAAACTAAGCTAATAATTTTAAATGTAGAATTGGTACTGACCCAAGTTAAATAAGATTTAATAACATAGTAAATCAGTAAATAAATATAGTAATAAATGGTATAATATACCATTCTGAACAATCTGGATTAGGAATGGAATATTTAGGTGTTCATAACCACTTTGTTCTAAAAGTTCACAGATCAGGTATGAGCACCAAATGGACAATGTGGATAAGAGGCATATTGACTGACATACAGAAAGACACCCTGTACATATTACTGACAATTTAGGGTAATATTTAAGGCAAGTTGCAAATGTAAAGAGCTAAATTAATGAATTTTGAGGCTTACGGCATATAGGAGGTTGTTTAGTACTCCGACTCCAACACTGCTTCTTTTACTAGGCATGGGAGTAATCATACGCCACTCTTCAGTGGAAGGATTGTATGTTTCAACAGAACTTAACCCTGTAGTACCATCAAAGCCACCGACCTATAAAAGAAACATTTCAACTATAACTATGTGCAATGTCAATCAATTCATTGGTCATGGAAGAAAAAATTTTATTACTAAATACAACATATTACAGAAACCTCATCCTAAAAACTGTTTATTTTCAAAAGATCATTAACTCCAATTTTATTCCATCCAAAACCTTTGGACAACAACATGTTTTTAGTAAATAAGTTCCAGAGTGTATACATAGCAACAATATTTTCACATAATTCAAATTACATACTAACCACATTACCTGACCATTATTAACCCCTTGCACTGAAATGACGAGTCTAGCTCATCATGGACTTTCGATGTCAATTCGCACAATGACGAGCTACACTCATCATCAGATTTAAATTATTATAGCGTTACATAGGGTAACTAGGGTATTAATGTTTTGAAAGTTAGATAATGATAAACCATCTATAATGCACTTATAAAACTCGTATTTAAAGATATTTGATGCAATGAAAGTGATAAAACGGTTTTATACGGGAGGTGGTCACTGTGTTCATCATATAATTACAGGAAGATGGTTCCTTAGTTAATTTTTCTTGAAGGAAATATTTCGAGCATAGTTTTTTAAAAGAATGTTTTGCTGGAGAAAATACAAAAGTTATTTATCATTGTTATACTATTTGTAACATATTATTTGTGAAATGAAGTTACTATTAGGGATCCTTGTCAAACTGACTATTAGTTTAGTCATCCCTCTGCCATATCATTTTCCTGCTTTTATTTTACTCATTTTACACTCTATTTCATGTTTACAAGAGCAAAAAGCTGAGTAGACCTTCTTTAGAAGGCTCATCCTATACACATTGAATCATCTTCTTATCTCAACTTTTCTTGTGGCTGTTACGCTGTTCTTTCACGCTGAACCTTCAGTAGTTTGTGTACGATCTTTCAAGTGGTTAGCAGGAGTGTGTTGCAGGTCGTTTTGGTTTTTATCTGTGTTTGTTATATACTTTACATATACATTTATATTGTAGTGAAAATACCCTAAATGTATAAAATAATTCTAAATTATGTATGTGAAAGTGACGAGGAGAGTATTGAATGATTCTGGACAGTCTGATAATGAAGAATCAGACGACAATCAAACTGAAACGGAGGACGAAACAAGTAGTGGAACAAACAGTGATAACAGCAATGTAGTCCCAAGAGTTCGAAAACACGCTCAGCGTCTATCAAGCAGCAGTAGTGCCCCATCTGAAGGTGATGAAACATCTACCAGTGCTAATGCATTCAGGGAAGAATGGGTATGGGAAGAAAAAGACAATGTTCCAGAATTAAAACAATTCACAGAAATTTCTGGTGTAAGTACATACATAATTTCTGCGTTGATTAGGCAATAATCCTAAACCCCAGCAGGTTTTTGAAGAAGTACTGAGTGATGACTTCTGGGAAATGTTGTCATCAGAAACTAACAGGTATGCGAAGCAGGTGGTGGAGAGTGAACAATATAAAGAAAAAGATATAGACAAAAAATGGTTTGATGCGAATCCTGATGAAATGAAAGTCTTTTTTGCATTGTGTATCATCATGTCACAAATGAAAAAGACATGGGTCCAGATGAACTGGTCAAAGAGGGCAATAATTCACACTCCAATATTTGGAGAGACAATGCCATTCAGAAGGTTCTTGGGTATCTCTCTTTTTCTCCATTTCACAAATAATGAAAAGGTAGATCGGAACGACTGAATAAAAATAAGGTAAGATCGGTGGTTGTTATTTAAATGAGAAATTTTGTCAACTATATACTCCAGACAGTGAGGTTTCCATTGATGAATCGCTCATGAAATTTAATGGTCGATTAAGTTACGTACAGTTCATAGTAAGTTACGTATAGTTCATCTAAGTTCATTCCATCTAAGAGGGCACGATTTGGAATTAAATTCTACAAACTATTCGAGACTTCTTCAGACTATTGTATCCATGAAAAAGGATCTGATGCTTTCCCGGTGTATTTGACTGAGGAATGCTTCTCGGGTTTCCAGCCGGGTGATGATGTTTGGAAGCTCCAACGTTTCGGCCGCGACCACTGCTGCCATTCTCAAGGATGTCGCATGAAATTTCTCGTCCGGTATATATACTATCGGGAGACAACCACCCCCTCTCCTCCCACGTCTGTGATTGGTGGAAAAGGCCGCATGTTGCACGGAGATTTCTCATTTTCTTATTTGGCGTATTGTACCATTCCAGGCTTTACTCAGGAAAATACCTTCGTCTCTATTGATGTTATTCTTATGGCGACGTATTTGGATCGCCTCTTTGTATATACGATCCCAATATCCGTTACCTTTGCATATTATCTTGGTGTTGCTGAAATCTATTTCATGATGTTCAGTTAGGGAGTGCTCAGCAATTGCGGATTTGGCTGGTTGTACAAGACGTATGCTCCTTTCGTGTTCTTTTATGCGTGTTTCCACGGTTCTGGAAGTTTCTCCGATGTATACCTGTCCACACTTGCACGGGACCCTGTATACACCTGAAGTCTTAAGGCCCAAGTGGTCTTTGACGTTACTCAACAGCGAGCTGACCTTTTTATTAGGCTTGTGGACCGTTCTAATGTTGTATCTGCCCAGAATCCTGCCAATTTTGCCGGAGATGGTGGAGACGTAGGGGAGGCACGCAGTTGCGATCGGTTTCTCTTCTGGAGACTTCTTCGCCTCACAAACGGCTCTTTTAAGGGCTCGGTTGATATCATGCCCGTGGTGTCCATTCCTCCTAAAGGTGGATTTTAGGTGTTCTAATTCTTTTGGCAGACTCTCTTTGTCCGAGATGCTGTAGGCCCGGTGGATTAGCGTCGAAAGGACTCCTTTTAGTTGAGCAGGATGATGGTGGCTCCTAGCATTCAGGTAGCGGTCGGTGTTGGTGGGCTTTCGGTAAACGCTATGCCCAATAGATCCATTTGCCTTTCGTCTCAGCAAGATGTCCAAGAAAGGAATGCAATCGTTTTGCTCCACTTCCATCGTGAATTTAATCTTCGGGTGTTGATTGTTTAAGTGTTCAAGGAAGATATTCAAGGTCTCCACACCGTGTGGCCAAATGACAAGGGTGTCATCCACATATCTGAAATAATATTTAGGTTTGAGAACGGAGGATTCCAGTGCTTTCTTCTCAAAATGTTCCATGAACAGGTTTGCAATAGCCGGAGAGAGCGGCGAGCCCATGGGAACACCGTCTGTTTGTTCATATGTTTTTCCGCGGAATACGAAATACGTGGATCTCAATACATGTTCAAATAACCTCATCACGCCCTCATCAAACAGAGGTCTTAGCAGATGAAGGGTTTCGTCGACTGGGATGTTCGTAAATAGGGAAACAACATCAAAACTCACCAACCTATCTGAAGGATCTAAGTGCAAGTCGCCGAGGGATCTCACAAATTCGGCTGAATTTTTAACATGGTGGTTTCTTTCCCCCACATGTGGAGTCAATAGTCTAGCTAGATATTTTGCTAGTAAGTGCGTCGGAGAGTTTATCGCACTGACAATGGGTCTTAATGGAACTCCCTCTTTGTGAATTTTGGGGAGACCATATAATCTGGGTGATACCGGTGCCTGTGGGCGTAGACTTCTGATGGTCTCGTTTTATCCATTTTAAAATTTATATTGGTCAAGACAAAACCTCAGTGGGTGATGTACCTGCATCCAAAAGCGTGTTATGGAAATGGTGCAACCTTTGCTGGAAAAGGGTTACACCTTATACCTCGATAATTGGTACACATCCCCAATATTATACCTTAATTTAATGAAAAATGACACAAATGTCATTGGAACTGTGAGGAAAAAAAGAAAGAATATGCCAAAGAAGCTTGCTGCAATGGCATTTAAAAAAGGTGAAGTTCATACCCTCTTCAGTCGTAGTTTGTTGGCTTTGAGATGGCGTGACAAAAAAGATGTTGACATGCTCAGCACAAAGCATTCAAATGCTAGCATGAAGGAAACAGGAAAGAAGAGGAGAAGGAAGGATGGTAGTGAAGAAAGTGTATCAAAACCTGCTTGCGTGATCGATTATAATCGAGGAATGGGAGGTGTTGACAAACAAGACCAGCAGCTGGCATGCTTCCCTGTGATGAGAAAGTTCATGAAGGAGTATAAAATTTTTTTTTTACATGTTCGACATTGCTTTGTTTAATTCTTACTTTAATACTTCTTTAATACTCAAAAGTCAGCAATGTAAAAAAGGAAAGCATAACCAGTTTTCGTTTGGATGTTGCAGAGGAGTTATTAGCAAAAGTCACTCTTCCAAATTATAAAGTTCGTGGACGACCTTCATATGGTGATACACCTGTCTGATTGCAGGCTAAAAATTGGAGACATTTTCCTGAACACATCCCACCAACATCAAAGAAACAGCATCCAACAAAAAGATGCCATGTATGCTTTAAGAATAATGTCAGAAGTGAGACAACCTGACAGTGCAAGCAGTGCCAGGTACCTTTACATTTGCCAGTGTTTTGAGAAGTATCATACACTTACTGATTACTAATGTATCCCAGTCTACTGCATAATAAAGTAGTCTTAGTTTGAACAAGGATATTTACCTATATTTCAACTTTATATATAGATTTTTCTGTGACCTATGTAATTTTTTTTCAGAATAATTATCGTTATTATTCTTCCAGTTGTACTTAAACAAATACCTTAATCAACAGTAAAATGTATGAGTAGATACTTTACAATATGAATTAATAAACACTTTTTATTTCATCATTCTATTTTAATAACGAACCGAAATATATCATGTTATTACTAACCATTCCATTGAAAAAAAAATTTTTTTTAATAAATACTAAATAGGGGCAGGATACTCAGAAAATAAATCGTAGTGGAAGGGGTTAAATTGACTCATATGAAAATTTATTGAGCAATTATGAAGGGTGAAAAGTTTTTAAATAAACACCTTGGAATATCATTATAAAAATATTTATTAATATCATATATGTGATATATTTACTTGTATGTCAAAACGTTCTTTCTGATGTTAGTAATAAAATAATAATAAGTTTTATTAGTCAAAAAGACATACAGAAAGTAGCAAAGGACCATGTCATAAGAAAAGAAGAACCTATATTATGTTAACACAAGTAGATGCCCCCGTCAAGCATAACGGGACTTAATATAGTTTTAAAATATATCTATTATCGTAAATATCTGGTCCTCCTAAGCACAAAAAAGTTCTGCGGTAAAATCATAATAACTCAATATATTTCTCAACATTATTTATAATATTTATTCTACTGTTTTCAAGTCGTGAAAGCCTTGTTTGCGTAAATTTCTTAAAAACGTTATAAGAAATGTTTATCCCCGTGCACTTATATGGGATATTTCATGAA
>KZ309290.1:0-31386 GCA_000376725.2 Ladona fulva | reverse complement strand
AACAACAGTACCGTAAAAATTTGGTTATAAAACTAAATTTCAGAAACGTATCTTTACTTTCTTAAGAAAAAGAAATTCATACAGATTTTCCACTTGAATAAACCTCCGGATGGCTAAAACAAATTTCATCCAAAGATATGACAAACATGAGAGATAAATTAATTACATTCTTTTATATAAAATCTTACTGGAGCATAGTCATTTCTATTTCAAATGAGTATTTGTAGCTCAAACGACTTCCATCCCATTATTGTTTTTGATTAATCTTTTTAAATAGTTCAAGGAAGCACAGAGCTCAGTAATATTCTGGGTTCATCATAAATTCAAGTTCTTCAGTTATTTTCACTCTATAAATTTAGTTATATACCAGATGGTGATCCATTGAAATATGCTATTTCTATATGTTGCTATGTGTACTCCATTGAAATGGAGTACACATAGCAACATTTTCTACTACTTTAATATTCCTGAATGAGTTAAGTTACCTTTTCCTCTAAGTGATGAGTACCTCAATAGAACCTCTCAATTAGAGACCTTACAGAAAAAGTATTTGATAAAATAAGGGAAAGATTCCCAATTTCTTCTAAAAACATAAAATAATTCAAATAAAGGTCTACAGACAATTTTTTTATTATGAATACCGACCGGCAATTGGGAGACCCAGGTTCAAATCCTAGTCTTGTCAGACTTTTTTCAAGTCCATTCTTCCTTGGGATTTTTCCTGGGTGCGCACCATCTTACACTAAATCACCCTTACCTGTTTTCTATCTCAAGTTTGGAATCACACAGAAAAACAAGTTACACTAAATTTTAGCATGTTTTTCACTGCGTTCAGCCATGTTATGCAAATTTTTTTTTCTTATCAGGTTGGTATTATATCACAGATAGATTGATATCAGTGTCCATTTTCTCATGCTGTTTAACAGATTGCTCACTTTAAAACTTTTATTTCTCAAAAAGCATATACCTAATATAAATAAAACTTTAATAGAGTATGAAAATACTTACTCTTGACTGAAGCAAAAATTATCAGATTCTTTTCATGACATGATAAAAGTTGTTATTGATTTTGTTAAACAACTTTTTCACAGTAATGAATGGACATAAAAGTGCAAATTTGGTCTTCTTATGAAGCTCTCTGTAATTGTTTTTGCAAGTTATAGCATACCTTTACTACAGTTAAACAATTTATTTTATGCCAACTTTTATTTAACAGGGGTAATGTTAGGTGTCACTCAGGGGCTTTTCTAGAAACCCCTGCTAACTCCTTAAGTGTTCCTGGTTGTTTAATTGTTCTTGCATCATTTGGTTAAACACAGGATAAAACATGCTACATTATTACAATATATAAGCTAGCAACATACTTACTGCATAAATTAAGCCTTTCAGCTCACCAACACCAACAGTAGATCGGCGTGTCTGCATACTAGGTAAGGTCTCCCATTGGTCTTTCAAAGCATCATATTTTTCCAGAGTGCGTACTCTATTCATTCCATTGAATCCACCAACTGAATACACTTGATTATTTATCACAGATACTCCACCCCTTAACAACAGACCAGTTTGTTTACAATTAGTCATTTCCAAAACTTTTATGAAAGTAAAAATGATTAAGAAATAACCTTTAATCACAAAATTTTCCTACATTCCAACAACTAAAAAATTATTACAAGTTTTTCTATTATAAGCTACAAAAAATTACCCATTTATGAATCACATTTCCATTTCTGTTTTCCATTTGATGGACTAACTCAAGACAACACAAAGTAGTTAAGTATTCAAATAATGATGATAAACCCTCAAATACATTCAAAACAAAAATTTGTAATTATCCCAAAAAATAAATATCAAAAGATTAAAAGATTTCTCAATATATTGACAGAAAAATCAAGCTACAAGTATCCATTCCACTTAGAATAAAGTAAAAACTTGCATACCTGCAACGCCTAGATGGCATTTCAGCTAAATTGTACCATCTATCTTTCTCAAAGTCATAGCATTCAACACTACGCACAGCTTTTGGAGCCTGTCCACCTAACACTAGCAATAACTGAAAATATCAATATATTACAGATAAGACAATGACAATGTCGATACAAAAATAGAATTCAAAAGGTCAAATATAATAGAGGTAGAATTACCTTTGAGCTATCAGGTTTCCGGGGATTAATGTTCCTTATTTCTAATGGAATTTCTTTCTCCCCTTTTGCCTTCAACAGTTGAAATGTTAATGCCTCAATCACAAGTTCTAAACCTGTAACAAGGAACGAACATTTTTGTTTCATTTACCAACAGCATCAACTAAGGAATTTTATGGAGATTGAGCAATCTACTAGATAAAACACTTCCCAACTCAGTTGTGATTTTAACACTTATTTTTACTAAAAATAAGAAATTGGTTTTCCAGCAGAAATGTAGTTCCGCCTAAAACTTTATAACAGAAGGGCAGCTAAAGATTAATTTCAACTATTTGTCTTGGTAAAGAAAAGCACTACATTTGATACATTTATTTGAGACTCTAATTCCATATGAGGAGTTGGTATAATGGTAACAGAAAAAATCAAGGGATCAGTTCAAAGGGTAAAATATCTAGGAGACAGGCTTATAACTATGAGGATAGAGAGCATACCAAAAGACTTGCTAGTCATTCAAGTATATATGCCAACAACTAGTCATCCAGACAGTGAGATAGAAGAAATGTATGAAAGGATAGAAAAGGAAATGGAGGAAGGGAAAAACTGCTGTAAGATAGTAATGTGGGATTGGAACGCGGTTATAGGAGAAGGGAGAGAGGAAAATATAGTTGGAAAGTATGGAATAGGGAAGAGAAATGAAAGGGGTGACAGGCTCCTACAATTCTGTAAAGAAAATAAAATGATGGTAGCAAACACTTGGTTCAAAAATCATATCAGACGACTATACACTTGGAAGGCACCAGGTGATCGGTACAGATGTCAAATTGACTATACTATGATAGAACAGAGATTTAGAAATGGGATAACGTAAACATGTAGGCTACTGGGAGCGGACATAGACAGCGATAATATTTTGCTGATGGCAAAATTGAACATTAGGATGAAGAAAGTGAGGATGGCAAAGAAGAAAAACATATGGAACTTATGTAAGATCGAAGAAATAGGAAAGGAAGAATTCGGCAAAATAATCGGTAATTGTATGGAAAGGAACAAAAAGAGGGGAAAAATTCCGAAGAAAACTGGATAAGAATGAAAGAAAATATAAGGAAAGAAGCAAAAGAATTGATTGGTTATGTTAAAGGTGTGAGGAAAAAGAAACCATGGGTGACAGATGCAATGATAAACAAAATGGAAGAGAGAAGGCAAGCTAAAAAGAGAATGGACGAGGAAGGAAAAAAGAAATACAGGAAACTGAATAATGAACTGAGAAGAGAATGTGAAAAGGCGAGGAAGAAATGGCTTGATGAAAAGTGCAACGAGGTAGAAGAACTAGAGAAGACAGGAAAGTATGAGGCGGCATATAGGAGAATAAAGGAGTTCAATTGAGGAGGTGGAAGAGCAGGAGACAGTAGTAAATGCATAGAGAGCAGGGAGGGGAAAGAACTGTTTGGAGAGAAGGCACTTGGAAGGTGGAAGGAGTATATAGAGGAGCTGTATGACAAGAAGGAGAAAACAGAAGGAACAGAAATAGAGGATGAAGAAGAAGTGAATGAATGTTCAATGGGATACAGAATATTGGAAAGTGAAGTAAGACAGGCTTTAAAGGAAATAAAGAGAGGAAAGGCACCAGGAGTTGATGAGTTACCAGCAGAGTTAATGAAGAATCTTAACGATAAAGGCGTAGAAAATGTAACAGGTCTATGTAATAAAATATATGAAACAGGAGAGTGGCTGGAAGACTTCCTGAAAACTGTCATGGTGCCAATACCAAAGAAAAAGGGCACTACAAAATGTGAAGAACATTGGACAATAAGTCTAATATCACATGCTGCCAAAATAATGCTAAGGATATCGAATAAAAGGATGGTAAGCAAGATGGAGGAAGGTATAGGAGAGGAACAATTCGGTTTCAGAAAATGAAAGGGGACAAGAGATGCAATAGGACTTTTAAGAATAATTGGAGAAAGATATTTGGAGAGAGAAAAAGGGTTATGTTTATGCTTTGTAGACCTCGAAAAAGCGTTTGATAGGGTTAATTGGAGGAAACTAATGGAAGTAATGAAAAGAAAGGGAGTAGAATGGAGAGAGAGGAGACTGATTGAAAGACTACAAGAACCAACGAGTGGCGGTGAGATTTGACAGAGGTTTAAGTGAACGGTGCGAAGTGGGGAGACGAGTTAGACAGGGATGCTGTCTGTCGGCAACGTTGTTTAACATGTATTTAGAAGAAATGATCGAGGAAAGTTTGGAAGTAGAGGAAAATGCAGGAGCAAAAGTTGGGGGCAAAAGGATAAAATGTATCAAGTTCGCAGATGATATGGTAGTGATCGCCGAGGATCCAGAAACATTGAAAAGGATAATGGACAGAATTAATGTAGGGTGTGAAAGATATGGAACATAAAGATATGAACATAGATATGAACATGAAGATATGGAAGATAAACAAGGGAAAAACAAAGACCATGAAAATAGGATGTGAAGAAAGAATAGGGTTGGTTTTGGACGGAGAGGACATAGAGCAGGTGGAGAGATTCAAGTATCTTGGTTGTGTAGTGGAAAGTGGCTGGAAATGCTTAAAAGAAATTAAAGAAAGAGTAGGAATGGCATTCATCGAGATGAAAAGGTTATTGACAAGCAAGCTGGATATGAAATTGAAAAAGAGGTTGATGAAATGCTGTTTGGAATGTGTTTTTGTATGGATCTGAAACGTGGACAATTAGGAAAGCGGACAGGAAGAGAATAGAGGCGTTTGAAATATGGACATGGAGAAAAATGGAAGGTATAATTTGGAGTGATAGAGTAAGAAATGGGGAGATCCTGCAGTGCATGGGAGAAGACAGAATATTGATGGGTATTATTAAGAAACGGCAGAGAAACTGGATTGGACACTTCCTAAGGCATGAAGGACTATTAGAAATGGCAGTAGAGGGAGCGGTGGAAAGAAAGATGAAGAGAGGGAGAAGGAGAGGAAAGCTTTTGGATGAAATAAAAGGAAGAGAAGGATACGCAAAATTTAAAGCTAAAGCCTTGGGAAGGAAATTATTTTAAAGCCAATTACGCCAAGGACCTGCCATTTGGCAGAAAACCAATGATGATGAACTCCATATACAGTTCATGAAGTGGTCAGCATACCCATGGCAAACAAATAACCCATCCAGCAAAGATAACTAAATAGTAGACCACTAATTTCGAAAAGCATAGTCTCTAAATTGAAAGAATGATGAAGAATAACAGTATTAAAAATTGTTGTTTTTGAGCAGAATAAAAAGGATTCCCACTGAAAGTAGACTACAATATAATATCAGGTAATACAAAAAAACTTAATCATGAATGAATAATAAAATTTTTATTTCTACAAATCAACAAATAATTTCTATCTAACTATTATGGCAACTAACATTATTAAGATACATCACAGTGATATAACTAAATTCTCAAATCTAAGATATTTTGTGTTTTTAAGAGTTTCCAAAAACTGGTGTAGTGGTTTACCCCCTATTTCCCTGTGTCTACAATCCCTCACATTAATGAAATAGCACTTATAAATGTGCGTGAGATATTCAATTACTCATAATGAAGTCGCAAGTTAAGTTGGCGGTGTGGCAATTCTTTTATAGCAAGTAGTAGATGAATATTCTTACTCTAGACCTACTTTTCATAGCAGAAAATTTGCTGTGCTGCAAGAAGATTCATTAGTTCCTTATATATTTTCTGGCTCACCAAAATTCCTTTGTTTCTGTGCATTTATGCCAACAAGTTTGAAGTGTTTGTAAGAGATTGGACTGGTGATATGGGATCTTAGAAAACTAATTTAATTAGAATTTAAATACATTTCTCACTTAAATATCTATCTCTTAAATCAAGCTGTACAAAGTAAGTTTAATTTTTTAATTCAGTCAAGTTAGCACAATCAATGGTCATGATATGTTAATATATTCTCCCTTGCTGTTCTCTTGAAAGTAAAATTATTTTCCTTTGTACTTTTCGTAATAATCTCAAGTGTTTAATACTGATATTTGGAATTAATATTTCAACCAAATTATAGTGATTTTTCTTGGCATCTAATTTTAATTTGATTTCCTTTACCCTTTTCACTTCTACCTCCTCAAGGCAAAAAATATGAATCCAGTAAGCTGGTACATTAGATGTTCCTAACATCACAGAATTCACCAAGTACACTGCATGGTACATCTTAGATTCTAGGGAAACTTCAATTCACAATCCATCATATTAATTATCCTGGTAATGAAGAGAAAGTGTACTTAGATTATAACATTTAAAGCAATGATTCAATTTCCCCAAGCCAGTTAAACTCCTTTTTGTATCCAAACATTAACATTTACATTGTTCTTCATTGGTATGCTGTCACTACCACCACCTAACCTATCACCTTGATTAAACTCAATGTAGAGACCTCGAGAAATTAATTTTACACATATAGCCCTCTAAAAAAGTGACTGCCTTGCCTTCTCTATACATAAATTACAAAAATGCAATGACTTATGTAATGCTGGACAAAGAAACTGATGAGTTCCACTTTGAGAAGGGAGTTCAGCAAGCCTATCATCGATCTTATTCAGGGAAATTCAGGAAGAAGGCTTTGTAACTCTACATTGGGCGGAGAAATGTCTATGGGTAAATGTTGAGTATATCAGTTAACCATGTTTAGTAGATGATATAGTGCTCCTTGCAACTAACACAAAAGATCTTACTTCAACACTCAAGAACTAGATTGAGGCGATAAAAGATATGACTCAGGATAAATTTAATGAAAACATAAGTAATGTACAAGGGTAAGGTGAAAATTTCTCGGCCTGACACAGAGATGGCGTTCCAATCAGCAAAAATTTATAATCCCTGCCTGGGCACACGTGTCATTAGTTTGTAAGACAAGTTTCAACTTGTTCCCTCAAGTAGTTTGTTTACACGTATTGTAGCAGTAGACGTCTTTTATTTGTGTGAAAATATCCATCTACGGCCCTCTCGACTTCTTCATTGGAAGCTTCCCAGAAAAAAATTTCAAGTTTAGGAACAGATAGAAATCTGTGGGTGCTGAATCTGGAGAATACGGGGGATGGCCGAGCAAATCATACCCCAAATCCCATAGTTTTCCCATTGCGAACATATCTTTGTGTGTTGTCCTGGTGAAAGATGATTTGGAAGATTCGATCGACTTCTCTTTCTTTGGTGCTGAACCACCAGCTTCCACCCACTGCTTTGACTGATGTTTTGTTTCTGGCATGTAGTGGTGGACCCATGTCTCATCCATGGTGACAAATTTCCGCACAAAACCAGTTGGTGCCCTCTTGAATTGGTCCAAACATTGCTGTGAAAATCGCTTGCACATTTTCTTTTGATCGGCATTCAGAAAATGCAGCACCCACCTTTCATAGAGCTTTCGCATCCCCAACTCTTTGTGCAAGATGTTTCGTACCCATTATTCCGATATCCCCACGGCCTCAGCTATCTCACTCACCTTCACTCGCCTATTGTCCAACATGATATCGTGCACCTTTCTGATGGTTTCCGTTGTGGTTGTGGTTTATGGCCATCCTTCACATGGGTCATCTTTGAGGGATGTGCGACCACGTTTAAATTCAGCTGCCCACTTTTTAACGGTTGACATTGAAGGAGCAGAGTCCTTTTTACACAGAGTACACTTTTGTCAACTTCGGATGAATTTCCTTAGGGGCTAATCCATCCAAAACGAAGAATTTTATGACCGCACGATATGCAAGTTTATCCATTTTAATGAAAAACACAAAAGACGTCTACTGCAACAATACATGTAAACAAACTACTTGAGAGAACAAGTTGAAACTTGTTTTACGAACTAATGACACGTTTGCCCAGGCAGGGATCATAAATTTTTGCTGATTGGAATGCCATCTCTGTGTCAGGCTGAGAAATGTTCACCTTACCCTTGTATAACACTCTTGCAACTCAGATATGAGTACAACTGCAAGAGATTTGGACTTGAACATCAAGATCTTTGGAAGTTTGCTCAGATTACACAAACCTAAGAAAACTGGAAACTAATGAAGAGAACAACAGGATTAATGACGAAAACAGAAGAAGTAAACTTGGCTGGAGTGTCTTCAGAAGGAATGCTTATATTCTGAAGAAAAATTGCCAATGGTCTTGAAAAGGAAGGCCCTCCACCAATGCATTTACAAGTCTTGACCTATGGAGGTGAAACATCATTGTTAAACATACAATAATCTGCACAATGCAAAGAAGTATGGAACAGCATATGCTTGGAATCAAAAGGACAGGATACAAAACACATGGTTAGGAATGATGACGGGAGTGACAGACAACAGAAATAAATTAAGATCACTGAAAGAGATTTAGGACAATGTCCTGAGGAGAAATGACAGCTGCTTGGCATAGGAAGTCTCAACTGGACACCAAGAGATAAGAGGCCAAGAAGAAGAGACCAAACCACAGATGGAACAGAGACATCAAGAACTTTGGGTTATCACAGAAACAAAGTTCAGAATAGAGAGAATTGGAAAATGCTTGGGGGACTACATCTGACATCAGATAGAAGATTGCTGATGATGATTACATAGATTCACCAATTACCTTGCCATCTGTGAGAAAATAGGACTATTTCTCCTTTATACAAAAATTTCCAAATAAAATTACATATTATGCAATATGGCATTTATAATATTTTAATGATATCAAAATAGATTGTGATTCCATTCTGCCATGTGTATTTAACATTCAGTTAAAAAGAAAGTACAAAAATTTTAAATCAAATAATTAGCAGCTTATGTTGTCAAACGGAATTTTTATTTAGAGGAGATACAGGAAGACCAATTTCAGTCCAAGATATGGAATTACTCATGAGGTTCTTCAAAAGAAAATCAAAAAGTTAAAAAATTGTTTCTCTA
This sequence comes from Ladona fulva, assembly GCA_000376725.2. Lineage (NCBI taxonomy): Eukaryota > Metazoa > Arthropoda > Insecta > Odonata > Libellulidae > Ladona > Ladona fulva. Next base: position 22,349 of record KZ309290.1, on the reverse strand, counting down.
GTTTCCTTATTACAGGTTCCATTTATGCTTCTTTTTCTTTTCAAATAGATACAGAATAGTACCTATACTCTAGCATAACTTTTGTGGAATAAAATAGATAAAATAGGTGGAATAAGAAGAGCCACGGTCTTGAAGGAAAAGACAATCTTTAAGTGACTACATCAAATTTTTATAGAGCAATAACAACATATTCTAAAATTACTATTCAAAGGCTTATTCATCCACTAAAAAACAAATTTAAAATTTACAGAAAATGTTCCCAGTTACCAAAATCAATGTTTAATTACGCTTGATACAAGAAAAGATGCAGCTTATTCAAGATATTTCATTGTATAACCAAATTATGAGAATAACAATGCATGGAAAAGCTTACATTTTAAATCCTTCTTCATCAATGGATGACTACTGACTCGTTCAACGAGATATTTATATTGCATTAAAGGGAATCTAACATTCTCCATTAATTCAGGCAAATGCTGAAGCCGATTCTTGTCATGCAAGGTCCAAGAAATCACACTTTCAAATACCTATAATATATAACATGAGGATACATTACTGACAGATATTTTTAAACGGAATAAAACAAGTCGTACCACAATAACTTACAATTTCTTCTGATGGTATTCCAAGCTGGTCACATGATACCAATTTCTTCACTTGCTGGTGAGATAAAGCTAAAAATTCCTCCGACTCCACAACATCCCTGTACATAAAGCAAATCAAAATAGCTATACAAATTATTTTTAAGCCAAAATATGAAAAATTATGATTTAGCATGCAATAAAGATACATACTTAAAATATCTTTCAATGTAGTTTTCCGATTTATTAAAAAGGTTGGTGCAATTATGCAGGTCTGCAAATGCTCGAATACCCAAGCAATTTGTAGGATGAAGCTGCGACTCGAGGAAAACGCAGCATGCATCCCGAATATCAGTCAATTGTAGAAGATTTGCAGCGGGTAACAGGGACTGATAAATAAAATCCAATGAGTTGACATAGATTGTGTGAACCATAATTAACAATAGTAGAAAACCACAATTGATAAATATAAAGTTATTAGAACTCACCTGAACATTGTCTTCAGTAACTCGAATTTCTGAAGTGTAGACATAATCAATAATAAGTTTTAGGGCCAGAGGATCAAAATCCTTTAGGTGTATTCTACCTCGTTTCTTCTCATCAAATCTATGAAACATTGCATAAAAGTAGGGACTGCATGCTGCTAATACCATTTTGTGTGCATATATTTCTTCAGATCCAGCAACAAGAACAACATCACAAAGTAGTTTCTGACTATAAATGACACAGTTAAGTTGAGAATAACAGTGAAATTGTCATCCTAACAAAAAAGGCATATTTGAAGAATTATACTTACTTCCTCATGGATAGCATCACTTCAAATGCTTTTTGCGTATGCTGGCTGTTAGTATACACTGAAGTGTTAGTCTTATCCTGATCGGATGTTAGTTTTTGGGAACTTTCATCAAGTGAATTCTCACTGTCACAGCGCATCATGAGGCTAACCGGGCAAGATTGCTTAAAAATTAGTAACTAAATATTTCCTTTTAATAGAGTCTTAAGCCTATATATTGAGATGTATTCATAAAATATACATATACAAATATTAAGCATTAGATTTAAAGCCAAAAGGAACACCAACCGGGGGTCTATAGGCCACCAAATCGGTCCCTCACGTAACACTTCAAAATCACTACGATGATCTGCCATTTCCAAATTTCACAATTTAAAATCACGTTTCCTTAAACAATGCGTCCTTGCTGAAAGGTATACATTGATGCATCAAACAGAATCCGACTGTAAGGTATCACTGGCATCTTGCGAGGAAGATCAGGTTTTCCTTGTCTTCACTATGTTCCCACAATTGGTATTATGTTTTCCGGGTTTTCCGGTAACACACGATCGGCATGTCGTAATGTCGTTGTTGGAATCGCCTGTCAACCAATAGTGGGCCGACTGAGAATTTTCCCGCGGAATTTAGTAAACAGCGTTCAGAAAACCAGTGATTTAGTCAGGGTCTTCAAAGTTAAATACAAGGATTTCAACACATGTCAGCCATTTTGAGCCGGCCCCAAACTGACGTCACAGAGGTAAGGCCCCCTTCCCCTTCTCCCCCTTCCTCCGATACCGTGAGCCGTTGTGTCGTCGTCAATTGTTAAACGGAAAACTGGCGCGAAAGGAGGGACTGGAGATATCCAGAGAAGATAGTTTTGCTAATTTTTTGCCTAAAAGTAAGTAAGTATGCTTTCTTTACAGTCATCGATGTTTATACTTAACGTGTAAGATTGAATGAAGTAATTAGTTTGCAACGTAAGTTAACGGGGTGTTGTTAATGAAGTATGTGATGTTCGTTGGCCGTTTTTGGCTCTCACATTTGTACTAATTTATCTTAATTGTTCAAATTTAGCGAACACGGTGTTTCATGAAACCATTGTTTCATAACAAATGTAACCAAGGATTCTCGCAGTTTTTGGTGCAAGAATGGAGAAAGTAAGTTTAACCTCATGTGGTTCTACCGTGACCTTGCATAGATTCCCAAGGAACCCAGAAACGTAAGCAATTACATCAGTGTAATGTAATAATTGTTATCAAACATTGTATTGCAAAAGTTTTCTGTATTTTCTACAGGCATTCATTTCTTATTAGACAATGGAGTTTTTGATTTAGATATAAAATAATTTTGGAAAATCGATTAAAAATTCTTGATTCAATTCAAATCACTTCTATGTAATTTTTCCATGGTATCATTTTAGTGACTTATAAAATGTTCATTATCTAAAATTTCTTCGTTATGAGAAAGTTCTCCTGAAGTCTCTTCATGTAGTTTAATGTAAAGATAAATATAGCTGATTTGTTTGCTTTTTGGAGAGGCTATCTTTTTTCTACAATTTTACCCATGTGTATACTGATTCTCTAAATGGAACATAATATGTTGTGATTGACAAATGCTTTCTACTGGCTACCCTAGCAACATTGTGTAGCATTTAGAACTACGTCTAGAATTTAAGGTGCCTCTCTTGTAATGTTCTCATATTGTTTTCTTAAATTTTAGGTGGCAGGAGTGGGTGAAATTTGCAGGATTTAGTAAGGTGTATATACTTGGAATCTGCATGTATATATAGTTGTTAGTTAAAATTTGTTATTATTATTTTTTTAAATTAATCTCTGTATATATGTGCATGGCCTGGTAGATGTGGGCATATATGAAGTTATTAATTAGTAAACAGTGTGTGGGCTACCACATCTACAACTGGACAATGTATTCAACTTTCTTGAAAACAGTTAGGGGCTAAATTCCCAGTGGGTTCAACAAGCTGAATGAGCTCAGATGTTGAAGCACTGGTGATTATACTACTATACTTGTAAACAGTGTTTATATATTATTATATATATCTATTATATATTATTTCAGCCAAGTGTCTACTTATATTTGTCATTTAAACCTATAAACTATTAGCATGAATGTGGCATATTGAACAACTAGGGGATATTGAATATCCTGATCTAATCTAGATAAGTGTGAGATAAAGTGTTCTTTGCCTGGCTCAAGGTGCATGATATCCAATCTGAAATGGTTCTGCTCTTGTTAAGTGAAATTGAGAACTATTTTCCATGGCTTTCTTTCGCAGCCTTGTTTTCCTTTGCTTTATTTCGTTTGACAGCAGTTTGTTTATTCTGTTACTGTTCCAAAGAAAATACTGCTATGTTTATGGGTTTATTTATGAAGTGATGTTAACATACATGCTGTGCATTTAGTTAAGTGTGAGATTAAGTGTTCTTTGCCTGGCTCAAGGTGCATGATATGTAAGCTTTCCTCACCAATCTGAAATGATTCTGATCTTGTTAACTGAATTGAGAACTATTTTCCATGGCTTTCTTTCGCAGCCTTGTTTTCCTTTGCTTTATTTTGTTTGATAGCAGTTGGTTTATTCTGTTACTATTCCTAAGGAAATACTGCTATGTTTATGGGTTAATTTTGTGAAGTTGTGATGTTGTAATACATGCTGTGCATCTATTTTCTCAATAAATAAATGAAAAATATTATGCTTTTAATTTCTCTATCCTTTTCCTTCCTGAAAATCGCAATAACGCCGCATAAAAACGAAAAATCTTTTGAGAGTTCAAATCATCCGCGTAAAGCGCTTTCCTTGCTTTTCATTGGTCGTTCAAACTTATCCGCCATATTGTCGTCGCAGGTGTTCTACCCCAACCCCTGTGACGTAACCAGCGTTTGATTACGAAAGAAATACATGGGAGTTGGAACACCGTGATTTAGTCATTAACTTGCCTAAATATAAGTTTTTCGCTTCCCATCATTATTTCTAAATTGTAAGTTGTCTTTTAAGTTAAATAATTTGGAAAATTTTCATAATGAGCTGTGATTAATAACGTAATTGATTTGGAATTAATTTCCAATTCTACGAAGTTTAAAGTTGCACTGCACCTTTTAGTTGAACTGTAAATGTAAAAGGAAAAGTTACATATTTACTCGATTCAATATCTCAACTTGTGATTTTCTGAAGTTGGAATTCTTAGCTATTTGGTATTAAATAAATGGAAAAATATTCTTTTTTGCAATTATATTATCAGCGTTAAATCAAAAATGCCTTCTTTACGATAAATCTGACAGCTAACCATTTCAAATTTCTGTCCAAGATAAGTTTAAACTTGAACCATATATGTAATGAGAAATAAATGCATGTTTAATGAGACATTTTTCATCAAAATATATTTGGCCATAAGCTGCCCTAGTAGCACAAACTGGTTGGCCCAACGTTGGCAAACCGTTGTTGCCAACGGTTGGCAGACCATCTGGAATGGCATCATCCAAGGCAGTCTTGGGACAGTAAGCAAAGGCACATGGGAATGAAGGACACCCTTAGTATGATATCCTTCATTAGTGCTCTTAAACTACTGTGATATAGCCTGTCAGGATCTGCCCAGCTAACTTACCATCCAACTGCGATGTATCTTTAACACCGACGTAAGGTTTATTTTCAGCTTGATAAAATATGATAATGTTTCTGGTTATCACCCTAAGTTATTTTTAAGACTGGAATTGGGTTAGCAGCAATGCATTCTATCATCTACTTTAGATTTTTTTACTACAATGTCTCCTTGATATATTATCAATGACATTCTTGTATCTAAGATGAGAGATTTTAAGAACGCCTGATTCCCCTGTTCAGAGCTGAAATATTTCACGAATGATTTACTGTCACAACTAGATCCTTAGGAACTCACTTCCTCAAGGTGTAAAAAACTCTATGTAAAGCTGTAAGAGTAAATGCCACAATCATCTTTTGATCAGAGCTTAATTGTTGTTTATATTCTACTCATTGATGAGCCTTGATGTGTAAAATTGTCTACATTTACATTATATCGTATTTGCAAATATATTTTATGTTTGTACCTTAGTGTTAAGGAAAAATTATTTTATAAAATTAATATTGACAAGAGTAGCTTCTATAGTGTGTTCTTTAATTTCCGTTATTTTATTTTCATTTTAGTTTTTTATTGCTATTTTTACAGTGATCTATGTTTTTACCTAATTATTTATGATATATTCCTTTTCTTTTTTTCACTTAAACTTATTTATATACTTTTTCTAGTTGAAACTGTGTCCCTATTATGTATTTGCTATTCTGATGTGATTTAATCTGCATTTTTCCTTTAAATTGAGTTAACCATCAGCATAGTTCTCAGGTTTTGTCACACCCTCCTTCTTGGGGATTTTTTGCTGCCGTGGTGTATTTTTCTTAGTGTAAACTTAGGCTTTTAAATCCACAAAGTAATTTTCTTTTGGGCTTTTTTTTTAACTATCTCTCTCTTTCAAATATTATATGATGAAGGGTTAGAGGCACAATGAGATTATTAGTGTAATACAGTTACGAGGGTAAGGTGAAAAGTTCTCGGCCTGACACAGAGATGGCATTCCAATCAGCGAAAATTTATGATCCCTGCCTGGACGCATGTGTCATTAGTTTGTAAGACAAGTTTCAACTTGTTCTCTCAAGTAGTTTGTTTACACGTATTGTTGTAGTAGACCTCTTTTATTTGTGTGAAAATACCCAACTATGGCCCTCTCAACTTCTTCATTGGAAGTGAAGCGTTTCCCAGAAAAAAATTTCAAGTTTAGGAACAGATGGAAATCTGTGGGTGCTAAATCTGGAGAATAGGGGGGATGGCCGAGCAAATCATACCCCAAATCCCATAGTTTTCCCATCGCTAACATACCTTTGTATGTTGTCCTGGCCTCACCTGCTCACAAAGTTGCATTTGCAATGGGAAAACTACGGGATTTGGGGTACGATTTGCTTGGCCATCCTCCCTATTCTTCTGATTTAGCACCCTCAGCCTTCCATCTGTTCCCAAACTTGAAGAAATTTTTTTCTGGCAAGCACTTCACTACCAATGAAGAGGTTGAGAGGGCTGTAGATGGATATTTTCACAGCTTTCCAGACTCTCTCTTCCGGAAAGGAATACTGATGTTGGAGAAACGCTGGACCAAGTGTGTTGAAGTCAAGGGAGATGATGTAGAAAAATAAAATAATGTTTTAACTGAAAATCGCCGTCTTTCATTGTCAGGCCAAGAACTTTTCACCTTACCCCCGTATTTTATTATTATTCTTACTATTCACTTAGAAGGATGGATTTGGAGGCACTTTCTATCAACTTTCCATTGGTGTGCTCGAGTACCTTGAGCTATCCCTGTTATGTTCCAGCTAAAATATTCCAGCAAAAATATTGTTTGATATAGGGATATTTAAGGAAACACGATTCTTAAGTAATGGAAAGTTCTTATGAATACCTCCATTAAGGGCTGAAAAGCTAATCATTTCTCTGATAGTTGGCATAAAGGGAATGTATGTTATGTTGATTGTCTGACAGGTTGAATTACAGCACAATCACCCAAGATGATGGGACAGTGACTGAATGAATGTGGATACCTTGCTTAACCCACTAACTGATTTTCCCACATCAGATACAGGCACCATCTTTCTATGGCTACAACTAATCTATTATGAAAATCTTGTAATATTTCTTAGAGGATCTACCAAGCCAGAAGATCTAATCTCCAAGAGATATTAAATTTTGTTTTATTTTTTATATTAATTCTATAATTAAATTGCAAAATATAAAATATGAGCAGTTGTGGTTGAAATCTTAGAATAACTCAACTGTTAATGGGTTAATACACCAGAAATGAACTTCTGCCTGCTTGTTGTGTTTTCTATAGTTAATGTACAAACCTATAAAAATTCATGGTAGCATCAAAGTTCACTATGGAGTGTCTGCCCTATTACTCCAGCAAGTTCATAAGTGGATGGAAAATTAGAAAAAATGTGAATCTACAGTGATTGTTTGCTGCTCCTTGGTCAGGAGCATTATATCCTGACACTTGAGTCCACAGATACAATTAAAGATATCATGTAGAATAATAAACCTGTTATAGAGCAAGATGTGGACACAAAGTGATACATATCGGCACACCACATCACCCACAATCTTCTACAATTCAACCTATATACAGAGATGCCAATGACTGAGCATGTAAACTGCAATTGTAGTGAAATGTCAACAAAAAACACATAGGGTAACATGACATGACAAAGACTGTACCTCGGAAAAATGAAGGAAAATGGGCATTAAAAAAATCTGATGAGTCTGGGACTCAAATGCAGAACTTCCACTTGCCAGAAGGCTGCTCTAGATATTGAAATATCTCACAGCACATTTATTCATGCTATATGGGAAACTCTGTTGGCAAAGTGTTGATGATTGTCAGGATCTTTTATTATAAGGAAGAAGATAGTTTTTTGTTTGGATAAATACTAGAGACAAAACTCTGGAAAATCACCATCCATCACATACAAAGAGGAATACTGTCATTCATATTTACTGAGACCAAAGAAATTTTACAAAATTTTGTGAAATATGGAAGATATTACATCGATTCTCTTCTCGGATATTTAAGGCATCATTTTGGAAGATTACATGTTCAGAAAGGACCTACAGATAACCAAGCGGGTATCATATTTGACTTTTATTTAAGCAGTACTGGGTTCGATTCCTGGTTGGGGCTCACATGCAAAGTGACCTTACAAGGGAAATACCAGAGATGCGTAACTGGGATTAGACTTTCAGGATGAACGAAAACGGTTAATAATATCTCAAAGGGTAGAAGTTGAAATTTAATGGCAAAAATATGAGTAATTTGTCAAAAAAAAATAGAGAAAATATTCTCCTATATGGAAAATTTCTCGATATCCATGGTAACGTATGTGTATCATGTGGTTGCATGAATCCGATTTTCAAATGCCAATTTTGCATAAACAAAGGATTTTTGTGTCAAAAGTCGATCAAGCATGTGTTATTTTAGAGCAGGGAACATATCCTGAAAGTCTCCAGGTAATCCCAGTTATACATCTCTGGTGTTCCCCTTGTTAGTTTCTGAAATTTTTAAAATTACTTCTATTACTACATACTAAGAGAAAATGCCTTTACTAGTCCAATGCATGCATCTCGAGAATAATTCATGACATGATGGCTGATCAAAAAGGTAAGAACATCTTTCACATAGAATTATGTTGCAATACAATAATACTTGATCTCATTTTGCCCATTCAGTAATTGCATCCATCTGGGAACTGTAAAGAAAGCATAACCACCTTACTCACCTGACTGTGCACCTGATTTTCATCTTAACATATCTCTGGGCAATTTTAAGTAGGAAGGCTTTCAAGCCTAATTGAGACACAACAGGAAGTAATGAGCACATAAGTATTCGATTGAAAAAGAAATTTAAGGGTACAGGAAAATGGGTAAGGGTGATTTTGCGCAAGATGGTGCGCACCCAGGAAAAATCCCAAGGAAGAATGGACTTGAATAAGGTCTGACGGGACTGAGAATCGAACCCGGGTCTCCCAGTTGCACAGTCACGCGCTCTTTCCATTGAGCTATCCCGGACCCCCTTCAGGTTGTACTTTTTTCAATTCCATTTTTCCTAGGGATTTTTCCTGGGTGCGCACCATCTTGCGCAAAATCACCCTTACCCATTTTCCTGTGTTTACAACCTGAAGGGGGTTTCCTTTCCATCACTTTGTGTGGCCGGTGCTTCTATGAAGCCGAGACCGCAAACGATGCTACCATGTGGACGAACTCGCAACGTCCTTGCCCACTAAGTCTCTCGAATGGCTTGAAGATGTGTTCTGCCGGAATAGCTCAACGGACAGAGCACCCGACCGGCAATTGGGAGACCCGAGTTCGATTCCCGGTCCCGTCAGACTTTTTTTCAAGTCCATTCTACCTTGGGAAATTCAAGGGTATTTATACACTTAAGAAGCGCAGAAAAATATATATTTACTGCAATGGAGGTTATGCAGATAAATGGTCATTGTAGGCCATTCAAATGAAGTAATAAGAAAAAATATTGAAGTTTTATGTTTGATTCATCCTTACTTTTCTTCTAAAAAAAATTACATATGACTGTACTCTTAGAGAAAGGTATCAGTCTCTTTATGTATAGGTTAGATTGGTAGCTTGAATGTAACATGATGACTATCAGAGCTGAATTAAGTTGATGATTAGGAATAATACTTATCCCTTTTAATAATTAATCATTGAAACCGCCTTAAATACTCATCAAGGTATTAATCGAACTACATGTCCTATTCAAATTTTTTTTTAATGATGGAGAAAATTTAATAAAAGAAACAATCTGCATTTCCTTTATAATAGAAAAAGTCTGAAATGATACAGGAAGAAATTCAGCTAAAATAAATATGTAGCTGGCAGCGAATCTTGAAAACAAAAGTGCAGGAAAATGATTTTGTTGGTTCTGATGCTCTGAGTAAATTTAATTTCTATAGAACATCTACACGATTACTCGGTTAACTTCTGCGTAGGAACTCATTTAATAGATTCTGATTCCAATAATCTTGTGCGCAGTATGAAACTACTGGAGGGGCTTACTTCCCACCTCCTTTTAGAGGATTCCAATAATCTTGTGCGCAGTATGAAACTACTGGAGGGGCTTACTTCCCACCTCCTTTTAGACCGTAGCGGTTTCTCTCGCTTGGACAACAGATTATCCCCACAAACGAAACGAGACTTGACTCAATTGGTTAACCGGTGTGACGCTTGCCACCAGAGGGACTTCCGAACCTATTAGTTTGGAATCCTGCAAGTTGATGTCGTAGTAGTAGTAGTATTGTTAAAAGTGCTTCGACTGCTAAGGTCATTTCGCACGTGGGCCCCCACCGGGAATCGAACCCGGGACCGCTTTCTCCGAATTCGAACGCGTTGCCCACTTGGCTAACCGGGAACCCCCAAGTTGATGTCGTGTTTTATTCCTTTTAACAATTTACTTCTCCAATATCTTTCTTCACTGCAGATAAATCGTCAGTAAACTAAGTATTCGTAAAAAGTTAATTACGCCGATTAGGAAAGAATTTTTTCTCACCTATGAACGACCTTTCTAACTTGATGACATAAGAAGTGGGACTTTAGACCAAAATGGTTTGGAAACACTGGATTGGAGAAACCGGAAAGTAGAAGATCAGGGTTCGAGTCCCAGTCTTCTTTGACGTTTTCACCTCCGTTAAGTTTATTAAATGTTCTGACGGGGTTATGAATGAAAATGTCTCAGGAATAGGTGGAGATGAGCAAGATATATAGAAGAGCTTCACTATAGAAGAACGGGAAAGATAGATAGGGAATTTGTTGACGGGAAAATGTTCAGACTAGTATTTTAGAAGTCTCAGTAAAGGAAGAACTGAGAATCTTAGAAAAAATGTGAAAATGCTTGATGGCATGAAGAGAGCATGTCAATGTGAAGAGAAGTGGAGGATAAAGAAAGTTTAAGAATCGCCACTAATAGTGATAATGATGTTGAACATACAAAGAGAAATAGTTTTCAAAGTCCCGCCTCTGATACATCCTCCAGAAGAAGGATTTTCCTCGTCCGTTTTCGTCTCTCTTCGATACGGAAACCTCCGCGCAGAGGAAGAGGAGAAGGAAGCGGGAAGTGGCATCAGCGGAAGTACTTCCTGTGCTCGTTTCTTTCGCTATCAAATGCAAACTGGACGCCCTAATGCTTCCATCGATCTCATGTACCTTAGACAGCGCATTTCACGTCCATGATCCCTTCCGCCGCGGATTCCTGCGGAGGAGTAACACGCTTCTACTTACCGCGCACCGCTTTCAAGAGCAGCGATGCTCCCGATAAGCCGAAACCTCCTCCGAAACCGCCGGGGCTCAGTCTCAAACGGTATCATCGGAAAGGTGTTCCATCGGAGCCTCGTACTCCCACCTCTCCCACAGCTTCGTCTTCATCAGCCGCATCCTCTCCGGCCTCCTCTCCACTCTCTCTGAAGCACCGACTGGCCAGGGTGTTCTCCGTGGGGGGCGCGTCGAGCCGAAGCAGCAGTGAACCTGCTAGCCCCACATCACCCTACCGCTCTCTGCCTCCAAGCCTCGCTCCGGAGGCTCTCCGTAACAGCCATCCGCGGGTTGGGCCGTGAGTATTACTCAAACTGTTTAAAACACGCCAAATCGTCGACACACGGGAAATATATTCAGCAATAAAATTTGATATTATGCGCTTCGTAATTTGGAGTGTTTTGATGTGCGAGGAAGGAAGGTCTTCTGAGTATGCCTTCCTTGGTCTTGATACCCGAGGACGGTCCAAGGTTACGAGTTTGGAGAAACCCTTCTATTGAAGTGTATTGTATATTATAAAAGCCTTAAAAAGACGACGTTAATGAAAATCCATCTACGTTTTCTTTAGCAATGATATTAACTGACTATACCTTAGGTTTTATGATTGAAACGGATTCGTTATCAACTTATATATGGTATAAAATGCGCCATCTTTTGTGTAAGAGGGAATCTAGTCCAATGCAACGAGGATCACTTCTTCGGTTGAATTATCCGCCAGTACAACGTTGAGCTCATCGTTGAGATATGTATTTTATTACCATTTTCAGAGTTTGAACCAGGATTAGCAGATATTGAAAGAAATGTTGATGTATAAATAGGGACAAATGTAAAATATTTGAATAATAATTACTTGAAAAACAACGGAGGTATTGTCGAAAGCCAGCCGTACTTTAAAAATGTTCTCCGCCACAGAGGTGGTTAAATTTAAAAATAGGTTTTTTTACGTTATAAGTTATGTTTTTTCTTAATTTAAAAGGTTGTTTTTAAAAGTAACGTTCTCTATGTTTGTGCTACTCTATATTTTTAAAAGCAATATTGTCAACAGTACCTGTGTTATATGCAGAAATTTAATCCTCATGATTACTAGAAGTTAATTCCTACCCAGATAAGTTAACAATTAAGTTTAATTTTTCAATGAAATTAATGTATCTGTCTTAATAATGGCTCAGATCTTTAAAAAATTCATCACTGCCACATCTGAGTAGCATCCTTAATAACCCTTATATCACAGATGTATTCGCAATTTTTTATCAGCTTTACTTTTAATTAATTGAACTGAATTTTCCATTAACTTTACTACAAAAGGTAGCTGATGTATCTTAATATTCATTTGGAGTCGAGTCTGAGGTATACTCTACGGTTTTGTTGAAATGACGGCTATGAGTGAAAATAGTTTAAGGAGATGGTTTTAGGCTAATTCACAAAGGTTATTGTTTTTATAAAGTAATAAATGTACGTTATGCTCTAAACATTAAGGTTCCAAACACACTAGCAACGTTTTTATCTGGGCATAATCATTGATGTAGCGCCTGGGAATCAATTAGCATAATTTTATCCCTAAGTAAAACATTTAAATACTCGCGAAACCCTAATTAAGGTTTACCAATTACTTCGCTCTAAAAAAACTTTAACTCTCCGTGAATCTTCTTTTTATCCTCGCTCAAGAAACATTCCGAAAGGAAGACCTAGAAATAAGAGGACCTGAAAATATCTCTAATATCAGTTGACAAATAAAAAACAGAAAAGATATGTAGAACGGTTACAACAATTTAATAAAGACTATAAATACATGGGTGTAGCCAGGATTTTTCTCTGGGCGGTTTAGCCATCGAGTAAACGCAAAATAGCCTACATTCTCGCGGAGGGCAAAATACAATAAAGATTGAATCAGATTTATGTGTATGTACATTCCCTGCAAGCCATCAGCTCCGTGTGTAACTGTAAATATTAAATAATATAATTTTCCTCCGCAAACCACGATTTTTCAGAAGTAGTAGTATTGTTAAAAGTGCTTCGACTGCTAAGGTCATTTCGCACGTGGGCCCCCACCGGGAATCGAACCCGGGACCGCTTTCTCCGAATTCGAACGCGTTGCCCACTTGGCTAACCGGGAACCNAAAATAACCAGCAAACAATTTTAATGCAGAATTATGGTTTCTTTTTAAATACAAGGATTTGCATCAGATTAAAATCAGCATTTCATTCAAAGTATAGTTTATCGATTTATTTAAACAAATTGCGAGCGAAGCAATGAGAGGATTTGTATAAAAGTGATGACTGCGCGAAATTACAAAGTGGTTCTCACGTGAAAGTGGAATGTAATTTCAATAAGAGGAATAAGAAAGAGGGCGAAAGAATTAGGGGAGAATGGAAACGCTGGCGATTGCATAACGAATGAGATACAAAGCGCAGCTCTAAATTTGACGAATAGGTCTCGTAAGAGAGACAGAACCGTCCCATTCTCCTCTGAAACGTTCTCCTCCGTTTATTCTTTGGATTTTTTTTAATTTTGCGCCCGACTTTGCGAGTAAATTTGAAGGAGTCTAATAGGCAAAAACTTATCCAACATTCACGCGATTCAAAAAAAAAAAAAACAGAAGCATACCAACTAGGGCATACAACCCGGCTAACCAGCTATAACACCGCATTAACTGAATTCAATTTATAACGTACACTTTTTGTAAACTCATTGCTTGGATATGGAAAATCGATTCATCGTTCCCAGCGTGATGGACATTTCATAAAACAAATGAATTTCTACTGAATATTGTATTCTGTGAGAATACCACCTAGAAACCAAAATTCAAATGCTGAAGTAATACAATTTTGGTTAAATCCGATGTGGTGAAGATTAACTTGGCGGAAAGGTGCCGCATTTAAGAAGAAAAGAACCTTGTATTTCCACAGCAATATTTTTGTGGACAGATAAGGTTGTTTTTTATTCTCGGAACGAGTTTTGGTGATGATATAAGAAGAAACTAAGCCGCATGAAAATATTTTGCTGAAATCTACTAGGAAAGAATCACAAACAAATTTATTTCAATTATTGTAGGTTATGATGCGATAATAGTGCGATTATTCTCGATAAAAATAATGAATTCCCCAACCTCGAATGTCCTTAAACTCGTAACTCTTCGTATGATTCTCCAAAACAAAATTTTTAATCGATTCTCTTCATCACTTACTAAGGGCCCCTTGGTATGAAAGGTGCCGAATTGGTGAGTTGAAACCGATAGAGCGCATATTCATTCAAAACTTTTTATTGTGCGCTATAAAATCATAGCGGAAAGTTATAATTCCTTATTTGTAATTACTCTTTCTCAAATATTCTCCAATGAGAGGAGCAGGCACAAGGAACTTAGAACGCTCCTGCACGGAGCCAAATATTCCCACGGGCTTAAATTATTGGCAAAACTACCTTTGTTGCCTAATGGCAATAGTTTTAGTAACCAGAAAAGAGGTCCATATTGCAATTTTCGATTTTTTGAAAGCCTATAAGATAATGAATTGCATTCTTAAACCCATCCAATAGCAAAACGGGTAAGGGTGACTTTGTGATGGTGCGCACCCAGGAAAAATCCCAAGGAAGAATGGACTTGAAAAAAGTCTGACGGGACCGGGAATTGATTGCCGCTCTGCCGTGATAGCTCAACGGACAGAGCATCCGACCTGGAATTGGGAGACACGGGTTCGATTCTCGGTCCCGTCAGACTTTTTTCAAGTCCATTCTTCCTTGGGATCCATCCAATAGCAATTTACTCACAAGAAGAGGCTCATTAACTCAATCTCGCCCGTATAAATACGCTTGTTTCCGCTATTAGTTTCATATCAGCCTTCATCCCATGAATGTTTTGTTGATTGAGTCCAATGATTTGTTTCCATTTCTCATTTATGAAGCTCACAATTAGCAATTTTATTCAAAAATTCTTTTCAAGAGCTTGGAATGAAGCTGCACTACAAATATGAAAAATTACCATAATTTTACGTAGTTTATCAATTGATTTATCAAATTAATGGATTCATTTCTCAAAAATTCATTACGTATTTCTACATATTATTATTAATTTACAAATAAATAAATGATTTATTTATTGATTACTCACAGTAAACTTCTGTGAAGTGATGCACATTAGAGAACTGTGTTTTTTTCAATTTTCGAGAATAAAACTAATACGGAGAGAAAATAGAATTGAAGTCAATGGGAGAAAACATTTCTTACAAATTGAATTTTAAAGAAAATAAACTGAACGAAATATATAATATACCAAAAATAAAATATTCTCACTCATTAGTAAGAAAGTACTCGTTGCCAGATTAGTTAAAACCAGTTTTATGTGTTAACATTTTTTATTTAGGCAGCGATTTAGAAAACTAAAAATCCTTTACATCTAAAGTCATTATATTAGCGGCGTACCTCATTAAAATAGAACAGTCCGCTAAATGATGACTCGCTTTATAATTTAGAAAATGGATTTCCATTTTTCCTGCATTGATACGTTATTAAATCGCATTTCGCATATTTGACACAATATATTAGAATACGATTGCTCACAACTGTTGTGGGTCCCTACTTGAGAAATTATTGTTATTAAATGAAGATACTGTAAGACTTCAAGTTATGCTTCTTGGTTTCATTTCAGGCACTAAAATTTTAACTTGTAATCGTACTTTTTCAAGCAGTTTTCTATGAAAAAGAGACTGATAATTTCGTATCCGAAATTAAAGAAGTGATGTACCAATATTTCGCTTTCGCGCTTGAGAAAGCCAGATTCCACTAGGCGTCGAGCGTTTAATCCTACATGAGCAAAAAACGGAATAAAGTGTCACGTATATTCTCTTCTCTTGAAATCCTTTTTACTACCCATTTAGATGAGAGTTCTAAGGCCTTTCTAATAGGAAATGAGCTTTTTTGGTTTCTTACAAGAGAAAACTCGGTAAGGCAAGACTTGTCCCACTCGGCATATCTGTTCGAAGACAAACATGCAGGACTACTCGAGTAGAACTTTCTACTTCCATGCAAGGGCTTCAAACGAAGCCTCCATAGCCATATTTCGACTTCTATAACATAAAAAGTCCTGGTGGAGGCACGGTTTGCGAAACATTCGGACGCATTTCAAATGACTTTTAAGATTCCATTCTCAAATTTGCTTCAATTTCCTAGTAACCCTTTCAGTTATAAGTTAATATTTTCGCGAAATAGTATTTTCTAAAGGACACATTTATTGCGTTTATCTAATTATCATGTTGGTAAAATGTGTGTGAGAGTGTGTGAACACACTTGGATCAGCGAGATTTCAAGGGATCGGCATATTTTTCTCCTTCATAGAGATTCCTCACTTCTTCAGTTTTTTGCTTATATAGGTTCAGAGATGGCTTCTCTCATTCAACCTTAAAGGTTGCTAAAAGTCTCTAAAATGAGAGAAGTATAAAATGAAAAAGTTGTTAAAAATATGACTTAATTTCGCTTACAATAAAAAAATAAAAAATTTACAAATAAAATCCCCCAAGTTGATGTCGTGTTTTATTCCTTTTAACAATTTACTTCTCCAATATCTTTCTTCACTGCAGATAAATCGTCAGTAAACTAAGTATTCGTAAAAAGTTAATTACGCCGATTAGGAAAGAATTTTTTCTCACCTATGANTATGAAATTTGACTTTTATCGCTACAAAGTTATACCATTTCATTTTTTAATTGGGTCGAGCATTTTGTGTTACAAGAACGTAGTGGAGAGTAGACGTAAAACAGAATGCTAGAGAGAGTGTAACATGTCGTTAAAACAAACAAATTGCTAAAAGAAGAGGAAAATCGCTAAATTGGCAACAATGTCCAGGTATAGCAGTTACTTAGATCATTTCAAGATAGAAGTATGAAAAACGGGATAAGGAAGGTGTCGGAATTAAAGAAATAATAAATTATTATGTAATTATAGAAAAATATTCCGCATCAATGTTACACTAACTTAAGGAAAGCCGTTAGTTTGTTTTCCTGTTTTGGTATTTAGTGAATGTTTTTGAAGTTCATAACTCTTTTCAAAAATTGACTGATCGATGTCCGTCACCTCCATTAGCAATCGACACTCCACAATTGATTTGTCTCTGTACATTTCTGCAAATCCTGAAACATTTCAGACAAACGCAAAGCATGCGAGTGACCTGTCAAAACACGCACGTACTGCGTTATTTAAAAGACACTCGCATATATGTGTAAGGTCTCATTTATAGAGGTCCAGGCATAAAAAACGACTCTCTCTTGTAAAGGTTTTTGTTTCTCACTGAAGGAGGTTTTCAGAGGTGAAAATGACCTGGCGATTTATCTCGCTTAGAGTTTTCTCATTGATGTACTACTTATCCATGTTCTACTGTATTTTCAATATTTCAGTTTTTTTACATTTTCATATTCAACAATTGTTGCTGACTAGATGCCGGTAGTTAATTATGGTTTAGATTTGTCAGTAATATTGAGATAACGAAAATAAATTACAGGAACGATCACAACATTATCGGGAGAAGTTAAATTACAAACTTTTCTCTTAAAGTACACATTTTGGTCTAAATATCTCCCTTTAAACTTCCATGAAAATAACATTGAATTCCTTGCTTAAGTTTTCGTGTATGTATATATTTTGCAAATGGCATTGATATGATACACTGACCCCAGATAATGTAGGGAATAAACAGGTAAACGCTGGGTTACGAAATTCCTTGGGCGACTCGGTCGGGCGACTTTCTTTGCCACAGACAAGTGTATGAAATCCAAGGCATTGTAGGAAAATTAACATCTTTGTTCTTGGAAGTGTTCATAGTATAATTATGGTTTCATATTTAGCTCTAAAATTATTATCCATTTAAATTTAAAAGTTCATGCTATTTAAAACTACATTTTCACAAATATTGAAAAAAATTACTCAGTAATAAATAAAGGTAGGGGGCCGTATAGTGGCTCGCCTTTTAGGCGAAGCCATTCACTGTCCACCAGGCAGCTGAATGTCCGGCCTCGGACATAGACTTGGAAATCACGCCATTTGCAGGACCCAATTACGAGTAAATATTACGCGACAGTCGGAGAAACAAGCGACTGAATGTACAAGACCTTTTCCTCCGCACATATTCAGCAATGGCGAAATATTTATGAAATTGTTTCATCTTCTACTAGTTAGAGGAAGTGTACTTATGTGGTTATTCAACTTCCTTCCTTCATTGCGGAACATCTCTAAGATAAGAGAGAGTGTAAATTTGTTTCTCTCCTCACCATGTTCGTAACACATTCTCAATCGAAAAATTACCGAATACATCAAGTCGAAAACACAATAATGTTCTAAAAATAGCTAATGATTCATTTACTGCTATTTGTCGTAGAATAAACTCTTCTTTTTAACTCTAGGGACAAAATATTCTTTTTTTTAACGATCCGCTTCAAGCACATGAAATTTTTAGCAGCTTCCATGCAAGATATATTCCAGATAGCTGACGTATATTTTTTATTCATTAGCATTACACAGTATCAAACGAGATTAATTTCAGTCTGCGATACTTTGGTGTCCTCTCTTTAGGGTAAATTTAAATGGGGTAAAAGGATGTAAATAAACATTTGCTTGGACAGTGTTTGACAAAATGTTTTTTCCGCCCTATTTTAAGAATAATTATTTTGGTGGTCGTATGGTGCTACTGGGAGAGCATAATGTTTATTCACAAAGTTTTTAAAAGATTCCACCAAAACTTGTACACTTAATTTAATGTAGATATTAATTCCTGTTACAGATTTGTAAATAATTATGATGCTTTTGTATTATTTAATCAAAGTGTGTTTCTTGTTATTGGTAGCCACTTCTATCGAAGAATAAAAAAGTTCTTATTCTTGATTAAGCACCGCACAAATAAATGGTCGCAACTTATCGTAAATGGTCAACCGCATTGTCGATTTTTTTATTTCATCACACCACGGTATACCGCCAAATATCTTCCGAGAAGAATTATATAACTTATTTGGGCTATATTTATGGGTAATAATTTGTTATTCAGAGACGAATCCTATTAATGCCAAATTTTGCTGTTCGAAGATTTTAATACCCTAAGTTACTAGAATAATATTCACTCAGAGGTGGTGCAGTAATTAAGTATAATACGGGGAACCGGGAAAACTAAGGAAGATAGAGCACCGCACATTCGTAGTTATGTGGTTGATATCCCGACAAGATGAAAACGCAAGATATGTCATCGGTGAATCGAGAAAAATCCTTTGAACTGTCTTCAAAGGTACATCGCTTCGATTTTGATAGGATCTAGGAAATTTCGTATGTGGCTATTTTATCTTATCTAGTGGAAATCCTATTGAGTTGGTCTACGAAAGACACGAAACAAAAGATGTCTTGGTTAGCTTAAGCAATGAAAGGTTTCTACATAGTATTCGTTTTCCTTTTCAGTGAGGTGTGGATGTATTATGACTTCCACTGACAAAGTTCTCAGCGGTAATATCGCGTATTAATTACAATATATTGGAAAATACCACGAATTGAAATTTCTTTTTTGATGATTTGACAAATTAAGAGGATTCCCGTTACCCGTATAGAATACCCGTTTCAGGGTTTCGATACTAGAAAAGTATGGAAGAAATAGAGGTTTTGAAGTAATGAGTAGAGTGAACAGAAATTGAACGAAGAATCAATCTTCATAATAATATATGATGACAAGAAGAGACGGTTCATATATAATTGAAGAAATTGCTAACAAATTTTGATGAGTGGAATATTTTTGATTTGTATGTTGGTACTGAATAGAGGAAAATTAGAATATTAGGAATAGAGAAAAAAATCTTTCATGCGTCACTTGTATCTCACAAATAGGCCCAGTATCTTAAATGTATTAATTAGACTTAAATTAGACTTTAAATAATGCCCTATTCAGGGCCCAGTATTATAACATTTCATCTGAGTAATGATTTTAATTAATATCCTTTACACATGATGGATTAGCATCGAGATAAACTATTATCTTCACTTTAACTCTAAAAAAACAATACCGGGCTCTAAAGTTAAAGTCCATTGTTTTACTGACCCTTGGTCTTTTTCGTAGCTGTGATTCTGCTTCGGACCTCAGAGACCTTTTTAAAGTAATCGTAAGAAAGGAAATTTATCTGATGGGATCCGGTCATTACTAATTCTATACTCCAATTATATCATAATTCATAATTTACCAAGAAAAGTAGCGAAAGAAATAATAGGAATTTTGTGCCCATTTTCTTTCCTTTTGCTTATTATACGTGAAAAATGTGAGTTAGAAGTTTCGGCTAGAACAGAAATACTGCTGAATAAACATATATTCCAACGTTTCATATTCTCATCATGTTAGATCAGCAGTGCAGTAACATATCAGACTTGATCAAAGTATCCGTCGGGCTGAGAAAAAAACCATGAGCTGGTTTATTTAGTGCCTTGAACCTATGGAAACTTTAAAGATATTCAACAGAT
Organism: Ladona fulva; assembly: GCA_000376725.2. Taxonomy (NCBI): domain Eukaryota; kingdom Metazoa; phylum Arthropoda; class Insecta; order Odonata; family Libellulidae; genus Ladona; species Ladona fulva. The sequence continues at coordinate 1,640 of KZ309290.1, read as the reverse complement.
GCTACGGACTTAGGGATAGCCAAGCGGGTACCGTTTGCTTGTGATGAAAGCGGTCCCGGGTTTAATTCCCGGTGGAAGCTCATATGTTCTAAATGACCTCGGCTATCAAAGCTCTTTTAGCAATACTACTCAATTAGATATTACAAATTGCCTTCTAAGAGGTTATGTAAGAATATCAACCGATATACCGGTGATTATAAGCGGCTTATTATTAATTATAGCGGCTACTAGAGCCGCTGGATCTTGATCTGTGCTCCGCCCACGAGGTGATTCAGGGGTTGGGGAGCCGTAGCCAACAGCAAGTCCCGATTTTGAGCGGGAAGCCTGAAAATCCGTACAGCGTTGCAGTTCTAGCAGCCAGTTGATCTCTCTCTCTCTAATTCTCTGTCGGTCGTGGCTGCTTGGAAACTCATTTCGCTGCAATTCTCGTTCTTTGTAATATCTCGGTAAATTTTTCGTTTTATAGTTTAGGTCGGTTTTTAGTCCTATATTTTATACCTTTTATCACTTATATTTCATAGTTATTTACAGATTTTTGTCTTTATTGTGTAAAGTGATTTAACTTGTAGTTTTTTGTTTTCTTTACTTGAAATTTTATTTATTCTTTTATATACCTAGTAGATTTAAGTCATCCTTTTTGCGTTAGCATACACTAATTTTTACATATATTCATTTAGCTTATATTTTACTTTAGTTTCGCTTTATTTGTGTTAGATTTAGATATTTCTATGGTCATTTAGATTCTGTAACTTAAATTCACAATTTAAATTTCGCTTCGTATCCCAAATTGACACTTTATATTCCACTACCGTATTTGTAGGTTTGTTTTTACATCGATTTCAACTCTGTTTAATTCATTAGGGTAAGATGTGCGATCGGAAGAGTGTCAAAGGGATAGGGAGAATCAAAGCGTAAACGCATTCTTGGTAGTCAAGCCCGAGAGATGGTTTTCAATCTCATTGTCAGACTATTTTGTGGAGGAGAAAAAGAATAACGAGCCTCTTTTACCGATTCAGAAAGTAATTGATAGAACTTATTCCCAACCTTAAGAAGAATTCTATCATCGTTATGGACAATGCTTCCTACAACTCTGTTCATATAAATAGGTCCCCGACGCAAGCAAGTCGTTTGATTTTTAAGTGGTTGAGAGGGAAAGGTGTCGTAGTAGAGGAACACATGACCAAGGCGGAATTGATGGAGTACATAACAACGTATAAAGACGTATCAAAACTATCATTTAATAGACAATATACAGCGAAAAAGAGGAAAGAGCGGATGGAACAGCTCACCACCCCTAATATTTTAACTGTGGAAAAACCGAAGGTTTCAAGGGGAAGACCGTTCCTTGAGAAAGTTTTATGCAGGTTGAGGAATGCATTCCCAGAAAACATTAAGGGTGGGTTTTCCAAACCCTTTTACACCCAAAGACTATAGGGAATTTCTTAAGACAGAGGGGATACAATGGACTGCAGTGGGGTCCACGAATTCTTGTCGGCAATGCAAGGGATGCACATCGGAAGAAATCTGAGGTTAACATCCCCTGAATACAATAGTGACTTCCCTCTCAGGAGGGGGTATCCCATACCCAAATTTTCCTTTCACCTGTTGTAGTACGGGTATAGTAGTACCTTCCAGCTGAG
>KZ309289.1:105790-116305 GCA_000376725.2 Ladona fulva | reverse complement strand
TCTAAGTAGATTTGTAAGTCATCAGCGTATAAATGGTATTTGCAATATTTTAAAACATTGGGACAGTCATTAATGTAGAGCGAGAACAATTAAGGACCGAGAATCGATCCCTGCGGAAGACTGCGATCTATCTTTAACCATGATGAAGATGACTCTTGTGATATAACCTTATTGTAACGATCATGCGGATACGATGCGAACCAATCTGATGCTAATTTAGAGAAGCCCATGATACCTAACTTGCTAAGCATAATATCTACATCAACCGAATCAAAGGCTTTGATGAAATCTAAAAGTATTAATATTGTTAATTTCTTATTATCCATGGTTTTTCAAAGGTCATCAGTAACTTTCACTAAAGCGGTTGTAGTGCTGTGACATCTCCGGAATCCTGATTGTAAAGGATCCAGAACGGAATTCCAATGGAAATGAAGTACTGAAATAGGTAAAAGAAGTGAAGTATCTATTAATTAAATTAACGACTTAGATATTTGTGAGCTTTGCTCTTTACTAATCCAGATTAACATATTTTAGGAAGAAGCTAACGAAAACTTTCCAATGAAAATCATTTCCAATTCATCCCATCCTCCTGCCATAGTCTGTGTGACTGTATGTGTCAAAGTTCCATGTATAGATAGAAGCGGAGGAAAATCATGTTCAATATTAGCATACGTCACTGACAGCACAAACAGTAGGTATGTTAAATTAGGAACAAAATATAGCAGTCTTAAGGATTTACACTATATCCAGAAGTTTCCTCTCTGATCAGTGGTCACTGAGCAATCCTTGGGGACAGGTCAAGATTTTGTTGTGTGTTAATGTTTAGTAAAGTGCAATACAATGAAATGCATATCTGTAAAAAAATTTAATTGTTAGTGACACAAGAAATTGTATACATTTTGACCCTGAGTGCATTCTTCTCCTGAAATCCAAGGATAATGTATAAACTGATTAGTGATTGTAAACATTTACTAATTGTAACTTCATGCTATTAATATAAGGTATCTACAAGGCCATCATGTTTCAAAACAACTCATAACAGCAAATCAAACAAACGTAATTTTGTAATAGAATTCATATTTTAAAAATTGGTGTTGAACATTCTATCTTTAATGAAAGAAATAAAAATTCATTGCATGAGATATTTAACTAATACAACTCAACAGGATCAATTTGCCGTCATAAAACAACAATCAAGCCAGATCAAATAATTCTCAGAAATTAAAACTAGAAAGCAGGAAAACATTTCCACATTTTAAAACGAATCGGGATACTTAAATTACAATAAATAAGAAATATAACATGGTTTTTCCTGTTTGTTATTGATTTGAATCTGCCAATATTATTTCCCCAGTTTCGATTCATATGTGGCACAACAGTGCCATGGCTAAAAACCCTACTACGTGTAAGGACCCAACCTAGAGTATTGCTTTCCAGGAGATAAATTTTCTGCACAACTTTGAAGGAACAGATAATAATCTAATGGATTTTATTTATCCTTTGGAAACCTATTCAGAGGATAGGATGGAATTAGCAGAAACCGGCCATAAGCCAGCTAAGTAATCCACCTATTAATAATTATCTTACGCAACAATAAAGCAATCAATAACACTTCATGTCTTACTACTAATTTTTTGAGAAGTTCCAAACTCTGAGATGGCAAATTTAACTGTGATAACGATAATGATTATTTAACAAGAAACACAAGTTATTTATAAACATAATACCTAAATTACGAACCTGGGGTCTTACTAGCAGCTAATTTGGACACCTTTTCATCTTCAGATGCATCCGTTTTATCTCCAGAAACAGCTGTTGATTCCGAATTACCAAATTCAGGGTGCACATCTAAATTCAAATATGATTTGATGGAAAACTGTAATTGATTATGCTAAATCATGTACACAAAATGTAAATTAAAAGGCATAAGGATAGCATAAATTATTTCCTGTCTTTACACACAGCGTTGCTTGTAACTATATATAGCATATATTTACATAGCCACATATATGTATATTTACAAAATGTGCAAAAATAATAGAAAAAACTAATAATTAAAACATGCAATAGGTAATAATTCTATAATGTGAAGTTATCCCGTAATGTATTCATCATTCAACAGCTTGGTTCGATGCAGTATTCCCTCCCACTGATAATCTTACGCGCAAATCAACCTGTTAAGTGTATATATCTACAGAACTTGGATTACCATTATTTCGAAAGAAACTTCAATCGAAAACTAACTTGACCGGAGTATCGTTGGAGCCCAATCATCATCATTCTCCAACCCATAGCTTTGCTCTCAAAGCTTGGGGTGAAACTATAGTGAACGATGGCATAGTCGCAGAAAGTAAAAGATTTGGATTCAAAGCGCAATTACGCAACTACCTTTGAACTTCCGTGTCTTCTTAAGGAATAGTGACGTATTGAATTTCTAATAATATGACAGTAGGTCACCATGATAAACAAAAAAAGCACGGATTAATATTCCAAAATCTTGTAGATAGATGCACAGTTAATTAAAAATTACTGCGTAACATAAAATTACGCCAACGATGTAAGAGGCAATTATTTATGATGTAAGTGGTAATTATGTAAGAATTCCTTTTGATTAGAGGTGTTGAACTGATGAAAGGAAGTTGGCAAATAGAGGAACAAGACGTTGCAATAAACATATCTGATCCCGGAAGAATATTTACCAAAAAATTTTTCCCCTTCCTCATCGTCAGAATCAGATAGAGCGCAGAAATCAATAAAATTCCGCGCGTTGTACTGGAAACTCTCCATCTCACAAATATAGATTGTAAACTCCTCGTAAGCTGACAAATGATAACTTCTCTGTAGTTACCAGTTCATCCACTATCAACTGTCACTTTCATACCTTTCAAATTTTGATTCCAGCGATTCCAGCCAATAGGAAGAAAGAAGTATCCAGCATTTCAAGATAAATATCTTATTAGCTCTTATTTTTACTTTAATGCAAATATAAATCAATTCCTCTATGTAATGATTTTAAAGTTCTTATACGATTATTTTAAGGAATATTTTAAACCTTATCTTTTCCTTTCTTGAATCATTGTGAACAAAACATAATCGCTATCCCATAAAAGTAGTAAACGTAGTAAAGATTAGCCCTCATCAAGGAGTCGTTCTTATGCCCGGTTTCTACAAACTTCATCTTATCCCCTGGATTGGGATCCAGAGGATAAAACTAGTAGTTGGTTAGATTTTTATCTGTTTCTTCAAAGTCTCGTAGAAAATTCACCATCTGGGTGGCTATCCTCTAGATCCTCTAGATAGCGTCCTTTCACGTAGTATGAGTTTTAGCCATGGCGCTGTTGTGCCACATATGACTCGTAACGAGGGAGGGAGATAATACCGGTGATTTAAAAACAATAACAAACAGTGAAAAGCATGCGGGAAACTTAGGTATTCGCTTTATCCTAGAAATTGAATTTCCTAAAAAATTGGAAGTGAAAGTGTCATCGAAGCGACTGTGAAAGCATTGGATTCAGCGTAATAAAATGTACGAAACAAGACAAGATGAAAAGGATGTATTTGGTAAAAATCTAGATTGCGGTTTACTTAATTTCTGAGAATTATTCGTAAGATGCTGCTTCATTGTCCATTTTAATGATGGCAGAATTGATCATGCCGAGTTGCGTTAGTTAAATATCTCATTTAATAAATTGTTAATTTCTTTAAGCAAAGATACTGTTCAACACTAATTTTAAAATTATGAATTCTACTATGAAACTATGTCTGCTTGGTTTGATTTAATTAGTAGTTCCGAAATGCAATGATCTTTTTTATACGTTATATTAATAGCTTGAATTTAGCAAATGTCAGGAAAGCATGGACTCAGGGTCGAAATGTATAAGATTTCTAATGACACTTAAAATTACTTTTTTTAAAGGCATGCATTTCTTTGTATTGCACTTTACAATACATTAACACTTGACCTGTTCATAAGGTTTGCTCAGTGATTATTGAACAGAGAGGTAACTCTTCTGCTAAAACATTTTCTTTAGAAATCCATGGTTGAGGACATACACTGAATTTGGGTAGAGTCCAGACCCTCAAGACTGCAATACTTTGTCCCTAATTTAACATACCCACGGTTTGTTCTGTCAGTAACATTTGTTAATATTGAACAGGGACTTCTTCTGCCTCTATCTATACCTGGAACTTTTACATATAGTCACACAGACTGTGGCAGGAGGATGGGATGAATTGGAAATGATATTAATCCATTTTGCTTGGAATTCAAAGTTTTCTCTAGCGTGTTCCTCACCTATGTTAATTTGTATTAGTGAAGAGCAAAGCTTACAAATATCTAGGTCATTAGTTTAATAGTTACTCCTCTTCTTTAACCTGTACTTCAAGATCTATGGTAATATATTCTGAAGTCCCTCCCACAACCAAAATACCCTCATTCAAACCTTGTTCAGATGCAACTTTCTAAACAAGTTTATTTACCTAGGAACCTTGAGAAAGTTTTGCAATAATGTGTAATTATTTCCTTCCTAAAATTTGCTTCTTTGAGAAGAATCTTGTAGAATAAGACATTCTTGCAAAACCTAAGGGACTTCCAAAGTATTTATTTTTTTAATAATGTCCCTAGGTGATGATCAAGACACAACCTCAATACATGCTGGCTGCTGTAATGTTTTCTGATAATTCTTCATTAATTGCAGAATTTAACATTAATAAAACCCAACCTCTTGCCTCAATTACTACATTGCTCATGTTGCTTCCATTTATTTAATATATTTTCAATGTTTTCCTTGGTGTGCTCAACATTTCCTTCCTATTAGTCATGAAATTTAACATGATCAACTTTTAATTCAAGCCACATTTTATTTGTATTTCCTTTGATATTATTCACAAACTCTCCTCCATTGTTATATTGTAACATAAATGGCTTGCTAAATAATAGAGAAATACATAGAACCTCTTCAGAAAATTTTAAAACCCTATCAGCATCACACTTATGTCCATCAAATCAACTTGACTGCTTGAATTGAGATTAGAAGAAATTATAGTAGTAACCATCAGTCCCTTTTTCAAGGTTTACACAGAGTCCAAATTGTTTGTACATTTTGAACTATACACCACATCCTTAGTTCGTTCCTCATTCTTTCATATCCTCTGTGTCAATACAAGATTTAGTTTCAAGCAAATTGCAAATAATTCTACAAGAAATACATAGTAAAATATATCATCTACAAGAAATACATACGGAGGACAATGATTTTTCTCTCGTTTTCACTGTAATGATATTATACTATCTTAATAGTCAATGATTAGAACCAAAACTTATAAGTAAATACTTACCTATAAGATATAAATAAGACGTACACAATAAAAGGCAAGTCACAGCAATTATAAGTTCAAGCCACACTAGAAAATGTATTGATATAAATCAAATTCTTACTTTGACTTACGATTTACCATAGCAAGTGTAAGCATTGCCTAGTAAGTGTACACAACTACTAGGAAAATAGTGTACATTTCGATCCACAGTTCATACTTTCACTGAAATCTTACGTAACTTACACTTACTTGTTAATGTATACATTGACTATCCACGTTTTTACTGTAGCATAACATTTAACATGCTGAAATAATTGTGACTGTAGTTACCATAATTTAGCAGGCAAAAATACAAGATTACCTAATTTATTTTAGACGATAAATACATCGTTTAACAAGGTAAAATCTGGCACAACTTATAATTTATTACATATTTGGGATTTGTTTGAAGCCTAAGTTAATAATAACAGCATTTCACCTACTATACGTAACAAAGTGCTATCAATTTGAAAGTATGTTGAATACTGATTCTGTTGATTCTTCATGATTCCAATCCAATTCCAATGAATCGTTCATAAAGAACTGATTCACTCTTGAACGACACAGCTCTACATACTAGTGCCACCCTCGTCGAACTAATGATGTTCTGGTCACATATTTTCGAAGGAGTCAAAGGAGCTTCCTGGTAGAATATTGGTGAACAGGGGCGACGATTATATATAATAAAATAAATCTACCATCGACGTATAGCAATTAAATCAATATGCCTTTAAAGAATCATGGCACAGAACTAGTTCGTACTTACCGTACTTACGATACAGATGGCACTTATCGAATTTGCAAATGCTTATGCATTTAATTATTAGATGCCTGTAATCAGCTGCTTACCGGATCATGTAAAATTTATTTAACTTTATGTAGCCTCTTAAGTATCGCTGTTGACAAAGCATTTCATATTGGTTTAATTTGGAAATAACATGTCATAGCATTGCTGACGACGTTGAGTGATATTCTAATTGTTATTAAATGTGCACTTAAATCTTTATTTACAGCTTTCTTCATGAAGTTGTTCTTTATTGGAAAGTATATTAAGTCTGCGTCTTTTGATCTTCAAGTCTATTCTCTCAATGAACGGTTGGTAGTATATTAAAATGGAAAGTCGAAGAAGAGCACCACCAGTAATTGCGAAAATCCTAGATGTAGATGAAAATTTAACTAATAAATTCTGTCGATGGAGTGGTTACTTTCCCGTTTTCAGAACAGTTAAAAGACATTCTAAATCGTTAGAGGTAAGTGTTCTGACAATGTACGTAGATATGCCATTAACTTACCTTTAGCCCTCCAACTGTCCTGACTTGCATATTCTTCCTAGATATCCTGTCACGGTATCCCGTGGTTTGCTGGTTTAATTTTTTTCATCATTGTAACGTCTAGTTCATCTTTGCGTCAGATTCAAGTAAATTTATTGTTTGGTAAGTAATAATCTTATTGAAACTTAAGGTTATATATATATATCTGCTGAAGTTTTGCAATAAAATGAGAGTGACCTTTGAAATTTTAACGAGACGTTGTGGTCGATTTCCATTCTTCTTATGATTTTGCATGTAAAAAAACTGGTTACCTAATAATTTATGTCGGAATGACTTTGCTGGATTAGTTAGTCCTGCCTCGTGTTCTTTGTCACCTTGTTATAGCAAATCACTGAAAGAACTCAAAGCTTTATGACCCTACTTCCTTAAGCATTTTATATATATAAATGGAGGTTATCACTATTATATACTGGTACTAATCCGTGTGAGTCCAAAACATCTTCTTGCTTACATTGGGCTAATCTTATTAATGAAAGGTGCCTGTGTGGACACTGAAATACAAAGTCAGGTACGTATTGAATCTTTCTCTGCTAATAGGAAACAAGAATTCTATAGATTCTAAATGCTGTTGTACCTGCTCTCAGCCTAGCCTTCTCAATTCTCATAAATTTAGCCACCTCAAAAAAATTCTTATCTACTTCAAGGTCAGGTTTTTATCATGTATATGCTATATCTTGAATTCAGTTGCCTAGTATTATAGAAAAACTGGAATACCATTGACACCCTTATAGATTTGTCATATATGGAGTTAGATAATTTCAAAGTTGACTGTGATGACGTTCATTGATGTACAAATATTTTATCTTGAATTGTTTGTATTTGGTTGGTGTTGGTTTGCTCTTTCTTGTATTACTTACCCAGTTTTTAGTTTTAGAATAATAATTGTTTGTTCTTATTTTCCCTGAGAAAAGTTTGGCTTTTATCTTTTACAAGTTCAGAAATAGCATATTTTCAATCATCTGATTTTTTATTCCACGATGACTGTTAAAGTTCTGTGATTTTTAACTTAACTTAGAATGTGATTTTGTATTGGTCAATAAGCTTTTCACAATTACTTAACTGATGATATTTGTGGATACCATCCCCTCCTCTTATGTCTGTGGAACATGTCTGATGGAAATTTTAAGTGGTTAATTTTTTATCTACAGGTTTGATCTTAGATGTCATCTTCATTGCAGTCATAAAAGCCTATGTGAGGAGGAGAAGGCCAAACAAGAATCGTCCAGATATGTTTGTAACTCTCAGTATTGACAATTTTTCCTTCCCATCTGGTCACGCATCCAGAGCTGCATTGTTGACGTACTTTTTCATGTTTCTCTCTCCATTACCTGCCTTTTTAATAATTCCATTAATAATTTGGGTTACCTCTGTGTGTATATCAAGAGTTTTACTTAATCGTCATTATCTCTTAGATGTTATAAGTGGCATATTTTTAGGGTACATGGAAGGAATCCTTTTGGAATATTTTTGGATTGGTGAACCCTTTGCAAACTTTCTGATCAGCTGGCTATCTGAAACATATGATTAAGTGTGAATTTGGAATAATTTTTCAGAAATAAATTGCGTGCAGTTGATAATTATGTTGTTCTGATAACTTGAAATAAAAATAAACTAGAATCAGTTGACTGCAATCAAATATTGCTCAATTATTCTAAGAGAAATTGAAGAAGACAGAGGGCAACAAGAAACAGACAGCTATGCCATTCCAGGAATCTGAATACATACTATCATAATTTCTAAAACAGTTCACCACTCCCTAATTATGAAAACTCATGACGCCCTTGATACAATTGAGAAAATCTGTGAGACTAATCGCCAAGTCCCATCATTTACACCCTACCTGGGGCAGGGGGTGTAAATGATGGGACTCTGTAAATGAGAAAGTAGAACATCTATGATAGTATTGTTTTTCTCTTACAGACACCTATAATTGTGGCTACCTTTCCCTGCACCTCAATTCACAAGTGTGTCTTTACAAAATATAATGCGTAGGGCATTTTGAAAAGAAACAAGCAGGCATTAGTTTATTTTCTGAAAAGGGCAATACTGCTCAAAGACAAATTAGCCGAAGAGTGTCAGTGAGGGATGTCCTTAGGATCTCCAAGCAAAGAATTAAGGCATTTTCACAGTAAAAAAATTAAAACTGTAAGTGCTCTTGAGCATTGGAAATTGCAAAGTGAGATATTGAGTGTTTGGCTTGCTGGAGTCCACCTTGTATTATTAGGATTTGAAGTGCAGAACAGTAAGGATGGCAAACAATACAGCGGCGATTAAAATTTATAACTGAAGTGTTAAAGCTAACTTCATATTGGGATTTTCTACAATAAACTTAGCATGTTATGATATGCAGTTGCTACTAAATTTAGCAGCCCCAATGTTTCATGACTAACATTTGATAAATTATGCATTCCTAAGAAAATTTACATGGAACCCCAAGACCCACTTTGCTAGTTAATTGTCATTTATCAAAGATTATGATCTCAAGTCAAGATATCATTTACTTTAAATAAAAATATAATATTACATTTTATGGTATTTAATAATACTGATACAAATAATCATAAATGAATAAATATTATGCACCATGAATTAGGAGAAATGAGTAACCACAAACTCTTCCATTATACTCTAGATGAAGCTCTCATATGCACCATTAAGCCTTTTTTGTGATCACAAAATCTGCTTGGAAAAGACTTTTCATTACATGCACATTAATAGACTGTAAATCCACAGCTATAACATTCATCAACACTGATAGGTAAAACATTCCAAGCATTTACCCAAGCTTTAATTAGTTTATTAAAAGATGTGACATGGTAATCTATTAAGGAGAATAATTTAATTATATACAACATCATAACTGAATAAACAAATTTGGTAAATAAAATACAAAAAGATCTATGTAACAGATCTTATAAATTGTTAACTAGGAACATGTCATTTCACCATGATTAAAGCTTTTGTACCACATGGTAAGGATGAGTAATTAACCATCGTTAGACCACTCATGAAAATTTTAATAAGTTACATAAAGACACATTATTATTTGCTAACATAAACTTGTTATTTATGAGATTTTAAGTTGATAATCTGGGGCAAGTTCAATGGAGAAACAAACACAGCATAACTACACACATAAAACTTAACATGAATCACAGTCAATATTAATCTAATAATTAAAGAGGAAGCCATTGAGTTAGGTAAGAACTATGAAAATGAGTACATATAACCACTAAGAGGTTAATTTTACTAACAAGTTAATAATCTCATTCAAGTTTAGCCTTATTAGGGTAATTTTGAAATGGAAACATCATAGAAACTTTAAATATAGAGATAAAGCTATGACTGTATTACAATAGTTAGTACAAAAGCCAAGATTAAATGTAAAATTCCTGATGGATGATTTCTTGATGTATAAAAGCAGGCACTTAAATCTGCAGTGAATCAATAAGCTGACAGTGAAACCTGGTCTGTCATTTAATGCAACTAAGATTTTTATTAACCTCATGAAAAATTTACACTATAAACTGGCATATGGGGAAAAAAATCTCAAGCTTGCTTCACTCTACCAGGCAGTTGGTACTTCCCCAGGTTTCTTAGACTGATACAAAAATAACTAAGAAATAAGTTAATAATACTGAAAAATTTTCTGGTAATAAGTTTCGATTTTCATTATGATTTCATATAAAAATAATATTAAAAAGTCCTCTCTACAATTGGATACATTGCGTTGAATAGGATAGGCTAAAACTGAAGCTGCCAGCCACTCAATGGCTTTCTTAAATACTGTGCGCACAAGAATAATTTAACATAAGAAAACTAACTTGAC
>KZ309289.1:57385-85683 GCA_000376725.2 Ladona fulva | reverse complement strand
ATATCTTTTGAAATAAACATAAGATAAACACGAAACTTTGTGCCCTATAACTACTATATACAAAGGGTTTCAACAAAAAGTTTCATTTTCTTAAAGCCGTCCATTAGTTTAAAAATTGAGAGCAAATGTTGTGATTTTCGTTACGACGCCGAAAATAGGGTATATTCAGCTCACTTTTACAAAAAAAGACCCTCTCGAAACTTTTCCAAGTTATTCTTAATAAAAGAGTAAGATTTTATCCCTCTAAAAACCTGATTCTGGTTTTTCATCACGGGCGTATAAGGCCCGAGAAATCGGGATTAAAGTGAAGTTAAGAAGTTAAGTAAAAATTGTAGCGCGAAAAAAATAAAGTTTGACATTTTATATCTCTGCAAATAAATATAAGATTAACGCGATACTTTGCATCTTATAACTAATGATTACGACGTGTACGAATAAACAGTTTTACTTTCCGAATGCTTTCCGTTAGTTTAATAATTGACTGTAAATTTTACGACTTTCGTTACGACGCCGAAAATAGGGCATTTTCAGTTCACATTTACAAAGCATGACCCTCTCGTAACTCTTTCCAATTCTCTTTATGTAAAAGAACATGCTGTAATCCCTCTAAAAATGTAGACTTAGTTTTTCATCGCAGGCATGTAATCCCTAAAAATCGCAAGGGAATAGTTTTTAACAGAAGAAGGTTTTCCAGCTAAATTAAGACTGGTATTCTTAAATTTCCCCTCCTCACACTGCCACACTTCATTGCCTCATCGGGGCGGAGGGGTGTAAACGGAGGTTGGAGGCGATGAATAGCTCAGGTTTAACCATGCTAATAAGGATTCTACAATATCTCCGGCCAAATAGTGAGAATGGCACTCATCCGTACACCAACCGGCAGTGAGACAGCCTGGTGAATCACTGTCTTTTACCCTCCAGGCACAATTACAATTTATCATGATGAGCTTCTGTAATGGAAATTTATCCGGAGGTAAAAGGAGCACCCATTCGGATGTCCGGGAGGTGGTGGCATTACAGAGGTCCATCATGAAGAAAAGAAATAACCCCCTACACTTCGCAACCTACAACTGCCGAAGCTTGAAGAGCGAAGATCGACTCCTGGAACTGCTCAATGAAGCAGAGAAGATAAAGTGGGATGTCATCGGACTCAGTGAAGTAAGAAAAAAATCAGAAGAACTGATTACAAGTCAAGGAAGAGCATATTTTCTATTATAGGGGAACAAAGGATGGAAGACTTGGAGGAGTTGGCTTCTTGATTAACAAGAAATGGAAAAATAATGTGGAGAGAATAGAAAGTGTATCTGACAGTATATGTAAGCTAATCCTAATGATAAACAAGCGTTACTCTGTTCAGATTATACAAGCTTATGCTCCAACAGCAGCAAGCAGCGAAGAGGAAATTGAAACTTTCTACCAGACTCTCGGCACGGAACATGACAAGGAAGATCACTATTATAAAATCATCATTGGTGATTTTAACGCTCGTGTAGGTCAGCAGGAAGCAGATGATGCTGTTACAGGAAAACATGGACTAGGCCAGAGAAATGAACGAGGTCACCGACTGGTAGAGTTTGCAGAGTGCACCAATATGTACATAATAGATACATATTTCAAGAAGAATCCTACAAGGAAGTGGACTTGGAGAGGTCCTAATGGAGTAAAAAACAAATTAGACTACATATTGGTTAACAAAGTCTACCCAGTTACTAATTGTGAGGTACTAAACAACTTCAACACCGGAAGTGACGATAGGATAGTTAGATGCAGAATGAAGATTAACCTCAGAATGGAGCAAAAGAAGTTGGTCTCAAGCAGGAAACAGGAGGTAAGTATTACACAAATTAGAAGAAAATAGGAAAGAGTTCCAGCTGGAACTTAAAAATAGGTTTTCAGAAGTAGAACTGGAAGCCTAAGTCATGGGAGTCGTGAAGGCAGCGGCAGAAGAAGTAGCAAGTACACCAAAAAGACCCCCTGCCACACGCCGTAAGGCGGCTTGCAGGGTATTTATGTAGATTTATGTAGATGAAAGACGAAAGGATAAGAAGTTCAGCGACAGAACCAGGAAAATGATGAAACAACGAAAGCAACTGAAACACACAGACTTGTCAAAGGAGGATGTCGAATATGTCGAGCTATGCAAGTCTGTCAGAGTTGAAATGAAGGAAGATGTAAGGAATTTTAACGAAAGAATTGTGCAAGAAGCTATAGAGAATAACAAGAGTATGAAGAGGGTCAGACAACGCCTAGCAATGGGAAAGAAACAAATCTTGGTCGTCCAGAAAGAAGATGGCACAACAACTACCAATAGACAAGCAATACTGAGGACAGTAACCGAATACTTCACCAACTTATACAAGAAAGCAGAAAATGTTGAAGAGGAAAACCAAGAAGAAACACAAAACTCAGAAAATACCCCCTCTCCCAGAAGAAGTAACAGAGGCCATCAAGAAGATGAAGAATGGAAAGGCAGGAGGAGCTGATGGAGTTTTAGCAGAATATCTGAAACTTGGTGTTACAGAAATATATCCTGTCCTAGCGCAGTTATTCACTAATTGCCTTAGACAAGGGAGAATTCCGAAGGAATGAAACCATGCAAAGATTGTCCTTTTGCACAAGAAAGGAAGCAAGGAAGATTTGAAGAACAACCACCCCATCAGCCTCCTTCCTGTTGTTTACCAAACTTTCATGAGAGTAACAGCTGCACGTCTGAAGACGTTCCTGGCAGCTGCCCAGCCAAGAGAACAAGCTGGATTTCGCAAGGGATTCAGCACTATGGACCACATCCACACTCTGCAAGAAATTGTCAGCAGAATGAACGAATACGAGATGCCACTAGTACGCTGCTTTGTGAACTATGCCCAGGCCCTTGACTCGGTAAGTACCTCCTCCACACTGGAGGCACTGGGGAAACAAGGGATAGATGCCAAGTACATCCAACTTCTACGCAGCATCTACAAGGACGCCACAGCCTCTGTAATGTTGCATGAAGAAACAGGTGAATTCCGGATTGAGAAGGGAGTGAGACGAGGCGACTGCCTTTCACCAATTCTTTTTACAGCCGTTCTGGAAGAAGTTTTTAAAACCTTAGACTGGGAGGAAAGAGGCTTACGGATCAATGGAGAGCACGTCATTCATTTACGTTTCGCAGATGATATAGTATTCTTCGCAACCAACGAACGAAGATCTAGCATCAAGACTTCAAGAACTGAACGCGGCGGGGAAGAAAATAGGACTCAGGTAAACTTATCGAAAACTGAGGTAATACATAATTCTTTTGCGGCACAAGTACCAATCCTACTACAAGAGGTACCCCTTGATGTTTGTTCAGAGTACACTTACCTAGGACAACTGGTTACGACAGGAGAGAAAAACAGGATTAATGAAGTGAGTCGAAGAATGAAACTAGGCTGGAGTGCCTTCGGAAGAAACGCCCATATTCTGAAGTCGAAAATGCCAATGGTCTTGAAGAGAAAGGTCTTCAACCAATGCATTCAACCAGTTTTGACATGTAGAAGTGAAACATGGGTGTTAAACGCAGAAATAACCCAGCGACTTCAGACTACACAAAGAAGTATGGAGCGATGTATGCTTGGAATCACAAGAAGAGACAGGAAACGCAAAACCTGGGTTAGGAAGATAACAGGAGTGACAGACATCATAGATAAGGTAAGATCACTGAAATTGGTTTTTGGCAGGCCATGTTGCAAGGAGAAACGAGAGCCGATGGACATCAGCAGTTTTTAACTGGATACCAAGAGACGTGAAGAGACCAAGAAGAAAACCAAGGGACCGATGGAACAGAGACATCATTCAGTATTTAGGGGTAACACAGCAACGAGAGGCTCAGAATATAGAGAATTGGAAAGTGCTTGGGGAGGCCTACATCCGACGTCGGATTGAAAATGGCTGATGATGATGATTCTTAAATTTGAGAATTTGGTCCTTATAGAATAAAATGATTACAAATTCAGTTGTCGAACCACTAAGCAAAATTGTACCTCAGTAAAAGTATACGAACTTTATACATTACTATAATCACTCTGATGATCACTGAAATCGCATATTACATAAATACAAGAATGCTGATTTACGCATTAATTCATAAATAGAAAATCATCCCTTTTTATGTTCCCTTTGATAAATAATTTCCGTAACATAGCAACACACAAATGCACAAAAGATGCATTGCTGGCCTCGTTTCATCCTGAAGTGATCAGGACTACGATGATGCAGTAAGAGACATAATTTTTATAATTTCATTAATACTGAGCTTTATTGTTCATTTATCTATATACATCATTCATACCTTTCATCCGAATATAAATATAAATCAAACATATACACAAAAATGCGATAACGTTCACCTTTTTCCCTTTAACTCTGCTCTGTTGTAAATGACTATAGGATTTTCCTCACTTGAGCTTACGCCTGAATATATGTACATATACCTGCTACTCCAGTGTAGGAAAACATAGAAAAAAGAAACGAACGCTGCCAATCCATTTAGTAGGCTCGAGGAGATTAAGATAATGTACAAGAGACCTTCGACATCATCACACGTCAAATCCTTGTAGTTGTAAACTCTTCCCATAGTGTGCATCTGATAAAGACCTTGGATGTCAGATGCAATTGCTGGACTGTTGGTGCAAACGCAGGTGTTGTTCCGAGATGAGCCCGTAGCCGCTAATGTCGGTTCGCAGGACATCTTGGAGAGGAAAATAAGGTGAAGGAAGGCGAAAACACCTGCGCACAGGCACAAAATGATCGACAGCAAGGATAGGGATACACTTATAACCTGCAGACAAAACAATCCGATGAGTCAGAATTTCGAGTGATAAAGTTAAAGAGCTTAATAATCAATGACTATTCTATGGTGTGTGAATGTGGGAGCATTAGATGTTATTTATCTTAGTATATCACTATACATTATGGTGCGTGTGACTTAATATTCCCAATTCAACGACAGAATTATGACGATGAATGGGGAATATTAAGGCATATGAACTTCCCGAAAGCAGGAAAACTTGCGTATGCAATAAATGCCACGTCGAACAATAATTTAAAGCGTTTTGTAAGATTTTATAGGAATTGTGCTATAAATACCTCGAAAAACGAACATTTTTTAAGGCATTCTAATGAAATTAGATTAATACAATAGTCTTTGTTCTTTTAGGGTCTTTTTCAGTTGATAAGGAAGGTACATTGGATTCCCGTTAATCCGAACACCAGTTATCCGGAAGCACGGTTAACCAGAACAGAATTTTTGGAAGATTTGAAAAATTTTAAATATATTTTGAAAAGAATCTAATTGTAACAATGCACATATATAGAAAAACCACTATATCGGATTGAAAATAGTATAGACCTCGACTTCGACGCGGCCCGTGATGATCTGTCTTTGTAACGGGACATATTATACATCGTTCGAAAGAGCATCTCTATGCATTTAAAATGATGTACATTATGTGACAACATCGATCTCGTGCTTAATTTGATTCCGTATCCGTATCATTTCAAAACACGGTAAATTCGCCCAAATTCATTACTCGGTCACCGTCACATCTTTGTGGACCAATGGCCAGGAGCCACAGAAAAATCAAACTTTTAGCAGAAATGTGGTGTACAGTCCCGAAGTTTACATCGCGTTTCTGAGATCCGATTTATTAACCTTCGATACGCGTCTGAATTAAAAATCTATCTCCTTTTAAAGACGTACTGTTAGGAGAAGGAGGTTCCCGTTGGTTAAGCAGTTATCATTTCCTCCTGTTCTTAGCGTAACAAGGATTCATATGAATTTAGCGCAATTCGCTAGGTGCTTTCATAATCATACTGGAGGTTGGAGATGGGACAATTAATTTTATCGTTTGAAGGATTCTGATCGTTGGACCGGTTAATATTTTGAGTAGTCTTAGTAAGCAGTATGGTCGTTATATGATTAGGAATGTGGTGGTGGAATGGTCAGGTGAAGATGTAAGAACTCCTTACGTCGTTCAAATAAAAAATCAGTGGAAAATTACTAAGTCTCTCAACTTATTACCCAACAGGATGGTTGGAAGAGACCAAATAGGACGCAAAAAAGAATGTAATAAACAAGTGACTTAGTTCGTACAGTCATGAGCAAAAAAAATCTCAAAAATTGCGGGTAACATAAGATTCGGGATACTCTTAAAATTCCTTCACTGGAACACATGTTGCAACACCGTAAGGAGACCATGTCAAACATAACGGTACTTATATTCGCTGCAAGGGTTCGGTTTAAAGAAATGGTAGGAGCATCGCGGGCGGCTACTGTAGCGGACACCCATTTAGGACGAACCTAATTTTAAGAAAGACATTGATGGAAACGTTGCGTATACGCGATGGTAGCTCAAAATGTATGAGTTATAGACAGTGCAGATTGAATGAATTCGCAATTTAGAATCGTCAATCAAGTCGAATACGTCTTTTTACCGCAAAATCAACGTTATGGACCTCCGACTCGCTGATTCTCTAACGGAAGGAGAACAGGTGCATAGAGCAGTCATATTTTCTTACCTACTGTCACCAACATTATCACAAATATGCCCGATATGTAATCTCAGAAAACTGTTCCAAAAAGTGATGGCGAACCTTATCTCGGATATTTCACATGGATCTTTAGTAATAATATTTCTATTAGAACTAACCTTTGCAATGTTACGTAAGTGGGTTCAGGTATTGAAAGTAATGAAACAGGAAGTTAACGACTTCGTAAATGTTATTAGGGATTATTTTATTATTCGGTGCTGATAACGTTTTCGGTAATATGTGTAGATTGTTTTAGGGTGTTTTTCATTATTGTTGCCTTAACTTTCATCGATACAAAATTTGAAAGTAATTAATTAGTAAATTAATCGAAAGCGAACACCGAAGGGATCTGCGATCAATATTAAAAGGTAATACATTCATTCTTTCAGAAATGAGTTCGGATGCAGGTGATCCAAATTCCTCCTGATGCACCGCTTATTACTCCTTAGCAACTTCTCTTAAAGAAAAACCAATCAACTCTAGAGTTAAATATTAAGCTAATGGAGCATAATATGTTCTGCGATAATTCCTGGGAATGTGAGCGGAAAGAAGTTTTAAATGAATATATGTTCTTTAAATCTCCTAACCGAATTTTGTGTGTGCGATAAGTTCTTATCGAGGCTATAACTAAAAATCATAAATGCTAAGGAATGAAGAAAGAATATTCTAGTTTCCCTTGCAACTTTGTTCCACAAATTCCGGCGAATATGATAAAATTTAATCATAAATGCCTTTTCCTTGCCTGCAGTTTACTTCTTTGGTGCACTTTACTTCCTATTTACTAAATTACTTCCTATTACGTGACAGAACTTAGATATAAGCGTTTCCTCTCCTTATCTACTTCAAGAATACAGTAATTTGTAACTCTCGATTTACTATTCTACATTCCGAGGCATTCCTTATGGCGTAATAAAAAATGGTCGTCGAAAGAGAAATTACTAGGGTGACGGTTACGTTATTGCCTATTTGTGGAATCTCCTAATATACATGATACAAGCTTCTCACTCGTATCCGAGAGAGCAGCGGTTTATCTCTGCTTGCTACATTTCTGGAAGAGCTAATACCATCCGTACGGTTGGTTGGAGTAATTGAAGTTAAAAGTCCCGAGATTTGAAACAACTAAAGTTGCCTTTTCTTGAATTTTGTGCCTGCTTAAGGTGTCTGCTCACATGTCCATTAATTCTTCTTCTACATGCTTATGAAGAGCTACATTTTATTGCTTAGCATTTTGCCCAATACAGTCCGATGTTGCGATGTTATGTTATTTTTCCTGATCCCTGATTAACTTTGTGTGTGTATTCATTTTGGAATACAAAAGACACGAAAAATATGAGTTTTACTGAAAGCTCCATATGCAGCTTCATCTAATAATGGAATTTTTTCTTGTGACTCATGCTCGTTTGCGCACGCTTACTCAATTTTTTAACGTCTGGGAACGCCGCGAACTCCTGGAATGTCTTACTATGGATTGTAACACAAAGTTGGCTTCTCTATTCCTAATTCCAAAGGGAATTTATTATGGAGTAATGTAAGGGCAATTCCAAATTCGTTTCCTCTCTAACAGTTTGCACTGATAATCTGATTCTTATCTAATCTAATTCTTATTTACGTAGAAGATGGTCAGAGAAATCAACACATTCCCCTCACAACGATGAGAGAGGTGAGGATTGTCAACAAACTTCTTTAAGTATTAATTAATCAATATGACGTTGACTGTGATCGAAACACTTGGAAGATACTTTAAATAGTTAGGTTTGGGTTGCAGCAGCTCGCGCGTGAGTGCTTAGCCTCCTCATCAAGACCGCTATACATAATTCCACGGATATAAATGCGCAGATACTGATTCATATCGCACTTTAGGGTAGAGGTATATCTATGACTAACTCCGTAACGCAGTCACTGACGCCTTGAAGTTTTAATCTTTGCAATATGTAAGGCAATCTTCGAACCACTAACTTATGTTAGTCGACTATCCATATACCTTTATTCATCTGTTGCTACTTCTGAACCCTTTATTAATAAACTATAAGAAAGAGAATGTATTCGTGGGAAAAAATCTTCAGAGCTGAAGGCTATTGAAGGAAAAACCCACCATGCGGGAAAACACCCACACAAGAAGAGGGGTGAAAAAACCCACGAAAACACAGAAATTACGTAAAACACAATTAAACATAAACTCTACAACGTAATTACATTTAAAGATGATTAAATTTCTAATGTATTTAAATCTAATGAGCATCAATGACATAAGTTAAGTTACAATAACAGAACGAAATTCAATAATTGAATCGCAAAAATATCAGTCATTAATCACTAGCACTTATGGGAAAACATTAGTTAAAGTTCATCACTCGTTCGCTATTTTGGTTCTCTTAAATCCCTTGTGACGCAGTAAATCATTCAAATCTGAAAATAAACAAGGAGAGAAATAGGGGCAAAGTTAGCATTATAAAAATTACTAATTCAGAGGAGCTGATGAGAAATATATTAATGATATATTAACAATCAAAGCTGATCCCTGGTTATTTGATTTTCAGTCTTACTTGTCGTTGTTAGACAAAAGTTAAGGGATCATTTATCTGCAAGGAAAAAAAGAAAAATGTTATATAACTGGCTAGATTAATTGCTTGATTATATTCTTTAAATGATTTCTGTGTATTTTTATTTGTGGTATTCTATTGGTAAACAAAGCAAATACCTTAATAATCTATCAATCCCCCATCGTTCCTGATTACCAAACGAAGACTCAAGTAATCACGTTATTTTAAAACTCCAGATTACAGAAGCCCAGCTGTTAGGAAAGGGCATAGCATCCACGTGCATTTCACCATGGATCAGTCTGCAGGTGATGGGGTTTCGGTTTTTCTCATTTGCTTCCCCTTTCGTATTTCCCCTTTGTTTCCACTTGGGAATATCTAGGTTCAAGGAAGTCCTTTATTTCATCCAATGTGTCATTCTTCCGACATAATGCTTGCTATCCCTGTTTTAGGAAGTTTACTCGCCGCCTCGCCTATCGTCTTGGGCATGTTTATTGTGTAGCTCTACCACATGGAAATGAAAGGTTTTGGGAAAAACCAGCGGATCCGCTGTGACCATTTCTGCATTGTTTCTAGCGCGGTTGTGGGGTGAGTAAAGGTTTGGGCACCCTGGCGCTCCTTAGTAAGCGGTAGGGTTCCCATGCAAAGCGTGCCTTTCGGTATAGGAATTATTTGTGAGGTCTTAGTATTTCTTGATTATTATTACAAATTACTGTATTCTTGAAGTAGATAAGAAGAAGGAACACTTATAGCTAAGTTCTGTCACGTAATAGGAAGTAATTTAGTAAATAGGAAGTAAAGTGCACCAAAGAAGTAAACTGCAGGCAAGGAAAAGGCATTTATGATTAAATTTTATCATATTCGCCGGAATTTGTGGAACAAAGTTGCAAGGGAAATTAGAATATTCTTTCTTCATTCCTTAGCATTTATGATTTTTAGTTATAGCCTCGATAAGAACTTATCGCACACACAAAATTCGGTTAGGAGATTTAAAGAACATATATTCATTTAAAACTTCTTTCCGCTCACATTCCCAGGAATTACCGCAGAACATATTATGCTCCCTTAGCATAATATTTCACTCTAGAGTTGATTGGTTTTTCTTTAAGAGAAGTTGCTAAGGAGTAATAAGCGGTGCATCAGGAGGAATTTGGATCACCTGCATCCGAACTCATTTCTGAAAGAATGAATGTATTACCTTTTAATATTGATCGCAGATCCCTTCGGTGTTCGCTTTCGATTAATTTACTAATTAATTACTTTCAAATTTTGTATCGATGAAAGTTAAGGCAACAATAATGAAAAACACCCTAAAACAATCTACACATATTACCGAAAACGTTATCAGCACCGAATAATAAAATAATCCCTAATAACATTTACGAAGTCGTTAACTTCCTGTTTCATTACTTTCAATACCTGAACCCACTTACGTAACATTGCAAAGGTTAGTTCTAATAGAAATATTATTACTAAAGATCCATGTGAAATATCCGAGATAAGGTTCGCCATCACTTTTTGGAACAGTTTTCTGAGATTACATATCGGGCATATTTGTGATAATGTTGGTGACAGTAGGTAAGAAAATACGACTGCTCCATGCACCTGTTCTCCTTCCGTTAGAGAATCAGCGAGTCGGAGGTCCATAACGTTATTTTGTGGTAAAAAGACGTATTCGACTTGATTGACGATTCTAAATTGCGAATTCATTCAATCTGCACTGTCTATAACTCATACATTTTGAGGTATCATCGCGTATACGCAACGTTTCCATCAATGTCTTTCTTAAAATTAGGTCCGTCCTTCTAAATGGGTGTCCGCTATAGTAGCCGCCCGCGATGCTCCTACCATTTCTTTAAACCGAACCCTTGCAGCGAATATAAGTACCGTTATGTTTGACATGGTCTCCTTACGGTGTTGCAACATGTGTTCCAGTGAAGGAATTTTAAGAGTATCCCGAATCTTATGTTACCCGCAATTTTTGAGATTTTTTTTGCTCATGACTGTACGAACTAAGTCACTTGTTTATTACATTCTTTTTTGCGTCCTATTTGGTCTCTTCCAACCATCCTGTTGGGTAATAAGTTGAGAGACTTAGTAATTTTCCACTGATTTTTTATTTGAACGACGTAAGGAGTTCTTACATCTTCACCTGACCATTCCACCACCACATTCCTAATCATATAACGACCATACTGCTTACTAAGACTACTCAAAATATTAACCGGTCCAACGATCAGAATCCTTCAAACGATAAAATTAATTGTCCCATCTCCAACCTCCAGTATGATTATGAAAGCACCTAGCGAATTGCGCTAAATTCATATGAATCCTTGTTACGCTAAGAACAGGAGGAAATGATAACTGCTTAACCAACGGGAACCTCCTTCTCCTAACAGTACGTCTTTAAAAGGAGATAGATTTTTAATTCAGACGCGTATCGAAGGTTAATAAATCGGATCTCAGAAACGCGATGTAAACTTCGGGACTGTACACCACATTTCTGCTAAAAGTTTGATTTTTCTGTGGCTCCTGGCCATTGGTCCACAAAGATGTGACGGTGACCGAGTAATGAATTTGGGCGAATTTACCGTGTTTTGAAATGATACGGATACGGAATCAAATTAAGCACGAGATCGATGTTGTCACATAATGTACATCATTTTAAATGCATAGAGATGCTCTTTCGAACGATGTATAATATGTCCCGTTACAAAGACAGATCATCACGGGCCGCGTCGAAGTCGAGGTCTATACTATTTTCAATCCGATATAGTGGTTTTTCTATATATGTGCATTGTTACAATTAGATTCTTTTCAAAATATATTTAAAATTTTTCAAATCTTCCAAAAATTCTGTTCTGGTTAACCGTGCTTCCGGATAACTGGTGTTCGGATTAACGGGAATCCAATGTACTTTCCTTATCAACTGAAAAAGACCCTAAAAGAACAAAGACTATTGTATTAATCTAATTTCATTAGAATGCCTTAAAAAATGTTCAAATCTTCCAAAAATTCTGTTCTGGTTAACCGTGCTTCCGGATAACTGGTGTTCGGATTAACGGGAATCCAATGTACTTTCCTGATCAACTGAAAAAGACCCTAAAAAACAAAGACTATTGTATTAATCTTTGTATAATCAAAGTCCAGGTCTGTATTATTTTTAATCGGACGGGAACTTACTGTTATAAAATACTATACAAAGTACAGATATGTTTACAATACTGTATCAATGGATGAAATAAAGCGATATTAATGGATCTGTACCGTAATGAATACAATTTTTCGGATAATCCGAAAATCGCTGTCCGCACAATGTCCGATCCCAATTAATTCGGATTAGTGAGACTCGAGCGTATTTTATTTAGTAATAAAAAAGATATATTGTAGGATTGTACTGAATATCGAATCACATTATCGAACATGATAACAGTAAGATAAAAGTAAGTATATCACTTCAAATTGAAACACTACTTACTAGATATTTTACCTTGACAGAAAATATACAGCATCCGAGTGGCATTCCTGGGTAGTCTTTTCGGCAACAGCACACCAAAAAGACTCCAAACATTCCGGTAAGCAATAACTGAAAGGAAAATTACGCGCTATTTTACGTTTCAAGAAAATGTAGCTAAAGGGGAGATTTAAAACTTTTCATGTTCAAGTTAGCAGTGTCGTTAAGTAAGCTAATATAAGTGGTCAAGGAGTAACCTGAATGATAACGGTAATCGCTAGTTTTTATGCGATATTTTACATATTTTAATATCTAAATAATACATATTAAATAATTCTTGTAATATTTTATGTTGGGTAGAAATAATACAAATAATGATGAGATGTTGGTGCGTATGTTTTGTACTTGTATAGACCAAATTAATGTAAGTAAGTGTTGATATTCATAATGTAAAAATATTCTATGACGAGACATCTGTTTACTTTCAGAGTTATGTCTGAATGCAACTGTAAACGATTTTATGTCAATAAACTACTACTACTACTACTACTACTACTACATGTTGTACATACAACATACAACATGTACTTACAACAGAAATTTTTCATAAAATTATAAATAAATATTGGATCGATTGTATAATACCTAACCTGCATCACCGTTTGGTAGACATTGAAACAGAAAGAACGAAAGCAATTATTTATTCAATTGGGAAACCTATTTTGCTGTAACATTGACGTTAATATTTATTACAATGAAAAAAACATCACGGAAATGTGGAGACACTATGCTTCGCAAGTTCACTTTTGCGACAGAAAAAGAAACCTTTTCGAGGAAAATTTCATCGGCAAGAAAAAATATTTGTAAAAAATTTAGGCTTTGAATATAAATTCCGTAAAAGTGGTAACTGAAGATATCTTCTTACGGAATTATAATAAATAAGAGAGAATGGAAGGAGGAGCTCACCGGTCCACCGCTCCAGTAGGGATTATCACGAACTCGAAGATTAGGCGCCCAGAATAGAAGCCACATGCCAAGAGAGAGTACAGCCAGTCCCAGAAGCAACTGCCAGGTTACGAGGACCGTTGCAGTTTTGTGATGTCGCAGAACTGGTGGTAAATACTTCCTGGGAACTGAAAGAAAAGGCTACGTTTGATTACAGATTCTCGAGTATTTTTCAGCAGTAGCATTTAGTGAATGGCCAAATGGCTAATGTTTCTGAAATCGTACATGAAGACCGTCTTAACAACAACCATTACGAATTAGTGAACTAAGATATAATACAGGAATTGAATGAAAATAGGAAGTTACTAACAGAACAGGAAAATTAAATTATAATAGCACTTTGTGAGATGTAATGATTTCAGATTTATAATGAGAACGTAAATTAGAAGACAAGCTGTGAAGAAAGAGAGGGAGACCGAGGTAAAATAGCTAGACGCTGTTGTGAAACATTCTATACGATATGACATTTACCTAACGTTGAAAAGGACAGAACTGAAAAAAACTGAATTTTTCAATTGACAGGGCAAAACCCTTTACAGGTGTTGGTGATGGTTAAGACTCTCACTTTGGAAGCCTCTCCTAATTTTATGAAAGTTGCTGCGCTGCTAATTTAAATAACTTGAGTTTGAGTGTCTTTAAATATATCTTGTGGAAATCACCAAGTCTTTTTCTTTATTCCTTTAACTTGAGTTTTCTTGGCATCATCACGATGACGAAACGTGGAATCTTGTCTAAGCGTAAGTTAAAAAATATGCCTCCATTCCTCACCAAAGGTTTAAGCAGCCTGCTTTTGCAAAATTGAAAGGATAATCACAGAGTTAAATTTATGATTGGCATTGTAATTTCGCCCTCCAGATATATAAATCCACGTTTCCGCACTTTTTCGAAGCAATAATTTTCGTTATTGGTAAAATTGTGATAAGATATCCTTTTAAGGTGTTTATTTTCATGGCATACATACATATTCATGGTATAATATATAGTTTTGTCCAGTATTGTAGTAGAAGTCAGTTTCATCGGATCTATTCGGTACTTAAGTGGCGCGCTCGATGTATATACTGACACACTAAAAACTAAAATGTCAAATCTGAAGCTTAACTAACATTCATATGGGCCAATGTATATATTGTGAGTTCACCAGTCCTGTCCACTGTCACTTCACTGTCAGTAAATAGGACCTTATTACCATCATGGGTCAGTGAAGGAGCTGCCCAGGGTTGCGAAGGGTTCGACACACCTCTTCTATTTATTTATTTAAATTATAATTGAATCATTTGCCTACAACATTTCCTATCAGTCGTGTAAATGTATAACATTTAACGAAACTTTATGGGTTCTTATGAAATATTTTATGGGCGATAACTCCTTTAAAATCGAAAACAATGATATCTACACCTCATGAGCTAAATAATGGCATACAACATCTTTTAGTACAGCTCCTACTGATTAATTGAGAAGTTATATTTTTTCTAACTACTTTATTCAGGCACCCTTGACATGTTTACTATTCATAACCATTTCGTAACAATGATGCTTCTTTTGTAATTTTCCGATTTTTCGTTCTTTACAATGCAATTGACGGTCGATTCACTCCGATAATCGAAAGGGCAAGTAAGTTATGAGTAAGTCACGCAAAGACGGACGAGACTAACATAACCTGGACGTTCCGCTGTGAAAATGATACTTATTTTCCTGATGGCTCATTGCTGGGAACACAAAGTGACAGCTAACTGCAAAGCGCGATTGAGTACGTTGACCTCGCTGAAAGAGACAAGTGATCACAAGCATACTGATTAATGACACGTATTAATAGTTTCAATGGTAATTATGGGAATAATAACGGCAGGGAATCCGCGACCAATTTTTCGGTACTTGAAAGGCTTCCCGGGAGGTGGCGATGGGGTGAAATAAAATAAGCAATCCCCACACCCTCCTTTCAAGAAAGTTCACTCCTTTGTTTACTCTCGCGGACTAAACTGGACCCCGTGGGAGTTACTGTTTACAACAGCTGCCAAGAAGCCATCGCTTATCTTAGTGCGGATGTTTCGAAAGTCAGGGTTCCCTGATAGCCAAGTGGGCAACGCGTTCGACGTAAGTGAAGGTGGTCCCAGGTTCGATTCCAGGTGCTAAATGACCTCAGCTGTGGAAACATTTTCAAAAATACTATTACTGCTGCTTCGAAAGTATTAAAGAGAGATGGAAAGAGGATTTTTCAACCAATAAGCAACTACAGCACCTTCGTGCACACTTAGTTTGGCCTCATCGTGAACAATACGTATACTCTTTGCTAATGTCTGTCCACCCGTCTATCTATCTACTAATGAAGAATTTCAAAATAATCGAGAGCAAAAAATCAGCAGAAACGAGAATGCCTCGAAAGAAGATTAAGTAACCCGTCGCGATTCATAAGAATTTCGCTTAACATTTAAATTATTTGTTGACTGAGAGAACGAGTAAGTTCAATATACAGTCTGAGAGACTTTCACAACCTTCCTTGATCTCAGTGCAATGCTTCGTCTGTTATAAAAAATCAAGCGGATTTAGAGGCGTTCGAATTAACTACAAGTAAAGTAGAATAACTAATTTAACTATAAGTAATGTATGAAGTAGGTGATCTTAAATTTTCATAATTTTTACGCAAGATAAAGGCAAACCTGTGTAAAATATCTTTCACGGCAATGACTCCATAACTAGACGAGATTAAAAGCAGTAGAATATTATCTACTACTGCAGGTGAACAAACTCTTCATGATGAATCACTCTTGTTAGAACTGTTCATTGCACAAAAGAATAGCAACGACACTAGGGAAAAAGAGATAAAAGGAAAAAAAAGAGGCATAAGAACCCTCACGAAAAAGTGGAAAGGTCATATGCCGCTCCAATTGGTCTGATTGTGCTGGCAAGTGGACGCTCTAAGGGCCAAGTGATGACGTTATCACAAAGCTGGGTAACCTTTTCCTGTCCTGCTGAGGACGATCATGCGGCTGTGTCGAAGGGAATTCCTCGTGGGCGTGTGTCTTCCGGAGAGCGAACAGGAGGGCACAATCTTCTGCGGCACCGTTGTGGCCAACAATTGCTGCGCCTGATTCCACGCATCCCTCGTGTTTCCGATCCTCTCCGAACCAACTGGAGACACTCTGTGGTTGTCGTAAACACTAAGTGGCCTTCCGGGATCCCTCGCAGCATGTCCCTTGGTTCTCGGTAAAGTATTGCTGTTTCCCCCCCACACCTTAGATTCCCTCTTTTCTTCGGCCATAGAGGAATAAATTGTGTAGGATCCGAGAAACAAAAGATGAAAACAGTTTTCTTCTCTCGGAAGAGCGGATTTCAGGTATCGAATCACTTCACTCACCAAAACACGTCACGCTTGGTCACTGACACTTCCCGGTCAGGTAAAAAAAATCCCTCGGAGCACTCATCAGTGCTTAGAGAAAAGCTGTGGTTTTTCCACTCTTGAGGCGTTATCTGGATTCCCGCATCTTCCTCATCTTTCGGGAGGTTTCGGATTGTTGCGTCTCCCGAAGGGTGGTTCTTTAACACGAGCCTCCGTCATGAGCGGTGACCGGAACGCGGGGGAGTGCGAGGCACTCCGGAAGGATCCACGACGGCGCTCAGGAAGTGCGAAGTGGAAGAGAAAAAGCGAGGCTTTCGATGGTTGCTCACTGCCTTAGCCCCGGTGCGTATTCCTTTCACCTGGCTCTCCCCTTTTCCCTCCTCGAACTCCCTTTCTCCAGCGGTCACGCACAGTCGCCTTCTTACTAAGAGAGGTTGGTCGCCTTGGGATCGTCGTGTCGGGAGGGAGTGAGAGGAAGTGAGGGCCAATGGGGGAGACAGAGAGGGGGCAGAGGAAGAACAAGGGGGTAGGGTGCACTAAACACGACTGCAAGTTTATGGCTCTCCTCTCTCAAGCCCGTCTCCCAACCGTCGAGAACGTCCATTGAGTAAGGAATCCTTACTCAATGGAGACTTTGCGCACTGTAGTGCCGTAAGTTTTACTCTTCGTGATTCGTAAAACATCCGAAAGTTGCAACGTGGTTCCACTTTAATTTGCGAGATATTTCGTCGTATTGTGGAATGCGTAGCGGAAATATTAAGCTTGTCACCTCAAACTAATTCTTTTTCTTTGTTAATTTGAATTTTAGATTGGAACTTGAAAATCGTTAAATAGTTTATATTAATCGTCAAATAGTATATTATAGGAGTTTAAGCACATAAGCCGTGGAGGGTATTTTTACTTTCTCGACTTGAACTTAGAATGTTACCTCAAAATATTTCAATGTGCGCCTAAGTGCTTTTATTATTATTATGCGGCGTATCTTACGGCGAGGTTAGGCCAAAATTGTCTCTCCTCCGCTTAGCCTATGCAGATAATACATGATGATAATATAATCAAAAACAATTTACCACATTCAACTTAAATGTAGAAAAATAAATCAATAAATCCAAATAGACCGTCAAAAATCGATATAAGATAATTGGTGTAAACAGTATACACAAACTAATTGGCAGTCTAGCTGAAAAATTAATAAAACCCTTAAGCGGTTATAGTGGCTTCGTTGTGGTAAAGAGGTTTGCTATGATATCGAACTTGAATGATAGTCGTAGTGGAATGCATCTTGAGGTCTCTGGTTTTTGAGACTCCAGTATTGAGGAGAAATGAGAATCAAAACTCCGAGAAGATCGGAGAAATGGCTTTCTCGTGCTTCTCTTGGTGGTCGAAAAGATTTAGAACCACCAGCTGTCTGAGGGGGGCTGCATTGACACCAAATCGAGAATATTTTTCTTTAGAGGGGGATAGGGGTTTAGTAGGGGAGTGTGGAGGGGCGTTTTTGGAACGCGTGGAGGAAGGCACATCCTCTCAGTCTTCCGTATCGCCCACTCAATCTCAGATGGCATTAATAAAGAGCAAAAGGGAGAGGATCTGCTTTCTCTGATGTATACTAGAAGTCGAAGGAGCAGAGTTTCGCGAGGGGCGTGGTTTTGGTTAACGCCTAACTTTTTGGCTGTACTTTTATTAGGCGCGTCTGACGAGAGGGAATCTTTGCGTGGGAAGATAACAAATGAGGCACGCGTAGAGTTTGGCCGTCGTGGGGCAAACTGAAATCTGGAGAGAAAACATTAGACACGATGTTGTCGCTGTCATTCTGGAATTCCTCCCTCACTGGTGTAAGAATGCCCGTGAAGATGCAATCAATCTGATTTGACGGATTCTATTTAATTTTCAGTTGAAAAAGTAGCTCGAATGCGGAACTAAATGCAGTGAAGCTCCGTCTGCGGTAGCTGAGTTGTTAGTGTACTCCAAACCTAATACGGTATCGGGATCGAGTTCCGGCCAATTGGATTTTTCTGCTTAGGAAATGGCTGTTTGTGTCAGTAAATTATAACTATTAAAATAAATACATTGGGACCTTCCTGTTTACAACAGAGAATTATACAAATAAATACAACAGTCGTCAACAGTCTTCAGGAAACTTTTAAGACGTTGAACAAATATCTCGGAATCCGAAATAAAAAATGGGCAGTATACAATCAGATTGACATTTTATATAGAATTTCATACCAATAGGTGTTTTATATGCAAAAATACACATTTTTAATGTTATATATTTTATGATGATCTTAATGCAGATTTTAGTGCTAAATATTCCGTTAAAACTTGATAAGCAAGGATACGTATATTCGTACACAAATCTCGTTTCAGATGCTGCCCTAAATTATTCGTGGCAAAATGTTGCAGCTCACTTAACACTGATACGGTTAGTGAGAATTTGACACGGCAAAATATTTCACGTATTCGCTAAGCGTTCGGCGGTATTCGCTTAACTTGTAAACATATGAATGTCACAGCGTACATTTTCGTCTAATTTTCAATACTTTTCCCGAATGTATAATTCTCCGCGACACCCTGATTATTTCACCAATCAACAAACTTTTGGTCGTAATGAGTCTGTGATACCCAAAGTCTTAACGTCACGGTTCGCATTGACTTGGCATTTCTCTGAGAATGAGTGAGGAATTATTCATTCGACCTCCTAAAAATTACATAGTCCGGATCATAAGGACGAGTAAATGATAACCTCTCCTTGAAATTAAAACAGACCGAGAGAATTTCCTTTTCGTGTCAAAAAGGTATTCTGCGGCTTATAAAATACAAAGTTATTTTAGCTAGTGGAGCCATAAAATCTTCGGAGTTGGTATTTTTATAGATAATTTTACACTGGACTATTTTGTTACCTAAACTTTATTTCTATTAGTTTTGTCTGCGTAATCTGTCTGGGTCTGCACCAAATTTTACCTCTCAAGTCTAATTTAATCCGTATTTTCCTTTCAACTTAGTTAACTCTTAGTAGGTTTCACAGGTTTATCACACCCCCCTTCTTGTAGCCGTTCTCTTGCTGTGGTGTTTTTTTTCTTACTCCAGACTTTGGTTTTCTTCTGAAATTATTTTTTCAAGCTACCTCTCAATTTTCATAAGACGAATGGTTCGATATAAGAAGGGACCTGGTAGTCTCAATCTCACCCTAATAAATTCGTAGTATTCTTATTGTAAAAATTTTTGTTGAGAAAGAGTTGGATATATTGGAACATTCATACAAAAAATCATTCCAGTTCCCTTTCTCCCTCTGAATATATTATAAGAATATATGCGACTGGGTGATTAGGAATGTTAAAATTCTTGTTGAGAAAGAGATGGACAAATGAAACGTTTGTGCTAAAAATCATTCCTGTATCCATCCTGCTCTGAATATATTTAAAAAAATATATGTATATGTGTGATTAGGACTTACGCAAACAGTCAATTGTTTAAATTGACATCTTTTTTGACATCTTGTAGGAGATAAATGCAGCATTTCTTAGAGTGATTTTTCATATATAAAGTAAACTACATAGCATTAAAAATAATTCACATTCACACTATTTTTCACACTTGTTATTCCATTAAAAATAACTCAAAATACAGCGCTTTTTTATTTAGCCCGCAGTGATGCCAAGTTCACTTACCAATTATAAGTCTACAAATTGTTCCACTTCGTCACTAACATAACCAACTAATATCATTTATTACAACATTCTTGTAGTGCCTGTAATATAACCACTAATAAATTTATTCGAGTTTAAATTCTTCAAGTAGGAATTTTGGAAATTTTCTTGGTTGATAGTCATGAAATTAATTTACTTTAGTGCATGTACACTGCTGGCCACAAGGAGTGCGTAACAGGGGAATGTATTTTATTCGTTTACTTTTGGTAAATATTAAAGGTGAAAAATGTCCTAATCCCTTGATGCTAAGCTCCTCCATTAAAACGAAGAATTTGTGGTTGATTGGATACGAATTTTCTCCTCTGTGATTAGCCACCGTCTTGATCATGCAAACTTCGTACTTCTCTCTTCTGCTTATTTTCGTGTCTTGCTTTACCTGCATCGCACAATTCATATCTTATTCAATATCCCCCTTCTTTGTTGTCTGTTAAATACTTGCCTCAAAAACGTTTGTCTGCAAAATAAATAATGCTATCGGAAAGAAAATTATTTGAGGCAGAGTGAGATGTTAAAAATTCCGTGTTCCTTAAAGTAGGGAACTCAAGGCACGCTTTCAAACAGAACGGGAAAAATATCCAGAATTTCTTTGAAATGTAACATTTTCGTTTTTTATGCAATTATGGTAGTAAAGATCCATAAGTTAAACACGCAGTAAAATCCGGCAGCAATTCCATTCAATACAGAAAATAATTGAAACAATTTGACTTACTTTACATTTTTACGCAAATGTCGCAACAGCGCCCGAATATCTTCCGTTTAAAATACATGGGCCAATGCATTTTAAATGGTGTCTTCATGATGGTGAATCAAATGTAGTTAAACCCGTCTTTTCATCAAAGTTCTTCTTAAGGTAAATTCTTTATACAGGATATATTTAGACGTCTTCAGGTTCGTCCCTTCCGAATTTCTAGGTTTCCTAAGAATACATAAAGTTGTGTTGCACAAAAAGACATCTCTATGAAAATTTACTTTACTGACCAAGTATCAACTAAATAGTATCGACTCAAAAATTTCCGATCGCCAGCCCGCATAGATCTTAAACCATTGTTTCACAAATACCCATTGAGAAAGAGAAATTCTCACACCTAATGCTCATTCTTGAAGCAAGAACAACTTCGAAGTTCGGAAGCCCAACCCAGTGAATAAAAATAACGCTGCGAAGACCAGGAAACTTTCCCGGTATTTTAGCGCCTCAAAATTACGTCATCCTCGGGGAATTCTGAGGAAACAACGTGTCGTTGAACGTGGAGGAAGTTTCCTAAGTCAATGCGACCATTCAGACGGAAAACGTTCTGCAAACGACGAGTTTCCCTCCGTAGCGAATTGTCCTAGAAGTGCGATATCCCTCAGATGAGAGTTCTTCAGCTTTCGTCAATGGGCGCGTTTGCTGCCGTAGCATAGGAAACGCTGTTATGCAAGAACGGTTGTTATCACACGTTTCGTTTCCTGGGAAACAATACGTGTGCACACCTCTGCGAAGGGAATCGTTTCCGAAGAACGCAATAGCGCTTCTGAAGTATGCATGGACGAATCGTTTGCTCGTTGGCGTGTTTCGAAGGTTCCGTATGCGAACAACATTCGAGGAGTTCGATTGGCGGAATATCTCACGCCCATCGTCTCCGTAGATTATAATCGCTGCTCCAACGCTCCCTCTATGGTCAGTTGGCAGCGCGACGTTTTATTTTCTTTCATTACGTGCCGATAGAACGACGGAATGCACGGATAACGTTTGCGAAGCTAATAGAATCTTAAGTTAGCTGCTCGTTTTAGCCGAGGCGAAAAAATGAACGACTTTATTCTCGTATAGAATTCAATGTCAATGCCATATGGGATTCAAGATGGACAGTCGAGGTCTCCTCCACAACGGGGAAACTGATTGCGGGAAAACATCAGCGATAAAAATACATTTTTATTTTTGGGAACGCTAGAGAGCCACTAAGATAATTTTTGATAGATTCCTTACGAAGAATCCTTGAATATTCTTAAAATTCTAATCAATGTGAACCGACCTTACTTGGTGGAACGCCATTAATAAATGAAATACAACGGACTTCGTATTTTCCACACGACCGGTTTCAGCCATCCAGTCCGTTGTATTTCATTTCTTAGAAGTCCGTTTTAAAACTTATAATAAATCAATCAATCAAATTACAAGCCCATATCATTCGCTGAAAAGAATGCGGACGATGGAAACGAATTAATGGCATTCTCTCGAATAAGTCGGTTATTTATTTCAAAGCATTAAGCTTTGGCATTAAGCATGGCTATCCTTTATCTTATACATAAACTATAAAAATGTTAGGTGTGTATGTTCTCCTAAAACTTGAGAAAAAGATTTCATACAATATTTAAACTTTGAGGATTATTATACTTTCCCCGGACAGATAATATACTTTTATAATACTTATGGCTATAATAGCAATATAATATACTTTTATATTATATAGCTACTTTTTATTCGCCTAACTGTCTCCGGATCGACACCAGACGAATCAAAGCAACTCCATGAAAAATACACGCAGAGTTCGTTTTTACAGCTTGCAGGGTTTCTTTCGTTTGCAAAACTAAAGTGGAAAAAATAGTCGCATGAAATCGAGAAAAGCATAAAAAAGGAAATTGAATGAAGATTATTACTCTGGTCATAGAATATTGCTTTCTATTTGAAATTGTGAGAATTTTGATAAAATACACGATAGGTTTGTGAAGTGTTCCGGTTGTAAACAACACCAACGGTCAAGCCAATCTTTGAACCCAATTTCATTCATTTTCCCATACGAATACTGGTCAAATTGATGCCCATATAGAATAAATGATAAGCTATACTAAGAGGAAGCAATTTTACCTTTTTGCATTTCAGGAAGGGTCCAATTTACGACAATTTAGGAGTATTTCTGAGTCTGCTCGATTATGCAGATTACAAGAAAGATAGTTATATGTTGCTTAGTCACGATCAAGGAGGCGAGAAAATAAGACACTCCTCCGTGGAGGGGCAGAAAAGTGAAATATTTTGCGGGACTTAAGGAGATTTTTAGTGAAAAGTAAGGATATACACAAAATTTCGTCATATGTTGAACGCTATGGTTACCATGTTAAAAGTAAATGAATTCTACTTTAAAATATGGAAGAATGGCCATGACATCTGAATCTATAATATATTGCTTCAGTGTCCTTTTAAATAAAGGAATTTTTAGAAAAAAGCTCATGGAATACTTTCAGTTAATGACTTAGTATATGTTTTCTTATTTTGACGTAATAGCTTACAACGGTAGTTACTTCGGACTTTGTATGTTATTCATAGAAATAAGAACTGATTTCCAGGAGATATACATCGAAATACGGTCAAAAAATGATTGCTGTTTCAACTGTTCGGTAGTGTAGGAATAAAGTTTCTAAGTACTGAATTTCCGCTATGAAATGGAATTTTTCAAATGACTTCCTAAAGTTCTCGGAATGTCTTTATAAAAGATTTACGATAAGTATCATGTTAGTGTAGCAACAGTGCAGCAACAGCTCTGAGTTAAAGATTTTCTTTGGTAAATGAAATATATGACGGAAAATTGTAGGATGGGACCGTTAATCACGCTGATTAACAGGTTATTTACATGCTGATGATAATGGGTTCTTAGTGTTGATTGGCGAAGGTATTTCCAGTAGAGTTGAACGGCGAGAAAGCTCAACCTTGAAAGAACTTAACTATGTGCGTAACAGTATTGTGGTCGACCCAATGAGGCCACATCTGCACACAAGAAACCCGATTAGGGTTTTGTGCTTCGTATTGTAGCCATTTGTACACACCTGTTTATAGATAATATCTGTTATGCCCATCTTGTCACTTTCCTTTCCTTAGAGGAAGAGTTTTCACTGTTTGCATAGAAGGTCTTTATTTCTTTAATTTGATTTCCTTTTCGATTTCACGATTTTCTAATAATTTAAGCTACTATTGTGATATATTGGCAGGATGGCATTTTCGTAATTTTAAGGTCTGTAATGCCATTTTGAATTTAGTTTTAATTTAATTTAATTTTTCTGTGTTTAAATTGTGAAAATGTTTCATTGTATATTGCTTTTAATTTCATCTGCTGTGTTTTCACGGATTTTTATTCATCCCCATTTCCTGAAGGTGGTTTCCCGCAACGTGGGTTATTTTCTTTCTCTTAAGTTGCAAATATATTTTCCCATACTCTACGCTTTCTTTTTGTTTTTAATTAATCTTTAATACAGGTTAGGAGGAAGAGAGACCCAATTGGGCTTAACCTCACCAACAAAGAGTTAATCTATCTTTCTATCCATCTATCTAATTATCAATAATTGCAATTTAATTTCATTCGGTGAAAATAATAGAAGTTATTGGAAATAAATCCAGATAAAGCCTCGAATTGCAGCCTCATTGATAAAATCGTTTCTGTATTTTTTCCACTAGGTTAAACTCAAAATAATCGGATAGAATCGTATATTGTGGAATATACAATTCTGAGTATTAACTGGATTAAATCGTTTAATGTGAGGCAGAAGTATGTTCATTCAGACCGCAAGTATTTTAAAAGAAGTATCAATTTGTTTTCAAACTGCTCTAAATTTGAGGTTTAAAGAAAAGGAAATACACAGGATGGCGCATTAGGGAAGTGTTTCCCGCACTTTATGGTCCCTATTTCCATCTCCTCGAAACCTGTAAATCCACCAAAATGCGGTACATTTGTTTTTTCTGATTTCCGATTTCGTCGTGTTTTATTGTAAAGCTCCACCTATTAATGCTAGTGAGTATTAGTGGTGCGCGTTCCATCGGTTGGAAAACACTGCATTATTAATACTGCAGTAAAAAAATGCAGTGATGGGATGACTACTGTCGGATTGAAAATAGTATAGACCTGGACTTTGACGCATTACCCTTTGATGATCTGCCTTTGTAACGGGACATGTTATACATCGTTTAAGAGAACATTTATATGCTTTTCAAATGATATACATTATGAGCCAACATCGATCACGTGCTTAATCTGAAACCACGTAAACCAAATCAAAACACGGTAAATTCAAGCAAATTCATGACTCGGTCATCTTCACACCTTTGTGGACTAATGACCAGGAGTCATAGAAAAATCAAACTTTTAGCAGATATATGTGGTATATAGTTATGTCAAATAACGGACAGATCATAAAGCGAGGATTGATGACTCCTCTCGGTTTGAAGGTATTGACCGAGGAAAGCTTTCCCATTATTTTTTCACCTCTAAAAGGCACTATAGTAAGTTACAAGGGTTTTTAATTAAGTTCTGATTGCTGTCATGGTAAAATGAACAAATCGTACCACAAAGTAAGAAAAAAGAACTTCGTAAATTTCCACACTAAGGCCCCGTATTATAATCGATAATTAACCTGGAGGTGAAAGTTAACCTCTAGGTTAACTCGAAAATCCGTGTTACAATCGATGGTTAAGCCTTAACTGGCAGTTAAAGTACTATTTATCTTAACTACCAGATTGAGTTATGGTCAAATCCTTATCAGATAGTTAACTACAAACAAGATGGCGGTTAAGTACGATAAAACTCCCTCATCTCAGTTAGTTTAATTCTAAAAAGTACGTTTTACCGGCAGAATTTTATGAAAAGAATCCTTCTAATATTCTCATTAAGGTGGTATGAATTCTTGATAAAGTTAATTCTAATCAATTGGGCTTTTTATCTTCTAAATATCCTTAGATATGTGTTGCGTGTTAGTAAGTATTTACCTAAATATCAAATACTACTTCGGAGATGAAAAGTTGAACATTGGCAGTGAAATAAACGTGTTTTTAATTGTAGAATACTAACATGTATTTATCGTAGTAGTTTAAGCACGATACTTCTGATTAACTA
This sequence comes from Ladona fulva, assembly GCA_000376725.2. Classification (NCBI taxonomy): domain Eukaryota; kingdom Metazoa; phylum Arthropoda; class Insecta; order Odonata; family Libellulidae; genus Ladona; species Ladona fulva. The sequence goes on along the minus strand of KZ309289.1, from coordinate 59,245 downwards.
TAGGCGGTTCTTAGTGATTCTATCATCATAGACAGTCATGTTTTGAAATTGAATGAGTAAATTTCTGCATAAATGTGAACAGAATACCGCATATCATATTAAAATTAATTAGTTAATTTTTTTGAGTATTAGTTTATTAATTTTCACGTTATGATACTTTAGTTTACTTTTGATTTAAAGTTGAAATCGTACAAACACCCGTCGTAAAAAGGAAAGCGAAATTACGAGAATCATCATTAACCTACTATTACCTATCATCATGAATTCATACTATAATTTACCCTAAATTTTGAATGAGCGATATGTTAAATCAAAATACAGCGGTTATTTTGAAAAGAGAAGTTTGTGGCCGCTGTCGGCGTGGAACGGAGAAGAGAGGTTCGTTTGGGGGAGGAAAGTAGAAGGCGAAGCTAAAGTAGTGTTTTCCTCAATTTCATACCTACATACATTGTAATAAATTGTCACCTCTTAGCACATACGGCCACCCAAGCTCTTTGTTGGTTGCATTCCTTAAAAGTCTCTCATATGATTGTGATGGTCAGACGTACCGTATTTCGGTCTATAATAAAATATTCACGAAACTTAATTTATGAAACACTACTGTTATGAAGTCTTACTCGTAAATTGGGTGCGAAAATACGCAAGTATTGTGTTTCGGGATGATGATTGGTAGTTGAGGCTTGTGCTTTCACCATACATGGAGGTGAGTTTTAAGGTTATATTTTAGGATATTTTTTGTGGGGTAGGTGAGACGGTGCTCCGAGGAGCCAATTGTGCTGTTGGCACTTTATTGGCGGTGATGCGAGTGGCATTAAGGTGAAACGGGATAAAGGGTAGGGAGTCGTAACAGTGCTGTTTAGGATGGGAGTAAAGGTGGTAGGAGTTGTTGAGGGTTGTCAGAAAGGTGAATTTGCTTGATGGTTTTGATGTTGTTTATGTCATTAGCGGTTGGAGGGATTCGTATTTTTTCTCGTATTATCTCTTTTTATTCTTTTTATACGGATGAAATTTTAGTTTATAGGTTACCAACTTGGGGAGTTTAACGCTTTTCTTTCTTCTCCAGGTTCTAGGGGTGTAAGTCCATAGGTTATTTAGGAGTGGGTTGTCCAGATTAGTTAGATTAACCCCTCTGTTTCAGCGACTGTGTAAAGATTGTGCGCAGACTCATAGTTATATCTCACTCGAAAAAAGGGTATCGTTTATGGGAAAATACAGATAAAATTGATAAAATAGATTAGCACGACGGACATCCTTTGGATTATGGGAATGACCAAAATCTATCACTCCATCGTCAGTTTTGTAGAAAAGTGGAGCAGCTTTTCCTTCATGCATTAAGCTAAAAAATACTGAAAAAACTAAGAAGAGATTATTTATTGTATTGAAGAGGTTAGAAATCTTTCCCGGATATAAAATTGATGCTAAACTCTTAAGATTGTTAAATGAACGTAAACAACACGAAGAAAAAAATTGCGCAATCTGAAAACAAATCACTCTCTCATCAATGATTATTTTCTGTAAATATTACACTTAATAATACTTCTTACTTAAAAACATGTAATTTAATCTTAACATAATGCTGTGTGTTGATATTGTGTCAGTAAAACGCTACGAACGTATTTTCCTCTATCGGCTTAGCATTTCCCCTCTACACAGTACACATTGCTTTATCTGATCGGTCTTTCCCATTTTCCTCGTTTCTCCCTCGAGGAGACTGTTCAGATTTAGCTTGCCATTCTTGGAACAGGTCGGACGCCTTCGAGTCAAATATTTTCACTATCCTGGTCTTGGACCCTGTGTATTACGGAAACCCCTCCATAACGGAAATTTTTGCTGTGCCATGTGACTCCGTTATATGTTTCC
>KZ309289.1:12861-23936 GCA_000376725.2 Ladona fulva | reverse complement strand
CGATTTGGGATCCTCACGAAGTAGGATTAACATCCCATCTTGAGATGGTTCAACGTAGGGCAGCTAGGTTCGTTAAGTGAGATTTCAGATTTGACAGCAGTGTTTCGGCAATGATAGTATCCCTCGGATGGAACTCGCTTAGTGATATATATTAGATTATAGAAGACTTGAATACCGTAGGAAGCTTTTCGATAAGTTTGTCACTACGGATCTCGGGGAGGAGATAGTTGATTTTTCATCCCAGCTAGCAACGCACGTAATCTTCGGAAGAAAACGAAAAAGCGATACAAGGAAATAGTCGCCAGGATGGATAGATATTTTTGGTCATTTTTCCCGCGAAGTATCAGAGAGGCTAATAGCTATCCAGGGTAGTTAGGGATATAGGTGTTTTACACCCCCTGCCACGCGCCATTGGCTGTTTGCAGGACTTAAATGTAAATTTAAATGTAAATGAAGCTCTTAAAGACATCGCAATAACGATAGCACTCCGTATTTCACAGCTGGCGGTAACGTGCAAGGGAGTCTTCATTATAGACATTGTTGTACGACAATCGACAATCGTGTTTGTCAGATGACCTTGAGCGAAACTCATTGTTATCACCATACCAGTATTAACACTTTGTACAAGTGGCTCCATCCGACCTCTATCCTAAGTCGAGCGGATAAATAGGGAAACTTACTTTTGGGATGACCCTAGTGTAAGAAAACAATAAGTTAAATCGGGGTCTTTAGTGACCCTGTACGCCTGTACGGCCTTCAGCGCACAGAGTGAACCGTTACACTTGGTGTCCAGTTGAGAACTGCTCACTTCCACCGGCTATCGTTTCTTCTAGCAGCATGGCCTGCCCAGGTCGATTTTAATGTTCTTAACATATTATAATGAGTGTAACTCCTGTCCTCATCGTCACCCAGTGGTTTCTTTTCCTTTCTCTTCTTGTGATATCAAGCTTACACCGTTCTATACTTCTTTTTGTTGTCTGGAGCCGCTGCAGTTAATTGCAAAGTTTTACTTCTGTAGAGGAAATTGCATTGGTGGAAGACTTTTCTTTAAGACTTCTGGCAATTTTGACTTAAAAATGTACACGTTTCTTCCGAAGGCACTGCAACGAAATTTAACTGTTCGGTTCGCTTAATTCATCCTGTTGTTCTTTCTTGTACTTTTTAGCTGTCATTGGTATGTGCATTCGGAACAGACATCCAGACGTATTTCATCCAATTTTACTGGTTCTTAACTAGCAGAAGAATTATACGTTCCCTCTGATCTTTGTTAAGTTCATACTGACTCATACCTTTCGTTCTGCTGCGATTAGTACTTGAATCCTTGAAGCTAGTTCTCCTGCGATGGTTGCGAAGAGTACTACATCATCTGGAAAACGCAGGTGAGGCATGTACTCCCCATTTATATTTTCTCCCAATCTACGGTTTTAAAGCTTCTTTTAAAACTGCAGTGAATAAGATGAGTGAGACCTTGTCGAACTCCCTCTCGAGCTTATCCGTTTCTTCATGCAGCATTACAGGGGCTGTGACGTCCTTGTAGATGCTGCGTAAGAGTTGAACGTACTCAGCATCTATCCTTTGTTTCCCAAGAGCTACCAGTTTGGAGGAAGAACTTATCGAGTCAAAGGCTTGCTCATACTCTACGATGTAGAGTATGAGCAAGTATAGTTGATGCAGAATTTATTCAAGAGTAGCCATGCGAAGTTTCAAAGTCCTCACTCAAAAAAAAAAATTTTTGTATTTTAGCCAGCCTTTTTCGATTCTAGTCCACTGTGGCTCGTGGGAAGAATGAAAAAAGGAAGAGCAAACTGGAATAAGGGAAAGGAAATGAAAGCAAACGACAGTGGAATCGTCCTTACCTTTGTTGATCGGAAAAACTTACCGAGTCTCAAGTGAGGATTTCTCTGGAGAGGGAATACTTCAAAATAGGTTGCGTCCATGTAAATGGAAGTAGCATTTTCATCTCACTTCGTTTGGAGATCCTTTTCTTTCGATAGTTTTTCAACTTTAAATTTAATTGTTTCTCTTTCTGTAAAGCGGAAGCCACCTCTCTGAAGATGAGTTTTCGAGAGATGTGATGCATCTTCACCTCTATATTTACCTCCCCTATTCCTAGGAATAGGAGAGGTAAATATAGAGGTAAAGAAGGAGCAGAAGAGAGGTAGAGGATACATCATAGAAGAAAAAGAGGAAATTACATGTTATAACGGTGATTGACAAAAGACTAATGTAAAAAAGGACCTTTGGTTTGTAGCTAGGTTGAAATAACGTTTCGTAATACCACAGCATTTTTTTAAAAACGGTCCTATTTCGAGGAATGAAGACATTTTGACTTATACATATCGAGCGTGAGGTAATCTAAGGCATTTGAATAGAATAATACGAAGACTTTTGCTTTTATATTTTTCCATCTTATATTCGTTTCCGTGAATCATAAAGATATTGATATTTATTTAATAATGGAGAGGTTGTAATAAATACATCCAAGCATTTGTTGAGTGTGTTATCGTACTTTAGTATATATTATATAATTTCACGAATAAATTTTCATGATTTATAATAATTTATATGACGATTGAAGGTGTTGAAGCAAAATTTCATCTTTTTTATTCACAGGTGCTTAGATCATGAAAATATCCGTCGTCATTGTTTCACAATTTCTCAATTTCCTAAGATATATTTATTTAAATAGCTACAGAAACGAAAAGTTTTCTTACAAGAGAACTCCAGATGTAAATCCCTATTTTACATTCTATTAATGTAAGTTAAATCTGGCTAGGGAATGATCCCAATGGGGTAAAATGTTAATTTAGTTAACTGAATATTGAAAAAAATATTTTGTTCCTTTTTATAAATTATTCGAGTCTGGGGACAGTAGTAAATTCATCTCTTTTCTATACTAGTCCATATTAGTAGCCACCATGCGATACTTCAAGGCAGGCTGTCTAAGATGTGCAAAAGGCTCGGCAAAATAATTAACAAGAATGACTATATATTTATTACATATATCGCGAAAAAATCGAATTTTAAATTATAGGTGTTCAAAGCAGTAAGATTATTGTCAATTTATGTATAGAAGTAAACTCCTAAACCACTCCCAGTGGAGTGGTTTAGGAGTTTCATTCTAAACAACTCCTATACCACTCAAGGAACCCCTACACTCCAAGGATTTATGACTGATGGATTTTCTAACTTGATCGACAAATTTTAAGGTGTAAATGTGGACGTAACAGTGACCAAATTATAACGCTTGCTGTAAATACGTACCATCTTATTTATCCCTGAACGGCGTTGCAAACAAAATAGTATTGAATCGCGCATTATCTCTCCCTTAATTGTGCTTTCCTTTATCACAAGGAGTTAAAAGTTAGTGGAGAATGACTGGAGGTTTCAAGCAATCGCGAGAGTAACCGAAGTTTAGTCCGGAAAAATATTTGAAAGGGAAAAAGGGGAAGTGAGGAAGCAAGGATTAAAGAGAGGAGAAAGAGAAAATGGGAGAGAGAATGGGGTGAAAGATAGAAAAAAGTGAGGGGCATCTATTTCTATCTTGGTGCGGCTGCGTCTTCGATGACTCCACATGCAGGAGCAGTCAATAGCACTTGGAAGTTATCCAAAAAAGGAATGGGAACAGTTTGAAGTTTTGCAAAAGTCACAATTAAACGCCATAAATCAATGATAGAGGAAAACTACACATATACCATATCCGTCCCTTCCTATAGAGGGTCTTACACTTGCATAGAAAGAAGAGGGTGATGGGACAAAAAAAATCAATAAATAGAGGAAGGGGACCGAAAAGATTCTGTAAAAAACACTTAGATATGAGGGAAGAAGAGAGTAAACGATTAAGGAATACTGAAAGGCAAGGCAAGTGTAGTGTATTGCATAGCCATCTAAATATGGAGCAGATGAACGAGGAAAAGTATTGGTTGTGATCCGAAAGAGGAAGAACTAATTTGTTATTGTTAAAGGAGTGATATTATCAAGAGAAAATGAATAGAAGAATAGGACTAGAAACCGTAACATAACTGCTGCAAGAAAATTTTACAGACTTCTATTGCATTATGTTCATCTAACTAGAACAGCTGTATTTATGGCTTGATATCTTTCATAGAGAAATTAAACCGAGCTGAAAAACAAAAGGGATTTTATACTCTTTCATGGATAACGGTTTCATCTCTAGTTCAACATTTTAAAGGCGCATTTCTCAAATAGATGCATAGATGGAAAGCACGGAAATTATATTTCAGTATATTTCATAAGGTTTGGACGTGCCAAGTAATATTGACAGCGATTGCGAGGTGGCTAATATCACATAGAACTTCGAAGGTGGGCTTTATTACAGATCGTCTAGAAAATGGTATTGTTTCGATTATTAAGTTGAAGTTTGCCGATCTATCGAGGACTTTGGCAGGGAAGAAGTCGAAGATAGTCATTCAAAATTGCTTTTCTTTCCTCAGAGCGTCATCGGGTCTAACTTACCACTTATCACACACCTCATTCGATTAAGAGTGATTCTCAGAGGAGGTAAGCGGTGGAATTCGTAAGTAAACGAGTATGTAACCGAGGGTAGTTTTGACCGCAAACAGCGCTTTTGCCCGCTCTCATTTCCGTCCTTGTCAGGCAGTTCAGTCTTCGACGGGATCGAACTCACTATGTGTAATAATGTGCTACTCACGACTGTAGAACTGCAGGAAGGACTCCATGTCGACGTATCCTAGCTGAGAGTTGAGCAAAACTAGAGTCGCTTGGCCATCGTAGTCTGACACCCTGGAAGCGTCCATCCCCACATCTAAAGATTGTGCGGGGCACTATAAATTCCGTGGAGAAAACACGGGGAGGCGGCGCCCTCTTGGGCCAGCCGAGTTTTTCTCCTCCTTCCCATACGGGAGCGATCTTAGGAAATAGGTTCACTCAAGTCACGAATGGTTTTTATTCTACTAGTTCTTCTAAAATTATTTAATTTATGTACGAATAAAACGGAACCTGCATACGTGAAATAAAAATAAGACCCGCTTTAGATCAATGCAGATATCACGCTTGCTTCCGGGCAGCCAAAAGTATTATTTCTTAAATTTTGTGAAGCTGTGAAACATTTTGCAACAGCATGGAGAATCTTCAACAAACAATTTAATGAAGATTATTTTCAGGTGATCATCTTAATTATACGTATGAATAATGTAATTGTAATTTAATGATAATCTAATTTATTATATTGGTAGTTGAATAATAATTATAATTGTTACTTTGGGAAGCGGTGCCTGCCTTTAACGACCACCTGCGGAATGCGACCAGTTTTCATCAGTCCCTACGGGGGTGCGTTCGTAGCATAGATTTCGTATATGTATGTACAATGGACTAATATTGAATAAAATTTATTATTTTTGTGTGCGGTGACCACCTGTTCTGACCGGTTGCATCTGTTTGGAGAACCGATTTATGATGACGAGTTACTGAATCCTCAGCGTTTCTTATATGCAGTTATATGCAGCATACACGTATATGTGTTTATGATTTCAGCGACATAAAGCATCTGATTGGAATGTCGCACTAATCTGTTCGTTTGTTTCCCATTGTTAGTTTTCAAAATCAACTATTTCTATGATCGAATCCTAAATGTTTTATTTAATAAATTAGTTTTCAAAATCAACTATTTCTATGATCGAATCCTAAATGTTTTATTTAATAAATTAGTTTTCAAAATCAACTATTTCTATGATCGAATCCTAAATGTTACAACACAAATCTAATCTAATTGCACTTTACAATTACCTTAAATGAATTTTTTATAAACTAATCTTGCTATCGTACACATCAGTCTACGTAATTACTTTGGAGTGTCACTTTACCGCATATGAAAGTATAAAACGAGTCGCGCACCGTAAAAACTTCTATTGGCATTGATAGTCATCACTATGGTCCAATTCAAAGAATCGGAATTTTTACAATGGATATACAATGGATGGATACTCGTGTATAGTAGTTAAATTAGTACTAAAGTAGCGATCCCAAAGAAGAACAAGTTAAAACAAATATTAGCCTATTTTATCCTGCGTTCAATCATATAATGTAAAACTTTGTTTTTATCTAGTTTGTATTTTAATTTTGTTTCTTTGTTTGTAGTTGTTGTTTTGTATTTAACGAAAAAGAACACGTTTTTCGCGCTGTTTCACGGAGTCCCAAATTTGAAATTTTATTTCTCGTTCAGTATTCATCTATCGAAACGAAATTTTACTATAGCATTTGGGTATTTTTTTGACAAAAATAAAAGCTTCAGGTTGCTTCCGTTACGTAATAAAAATTTATCAGTTTTGTAAAACATTTTCTCTGCAATGGATTTACGGAAAAATGAGATATTCATACAGTTGTGCAATTCATATTTTCGGATGTGTTAATATGACGAGAGGAAAACACATAACATAGTGTATTAAATAAAAAAGTACAGTAAGATTATTGGAGAATAAAATCCATTTTCATCTATTTCTAACGTTAATGAAGACTGTATGAAGGAGAAAAGATTCGGAAAATAGTCTTTGTATTTAAGACCCAACGGATGTAACCTTTTATACAGGATAAAAATTATAAACCACAAATGGACTTAGTATTAACTCTCAATTTGCATACAAAATTTTCAAAATCTTTCGAACGAAAATAAATAATATGTATTTATTTATTATCCGGGACCCACAAAAACATACAATTATTAGAAAATTACAGGAGAGGCGTGAACAATAGCAACAGACAAACAGACGCGCAACTATTCGCTAACGAGAAAAATCAGATTAGCCGGGACTCGAACCCATGCGGTTGGAGCACTAGCATTAAGTATTCTACGCAGAGGAGCCTATAGGCTTGCCTACTTTCGTACTCGTGCAAGGCCGAGGTGCCTCTAAGGCACGACAAGCTTTAGGGTTCGTGACGGAGGATCCTGCGCAAGCCGAAACAAAACCAAACCCTTCGAGCAGAGAGCGGAGGTTCGCAATCTCTCTCTCAAGGTCTGTGATACGAGACACAAATGCCTCGTAACCAGCGGCCCTCATGATCGAAGATACGGGAGTCCTCGGGGAAGCCATCCTACACTCGAAACTCCTAACTGATTTACTAATAAATTATGTGCCCACTAAATACACTCACCTAACTAAACACGAAAGACCGCCAACGATAACTGCACTCGGATAAAAAACTAACTCCTGCGACGCAAGACCTGAGAGCAAAACTAAAACGATATAAAAATGAAGCTGCTTATAGAGTGACGCCTTATACTAATAGAAGAATTTAAAAACTAACACTCCAGGTGGAAAAAAAGACAATCTAAGGAAATAGACGTATGTGCGAACAGAACACGATAAAAACAACAGGAATAAGGCTAATAACGATGAAAGTAAAATAGAAATACACAAGAAGTTATCTATCAAAGCTGAGAAAACGGGAGTATTAACTGTGAGGAGATTAACTTCTCGTTAAAAATATAAAAGAAAAAAAGCAGTAATTTAACTCGCATAAGCACTGAAACCCTGATGATTTAGAATTTTTGGTGCGGCGGCTAAGGAGACGGGTTGCTCTCGGCTGCGGGTGGTGGCCCATGTCGGGGTCAACGATGCCTGTTACCGCGCTCCCGAGGATATTCTGGGTTCTTTTAAGGACCTGAATTCCGAGGTTGAGCGCGTGCGGGGGTCGCTTGGCATCGATGTGCGGCTTTCCATCTGCAGCATTGTCCCGCGGAATGACTGTGGCCATCGTGTTCGGAGAAAGATAGATGGACTGAATGCGAGGCTATGGGAGTTCGGTCGGGGCATGGGAGCTGACTTTGTGGACCTTTGGCCGACCCCCTCGCCTTGAACGGCTCTGGTGTCCACTATACTGCCGAGGCGGCGAGCGGGGTGACTCATAGGATCTACGAGCACTGTAGGTACTTTTTAGGATAAGGGGTACGTCATATGACGGGGATGGTAATAATACAATAGAATCCAATTTACGAGTAATTAGAGAAAAAGAAATAAACGCCGTCAAAATTCCTATAAAAAGCGTAAACGACCCACAGTGCGACACTCGAGATTCACCCAACGTTAATAAATTATCGATTGCCGTTATTAACTGTAGAAGCATTAAAAACAAAGTAGCGGATCTTGAGCATTTCATCCGAAGTAACGACTCCGACATAATTATAGGCACAGAAAGCTGGTTAACAGAGGATATTAACGACTACGAAGTAGAATGACTTAGTTCTTTCCCGGCGTATGGAATGCAGAAAGTCTTCTCGGGTAATCAGCCGGGTGACTACGAAGTGTTTCCGGAAGATTTTAAGATATACCGTAAGGACCGGCAGGAAAAAATGGGTGGTGGTGTATTAATAGCGGTTAAAAGTTTTCTACGGAGTAATTCACATACATATCGAAACAGTTGCATTGAGAGTATCTGTTGCACTATTAGTCGATCCAATAAGCCGAATATAAATGTATGCGCCTGCTACCGTCCACCCAACTCTTCACGTCAGGTTTTGCGCAGCCTTAACGAAGAAATTAACTTTTATTCGCGGAAAAATAACAATAGCGTAACTTTAATTGGAGGGGATTTTAATCTTCTGGATATCGATTGGCTTAACCATGTAGTTAAGAAAGCAATTGCAATAATGCAAAAAAATTCGTTACATCAGACACTTAAGGAGCCTACCAGGGAAGGAAACAGATCTTCTTCTTACCAATACGCCCGAGAGAATATCAAAAACCTCAATTTCTGATGGAATATCCGACCATACAGCCGTAGTTATAGATTTCGACGTTAACTTAGTAAAGCACAGAAAACCGAAGCGCAAAATATATCTCTATTCGAGTGCTGATTTTGAAGGATTTCGTAATCACCTCATATCTAATTTTCCATTGTATGAAACGCGCACGATTTGTTTAAATACCGAGGACACTTGGAATCTCTTTGTCAGGACAATGCGCAACCTTATTAACAAATATGTTCCCGCGAAACTTTCAAATCAAACCAACGAACGCAGATGGTATAATTAAGATATAAGGAAAGCTCTAAAATAAGAAAGGCGTTTGCATTCTAAATTAAAAGTCGCTGCGAGGCTACCCAACAGAGTCAACACAAATCAAGTAAAGAGCGAATATAAAGAAGCAAAATCGGTGACGAAGCGAACTATGCGAGATGCCCTGCGTCAATTTAAAAAGAAGGTTTTATGCGAATACTTAGACGAGGACCCAAAAGCTTTCTGGTCATACGTACGTTAGGTCCAAGGGAAAGAGCAAACGGTAAGTTCGTTGAAAGATAAGAGCGGTAATTTAATCAACGATGCTAAGGGTAAAGCGAATATTCTAAATGATTTCTTCCGAAGCATTTTCACTTCTAATAGTACATCAGATAATCTACCGGAAGTTGATAGGCCTGACGCGATGTCGAATATCATCTTCAGGGAAGACGGCATCATTAATCTATTGCGACAGATTAAACCTAATAAAGCTCCTGGTCCTGAAGACATACCAGCTCGGGTATTCAAGGAGGTTGCGGAAAATGTAGCACCTTTTCTTAAAGTAATTTAAGAAGTCAATGAGTGAAGGTAAAGTCCCGACTGATTGGAAAATTGCGAATGTCACTCCAATATTTAAAAGCGGCGTTAAGGAGGATCCAGCGAATTATCGGCCTATCTCTCTTACATCATTGAGCGGAAAAATAATGGAGCACAGAATTGCTAGTTCTTTAATGAGCTACCTCGAAACGTCAAATTTCATAGTTAGGAATCAACACGGTTTTTGTAAGACTCGATCTTGTGAGTCTCAACTGGCATTATTAGTATCCTAAAATCTGCCGAAAATGAAAGGAAAGTCGACGCGGTATTTTTAGATTTTCAGAAGGCATTCGATAAGGTCCCTCATCATAAATTATTGTACAAATTAAAAGTTGCAGGAATCAATGCAGAGGTAATAAATTGGATAAAGGACTTTCTCTCCGATAGACAGCAACGCGTAGTGCTGGACGGTATTAGTTCTAACGTGTTAAAGGTGACCTCGGGCGTCCCGCAGGGCAGTATAATCGGACCGTTACTATTTTAGTATACATTAACGAGCTTAGCAATCTTGAAAAGGAATTCTTCACGGGTTATCATCGTAAGTAAGTAAGTTCGTGGTTATTCACCGACGGACGCGGACGCGGAGTGATCTCTCCGGCGAAGCCGGATTTAGTAATACACAGTGGCTCCTGGTCTATACGACTTTATCCACTGTTGAGTGTCATTTTAAATATAATTTTTACAGATAGCTTTATTAGTCAGAATATTAAAAGGGTAAAGGATTATTTCCCAGTTTATTTACATTATTAAGCGGTGTTGAAAATTGTATTTTGTTTTAAATATTGTTATAAATAATTACAACGAATCATCGTTGCAAGAGTCCAAAAACCCGGCCCCCTGGGTCACCAGAGCTCTGGAATATTAAATAAATAAATAATAAATACATGATAATGCATAAATAAATAAATAGGAGATAAATTATATCTAAAGTAAAATAAAATGAGTGATAAAAGTTAAATTTATTCAAGGGAAATACTCGATGCCTTGGTTCGAACAACTTTGAAATAAAACCAAAAGGAAAAATCGAAAAGAAGAAAAAAAAGTAAAATTAAACAGCCATAAAAATGCATAATATGACGTGGTTATTCACCGACGTTTTGGCATCGACCACTGATGCCATTTTCAAGGAATACCGAGTATCGGTCGGTATGACTATTAATTGTTGCTTGTGCACAATTGCCGCTTTTGGCATCTATGTGCGGTTACTCTCCATCCAATTATGGTAGGCAAGCTAGCAGTTTTATAATTAGGACTAGTACCCCTTGATTTGTCTTACATGCTTTTCTACAAACTAAATACTAAGCTAGAATTAATCTAAATCTAACTATAAAATATTATTACAATTATATTTAGATTTAACGTATTTACAATGTGTATGTTTTACAATAATAACAACTTACAAAATGAATAACAATATTTAATAATAATGTTGAACAATGAATTTTAATACAAAAGGTTAATTCCAAAATGAGGTAAACAATTTAAAACTATGCATGATTGGGATTTT
>KZ309288.1:151060-161111 GCA_000376725.2 Ladona fulva | reverse complement strand
GCCGTAATATCAAAAGTGAAATTTGCGAAGAAATAAACTTAGTCGTAGTGAACTGTAGAAGTATTCGTAACAAACAGGCGGAATTTTTTGACCTAACAAGAAAAACATGTGCCGATATAATATTAGGAAATGAGAGTTGGCTCAGCGAAGAAGTAGCATCTAGTGAGATTTTTCCTCCTGACTACACTGTATATCGCAAAGACAGAGGTAATAGGTTAGGAGGTGGAGTATTTATCGCTATTAGGAATAACTTGGTTAGTCAATTGGAAGTTCTGCAAAACCGAAAAATCTCTGAGATGATCTGGAGCTCAGTGTCTGATAGGCATGGTAAGAAAACTTATTTCTGCTCTTTTTATCGCCCTCCCGAGGTCCTGCACGAGTCACTTACTAAAATACGAAAGAGTAATCCCTACGTATCCGTCTTCGTAGGAGGGGATTTTAATCTTCCTAACGTTAACTGGACGAACATGTCCATCACTAAAAACAGTCGAGGTAAAAGTGCATCGCAGAAGTTATAAGATTTATTTTCAGTCTTTGCAGCAACGCGAATGACTTTCCTCGGCAAAGGCAATATTCTCGGTCTACTTGCCACTAGTCATCCTTATTTCGTTCATAGATTATCCGTAGATGAAGGAATATCAGATCACAAAATAATAACCGCAGTGCTTAAGGTAAATGCATTCCGTGTCACGAAGCCCCCACGTACGTTATATGTCTTTAAAAGAGCAGATTTCCACGCGTTTAAGGAATTTATNATATATATAGCAAATGTCTTTCCGTCCACCTATATATCTCAGAAACGGCTTGCCTTATAGATATAAAACAAACTGCATTGTGTGCATGCTGAAACCCCCAGGAAATCTATAGTCATCTCTGTAGAGGCCCGCGTTCGAACCCAGGAGCCCATAATACGTTTCCTTAAGAGATGAACGTAAATTACGTTTTGATGACTTGAAGAGGTCGTTTCTTTTACAACATTAAATTAGAAACAATGGCCCTACGAAATTGTGACAAGAGTCACAAGAAAGGAAATTAATCAAAGAAATTTATTTTGGTAGTGAATCATTTATATAATTTCGGAATTGATACAATACACGGAAAATTCGTATCAATTTTTGATATAAAAAAGGCATCCCTTTGACGAGTAGGCAATTTTAATACCTTGATTTCATGATCTATCCCATATAAATGCATGGGAATAATCATTTATTATTATTTTCCATAAGAAATGTACCTAGAATAGGTTTTCGTTACCTGTAGGGATTGTTTCTTTTACAAAATTAAATTATAAACAATCGTCCTACGAAGTCAAGACAAGTGTCACAAGATTCTCATTTTCGTGAAATATTGATATAGGTCCGGACTTTCTAGGATTTTGATAAAACGCACGGAATTCCGTGAAATATTTGGGAAATAAACAACCGATTGCTTTGACGACTAAGGCTATTGTTGAATGTTGATTTCATGAATTATCACATATAAGTGCACGGGAATAATCAGTTCTTATTATTTTATAAGAAATTATTTAAAGTAGGCTTATATGGTACGATAACAGTAGAATAAATATAATGAATAATGGTAAGTAATATATTGAATTATTATGATTTTACGACGGAATTATATTTTTCTTAGGAGGACCAGACAAATTCAATAATGGATATATTTTTAAATTAAATTAAGTTCCGTTATGCTTGACGGGGGCGTTTACTAGTTATATATAACAATATTATTATTATATAAATATATTGATTAAAAATTTCGTTTTGACTAAAAACTAAGAATACGCGCTGGTTTCTTATAGTAGGCAAAATCTTGGGTTTTTAGTGCTTCCTACTAATGTAAAGATAATAATAAATGGGGGACTCTGAGATAATTGCGATGTTATTCTAGAAATAGAGAGAGTCTTACGCATCTCTGTCCGATCATCGCTCTTCCGGGCTAGCTTTCTCTGGAGTGGAGGTAAACCTGTTTAGAAACCGTTAACATGANTAAGGGTGCTACGGCTCATCATTTCGTTCTCCTCTTCCAAATCTTTATCGTAGCAGACAGTCGGTCCGCCATGTTTGTTGTTTACATGCTAGATTCCACCTACTTTTTGTAGGTGAGAACAATTCCGGTACAAACGGAATCTAATTCCGTTCCATAATCGGAATTCTGAGTTAGAGCATAGCAAATGAGATTCCAGTCGTAAAATCTGCCAAGATGGCCGAAAATTCCGATCAAAACCCAATTCCGTACGTATCGGAAAGATAGGGCATAGTACCCCTGCTCTACGTCGATGCCACCACTTTGAATTATGTAGTACCAAAGCCTTACATTTCCTGATTTGCAAGTAAAAATTATTTTGTAAGACTGAAAAACCAGTGTCTTGTGACTTCGTTTCCCAGCATACATTGGTCATCAAACATCAGTAACAATTAATTATGCATAATGTATCCTGACGTAATGAGTTATCATCATTTTAATTAATTGTTCACATTTCTTTCGAGTATCATTATCATCGCAATGAGCATAACTTAACATTATTTATATTAAACTATATATTTTTTGTATGAAATTTATTTTTCGCAACTAAATATGAATGTTTTTAATAAAAATTGCATTGCAGCATTACTAGTGACACATTAAGGGTGCTCTTTAGTGCATTGCAAAAGCAGTTTTCAGGCCGTTGAGTTTTTCATCTCTATCTCCATAACGGCATACTTGTTGTTGTTATGGATATATACTTGAATGACTAGCAAGTCTTTCGGTATGCTCTCTATCCTCATAGTTATAAACCTGTCTCCTAAATACTTCACCATTTGATGCATAAAAGCTATGATGCAAACGATTTATTGTAAATATGTTATGAACCGCATTAAATAAAATAATTAGGAGACATACAAACATATGGACCATTTTCCATAAAGTGCTACTTGTCTGTAAGATGCGATAGACAGTTAATACTTCTGAAGGAAATACTTCGTTTGCCTCATATTTTACCCATTATCCTTGAATTCAAATATTACTCATGTACGTAAAACTCATACATTTTTAATAATCTTGACAAACGTAGAGGTATGTCCAAGTCTTTCGGAAAAAGCCTCGGAGGGGAAGTGGCGTCTCTGCAGTCGTGCAGATTTCGTCTCTTTTCACCGCCTCCTTGCCCCATCACGGCGACTACGATATCGCCAGAGAGAAAATCGAGAGAAATGATAATGCAAGAGAGGGCAAAAAAAGTGACGCGTATGAGATATGGAGAGGGAATGCCAAATTCCTTCTTCAGGGANTGCATTCCGTGTCACGAAGCCCCCACGTACGTTATATGTCTTTAAAAGAGCAGATTTCCACGCGTTTAAGGAATTTATTAAGGCGAACAGTTATGCATTTATTAGTTTTATTCAGGAACACTCGGTTGATTTAGATTTAGAATTTTACCCCGGGGGGTCGTACCTAATTATCCTGTTAGCCTCTCTAATGCTCTGAGGAAAAAACGATCAGAAGTAGCTATCTGTTCTAGCGATTACCTCCTTATATTGCTTGGTCAACGCCTAGCTAAGAGCGAGTGCAAAAACAGATGCCTCACGAACAACAGAACGATAATACCACCAAAACAGAGAGTGTTAAATATTAACCGCTTGGTACGTATTTAATAAATTTCAGGATTAGTTTCATCAGTTCTCTTTGTCGTTCGAGGTGCAAGATATCCTGGAACCGATTTCGAATTGCGCATGCGCTCTTCAGTAGTTCTCAACTAGTTCGGGATTCGCTCGGGATTGTTTCCGCGATCACACCTAATGACTGAATTCAATTTTGACTACTAGATTTTTGTCGGAAATACAATGAACTCACTCAAAGAGAGAAGATCCGATTTCCGACGAAATTCATCCATCTAGAATTTTTAGGCGAAGTAAAAGATATTGCCACTCCGGTAAACAACAAGCGCGACCTTCGAGAGGCGACGAGTATTTCCATTGACATTTAAATCCCGCAAGCCGCCGATTGTGCGTGGCAAGGGGTGTAGAAACACCGATAATTCTATCATACCCTAACTGCTTTTAGGTTCTCTAATACTACGAGGGGAAAACGACCAAAAGTAATTTTCTGTCCTGGCAATCACTTCCCTAAATCGCTTCTTAGTTTTCTCTCGGAGCTCACGCACGTTGCTTAACCGCAATAACAATATCAGCTAGCTCGTCGATGTGATCTGTGGCGACAAACTTTTCAAAAAGCTTACGTCGCTAATCAAGTCTTCCATCCCTAAGCGAAGTTCACCCGAGGGATTCTGTCATAGCCGAAACGCTACTGTCGAATCTAAAATTCCCCTTCAGAAACTTAGCTGTTCTACGTTGAACATATCAAGATCGGAGACTTCGTGTGGATCCAAAATTGCACACTGATACTCGAGGAGAGGTCGAATTAGGGAAAAGTACGCTATTTCCTTTACTCTCGATGAAAATCTCCTCTGAGTTCTACTGGCTAACCTTTGCATCCCATTAGTCTTTACTACTACGATTCGAATGTGCTCCTTGAAGGATACTCTCAACTATATTTAGACTATCTTTCAAGTACGAATGCGAAGTGGCTAATAAATCGAGAATGCTACCTTCACCCTCGCGGATCGTCCGAGTTGCCCTCATATCAACCTGACGGAACGTTAAAGTCGTTAAAGTATTGCGTGGACCGAGAAAGTATCTATCAATGTCTGCGATATATTCTTCTCTCTACTTCTATCTTCTATGAACGGAAATCACGATATCGCGTATTTCGTCATGCAAATCATTAAGAAATCACAAGAAATTTTCTGGAATAAATCGTGCCTATACTCGGTTCTTATATCCTTTATAGAATTCCAGCCGAGTGTTTTGATCATTTCTGTTATACTGTTATCGAAACAATAATCTCCCTTATCGAAAAGAGCCGCTCTGCGTTGTATGCTCTCTAGCTATGAGATCAGACAATTCTCGTGTGGATTCCTTACTGCGCAACAGCATTCAAGTAATGGACGAACGAGCGAGAAATAAGCCACATTTTTAACACTGGATCTGTACCCCTGAGAAAGCTTTAAGCATTTCCCAATCTTTACCCTGCGACTTACGAAGTTTTATCTCGATTTAATCTGTCGTAAGTTGGCGTCACTTTCAAAGGGTTCCTGATATGGAATTGAATACGTATTATGGGGAGGAAATATGAAATACGTGGAGTTGGGGTCCAATGGAAAGGAATTGGTCATACCGATCTTGGCTCATTCGAAATCTTATTTCGGGAAGCCATTAATAAAAGGAAAAATATCTGGTAATTACAATTACAGGAAATTCATTAGCATATTGAAACTCTCTAAGGCAAAGGCCTAAAGGCAGTAACATTGTCATATATAACAGTAAGGTTTTAATTAGTTTCAGCATAAACATTTTGACCGAAGCAAAAATTATGGTAATTTGTGTATTTACTTATCTTGGAAGAGTGTAGTCTTGTATAGTAGCATGCTATAAACTAGGTACTATTGTATCCGTAAAGAAAACGAGCAGTTGAAACGTAAGAGGATTGTCTGGTTCCGTAATCTTGGCGGTTTTCATTCTACAATTTATAAAGATTGAAATAAATTTTGATTACATGGAGTAAAAATGGATTTTTATTCACTTGACATGAATTAAATGCCATTCGGTACATGAGTAATCTTAAACCCGATGGAATTAAACTCATTATTTGAACGTGAATCCTTCTTTACCCATTGTACTTATACCAATAACTTCTCAAACACAAGAGTGAAGTTTTACAAAGAAATGTCTAAAGCATAGAGTCAGTTCACAATGAGCACACTTTATGAAAGTTGTATCCCCACACAGTTTTGTATTCTACAATTTGGCATTGGCTATCATAAATGTTTTCGTGAAAGCAATACTGCACTGGAGTGAGATTAGAATCGGGGTGCTGCTCTATATATCCAAAAACTTCTTTGAACCACGCGTATTTAATAAAATTTTTAAGTCTTGGGGCTGTGAATTGAAAATGCGTTAGATTTTGCATTTTAAGAATATTATTCCTCTGAAAAAGGGTAATGTCTAGCTGACCTAGCATCACTCGATCAGAAACCTTCCGCACAAAGTCTTTCCACATTCTGAAAAAATACACTTCAAATCGCTAAATAAGTCTCGTGGTCTTTGGAGGAATCACTTTCATGTCCACAATTTTATTTCGCGGTTTTACCAACCCATGAATTCTCGATCATTCTATAGTCCCCAGAAATCCACTAAAAGAATGAACTTGTCCTCCATGCACGGGAAAAGAACACTTTTGAAATAATCTTGCATTAAAATATTTTTTGTCAACGGGACAGAGGTCGACGACACAGCATAGATATTTGAAGCTTGAAGCTCACATTTTTTGGGAACATACCGTCTTTCTCCTACAGACAGATAAGAAGAGGAGAGAGAAGTTCACCCGCTACTGATATCGTTGGTTGACATGTATAAAAGTGTATGGTTGCATGTATAGACTGACTAGACATGTATAGACTGACTAGACATGTATAGACTGATTCGACTGTTTTTGTATCCCGAAATTCTAGCGTACGGCCGGAATGGACTTCTTTTTTAAAACCACTTTGATCGGTATTTAGTACTTGCGATGCACCACTTTCACGGATTGCACGCTTCACTTATTCCACGAATTTCTGGGCTTTTCGACAGTAGAGTGTTGTTCCAAGGAATAGTTTTTAGGAACAACCTTTGTTACTTTCCGTGAAACTATCTTGTTGAACCTTTACCATTTCCATAGCCAGCGAGATGTCGCTTTAAAATTAGGTATATTGTGTTCCATTTTGTATTTTCTTCCAGTGCCCACCTACGTAAGTCTCTATCATGAACCACCAAGTGGTGATGTTTAGCTGCCTTGAAGTGGAAAAGAATACCTAACCGGACAGCTATAAACTTTTCTTTTGCCATAATCTGCTTTTCGTAGCGATGTAACTGCACCCTGCTGGTAACGAAACTAAAGTTGTGCCGAACTGCATCCAGCTTCAATGGTCCTTTCTTTCCTGACTTCCAAAATTCAACAGCCATTCTCTTCCGATGCATCGATAAATAAACACCAAGTCAAGTCAAGATGAATGAGAAGTAGGAGATGTATTATCCTGTTCTCCCTCAGACTCTCTGCTAATTTCGTCTTCCTCCTCAACTGTATCATCTCTTCCATTATCGAAGTCAAATGCCAAATCTCCTTTAATCTCACAAAAGTATTCGTCTCCTTGAAGGCACGACCTCAAAGTTGTTGAAATTAATGATTTAGGCGTTCAGTTTGATTATGATTCTCCAAAATTAGGACAGGAAAGAAACTGAAAAAGGTCATTTACTTATATACAAATTATTTATCTAACTCGTAAAATACTGTAACTAGAGGAATTATGACATGCTAAATTTTCTGCAAGGTCCATTTCCCTCTGTTGGTTCCGAATCCTTAGTTGCCGCAGGAAATTTTTGCAACAATTTTAAAACGTTCTGCTAATTTATCGCCATGAGGATTTATGGTGTGGAAAATGGTTGAAAACCACCCGACCAGAATTACAATAGTAAAAATGACTGGGATGAAAATGACCAAAAACTATACGCGGTGAATTTCTACAGCAACGAGTGTGAGCGTGGATGTCCGAGCGAAACCAACTATACTAGATTCACCATCATCAAGACACCATTTAAAATGCATTGGCCCATACATTTTAAACGGGAGATATTCGGGCGCTCAAATTATTTTCTTTCCAATAGCATTATTTATTTTGCAAACAAACGTTTTGAGGCAAGTATTTAACAGAAATCGTAGGGGAAGTCGACAATTTTTGGTAAAATGCATTGAAGAATGGACATACTGGCTAACTTCCGTCTTATTTGCTTTGGAAAAAACTTCCAGCGGGAACGTTTCTCAGAAATTGGTGAAATTATTTTATTTGAAATTTCAACGTCATTAGTTTATAACTAACTCAAGAAAAACAATTTTTCTTTCGAGGGTAACGCCGTTCACGGCGCGGGCCGCGATCGTTCGAGCGGCTATCTCTGCGATGTGAACAATCTTCCTGCTGTTTCGATTGTTTGTCATGATACTGTTAATTAAACGATCAATTAGCATNCTTCATTAATCCTGTTTTTCTCTCCTGTCGTAACCAGTTGTCCCAGGTAAGTGTACTCTGAACAAATATCAATGGGTACCTCTTGTAGTAGGATTGGTACTTGTGCTGGAAAAAAAATTATACATTACCTTAGTTTTGGATAAGTTTATCCTGAGTCCTATTTTCTGCCCAGCCGCATTAAGTTCTTGAAGTCTTGATGCTAGATCTTCACCGTTGGTTGCGAAGAGTACTATATCATCTGCGAAACGCAAATGACTGATGTGCTCTCCATTGATACGTAGGCCTCTTTCCTCCCAGTCTAAGGTTTTAAAGACTTCTTCCAGAAGACTCCGTTGTTGTTATGGATAATGCAAGTTACCACAGTAGGAAGCGAGAAAAATTCCCATTTCTTCTAGTAAGAAAGAGGAATTTAAAATTTGGTTAACATCAAAAGGGATAGAATATCCTGAAAAAAGTTTGAAGATCGAGCTGATAAAAATTGTTGACTCTGTTCGGAGCAAATACACAACCTACGAGTTGGACGAGACAGCCAAGGAAAAAAATATAATTGTATGTAGACTTCCCCCGTATCACTGCGAACTCAACCCAATTGAGTTGGTGTGGAGTCAATTAAAGAGGCACATAGCAGTTCATAATACATCTTTCCACGCAAAGGAAATGCAGTCATTAATTGAAAAGGTATTTGAAGTTATTACAACGGATAACTTTTGCCAGCTATTGCCAGCATGTTCAGAAGGTGGAGGAAAATATGTGGAAAGCTGATGAACTGCAGGATGATGGTTATGTATAAATGGTTTTTAAGGCATCACAATAATACGGGGTAATTTTGACAAAGTTTTCCAAACAATTACAGTCTTCGATTTTTTACGAAACTCTTCAAATTTCAGCTCATGCTGAACCAAACTGAGAAAGATCGTCCAGTAAAATATATTGCCAGGCTATAAACCTGTTGGAGGATTTCAGGCTTACCTGGCGTATGCTGCAGATGAAGTCTTCTCGTGGAGAACCTGAGGAGAAAATCTATAAACCTGTACTTTATCCTTCATTATAGTCGACCTGAATCGACATCAAGGTTGAATATTTGAAAACTTCATGTTTTATATTATTGGCAGATAAATTCCCAATTAATACTTCTTTCGACGCCTGGGGGCGACAATCACTCTTTTATTAGGAACATATAGAAAACTATGATTTCGTTCTGCACTTTTCCTGAAATTATTATCTTCGGTGTTTGTAGAAGACCACACCCCTTTGGGTAAGAAGTAGTAATACTGATATGTATGGTCCTTGGTGAGACGCCACAAGGGTTTCATTTCTTAAAATTTGTATGAAAGACAAATTATACCCGTTCATATAACGGGACACAGCAATAAAGCGGCCGGGAAAACCATAATCCCAAATTCCTGCGACGACTTACGCATTTAAATCTACCCCCTAAGATTTCAAGTGAACACCAATTTGGAAAATATCATATAGAATAGATAAGTAAGGAATAAATATACCGCCTTCAAATATTGCATTCTTGACCTGAGTGTCGAAGTGAAAGGACTCCTCCACGGAGACCCTCCACGGACCCCCTGAGTGACGAGCCAACGGCCACCAAGCCCTCATTATCATTATCATTGGGCTTCCTCCCCACGTGTGGGATCTGAGGGTAGCACCCCGAAAGCTCGCTGCGCCAAGTTGGCGGCTCGGGCTTGCCTGAGCGCGGAGTCCGACCGAGCGATCGACGGTGCCCCGAAGGTCTCATCGCGGGTGGGGATGTCGACGGCCAGGAAACCCGATGAGTGGAAGGTAGTCTCCATTCGGGGGGATCGTGGGGTGGTTTTGCGGAAGCAGGGAGTTGAGGAGGCGACGGCCAATTCTCTCCCTGTTAGCAATCGTTTTTCGGTGTTGTCGGAAGACGACCCGGAGGACATTGCGCCTGCTGCCATCTCCGTCTCCTCGGGGGTG
>KZ309288.1:127701-144091 GCA_000376725.2 Ladona fulva | reverse complement strand
AGAAAAACAATTTTTCTTTCGAGGGTAACGCCGTTCACGGCGCGGGCCGCGATCGTTCGAGCGGCTATCTCTGCGATGTGAACAATCTTCCTGCTGTTTCGATTGTTTGTCATGATACTGTTAATTAAACGATCGATTAGCATTTAAATAACAACATATCATTGATTTATTTAAATATGGTAAAGTTTCCCATCTTCCAGCCTTTTCTAAAGCAAAATTCTTAAAAAATTATTTATTTTGAACAGTATGAGAGTAGATGAGAAGGCGATATCACGGCATGTTCGTCACTTATTGTATTCTATTAGTGAATTATTGCATGAAGCCAGTAAGTAAGGCTTTGTTTTTTTCTTTTTCGGAATATTTTGGCGACTTTCCTCAGTAACTTCCAAAACGTTGTTCGTTTAAACAGTGATTCGTCATCATTTACAACTTCTAAGACTGATTTCATTGTTGGTGGGATGTTATTAAAAAATAAGGAATGACTGGATGTCGTATTGCACTTTTTACAACTTCATCGTAATCCGTTTTCCTACTGGTGTTGTACACAATCCCAGTTTTGCGCCCTTTTCGTGGGGTCCGCACTTGCCCTTTAGTTCGGACCCCACTCTTGCCTCTTTCTTGATTCTGAAGAAAGTACTTCTATTAATATCTGTTGCCTCACACGTCCTCCCTACAATACTACTTTCACTATCATCAGGGAAATTTTTCTGAAAGTGTTCATACACAGGTAAAACTGTTAGCCTCTCACCACTTCTTAAAATTTTCCTTTTCGCCCGGCTCTCCCTTTCCACAAAAATCACACGAACAACTATTAACTACGAAATTATTATCTGTAGAACTTTTCAAACAACTTCGACAAAATATGCAAGTCCAACATTTTTGTATGTACAAATGCACGCGAGAATTCGTCACACTTCAAAAATATCACTAAACTGCCAAACTTAACGTATAAGTAGAAGATCGAGAACAATCCTTAACGGAGAAACTCAGCAAAGTGACTACTAACAAAGTTCCCCTGGAAAGGGAACACTACTTGGCCTTTCGAGTTTACATTGCCATACCCTTGGCTCTACGCGTTTTTCCCAAATGAAAAAAAAAATGTTTGCAGAACAATCAAAAGCGCTTAACTTCTGGTGTTCGAGTGGGCAATAGAAAACAGATGGTTTATAACTCTCAGCTGCATCCTATCGCCTTGCGGTGATGAAAACACATCCCTCGGCTATTCATCCCTCGACATGAACCGAGCACAACGTAAACAAAGAAGTCTTCAAAACGTAATTAAACTCATTTTTAATCATTTTTCCTCATGCTCCCTTCATGAAATCGCTTACCTTGAGAAATACATAACATTCCATGATGTAAAGCTTTCGGCGAAACGTGTTCCGTGCAGACATATTAGTACTACGACTGAATACTGAGGAAACTAACAGTAATTCTCAGTTAAGGGAATTCAAACATTATGTTAAATGCAGTGGCTGTGCACATTAATGTTAACAAAGTTATCCTCAGCAACTACTTACTGCGAAAAGGAAGTTGGCAGGGAGTGTAGCGAAGTAGAATCGTTTAGAAAAGGTTGGAAGATGGGAAACTTTACCATATTTGAATAAATCAATGATATGTTGTTATTTAAATGCTAATTGATCGTTTAATTAACAGTATCATGACAAACAATCGAAACAGCAGGAAGATTGTTCACATCGCAGAGATAGCCGCTCGAACGATCGCGGCCCGCGCCGTGAACGGCGTTACCCCCGAAAGAAAAATTGTTTTTCTCGGGTTAGTTATAAACTTATGACGTTGAAACTTCAAATAAAATAATTTCACTATTTTCTGAGAAACTTTCCCGCTGGAAGTTTTTTCCAAAGCAAATAAGACGGAAGATAGCCAGCATGTCCTTTCTTCAATGCATTTTACGAAAAATTCTCGACTTCCCCTACGATTTCTGTTAAATACTTGCCTCAAAAACGTTTGTCTGCAAAATAAATAATGCTATCGGAAAGAAAATAATTTGAGGCAGAGTTGGATGTTAAAAATAATGTGTTCCTTAAATTAGAGAACTTAAGGCACGCTTTCAAACAGAACAGGAAAAAAATCCAGAATTTCTTTGAAATGTAACATTTTCGTTTTTTATGCAATTATGGTAGTAAAGATCCAAAAGTTAAACACACAGTAAAATCCGGCATGAATTCCATTCAATACTGAAAAAATTCAAACAATTTTGACTTACTATGTATTTTTACGCAAATGTCGCAACAGAACCCGAATATCTCCCGTTTAAAATATATGGGCCAATGCATTTTAAATGGTGTCTTCATGATGGTGAATCTAGTATAGAAATGAACAAAATCCATCCCTTTTCCCTTCCTGGTACTCTTCCGTCAGTAGTTCAAAAAATACCGTTTAACTGCAGGAAACTGTAGGTGAAACAGCAACGAGAAGGAAAGAACATCCTCGGTTAACAAACCCTACTATGGACAGCGTGGTAGGTGCAGGAATGTTTTATGACAAAACTTGGGAAGGGTTTGAGAGGCCACGACCACCAATAATTGCAGTTTCTGAGTATATCATGGTCACAGAGTACATTCTGTGCCACGTATGAAGAGTCTATATCTCCCAGTGTTCCCCGTTCCTATATAATTCCCTTCGAATTTCCCCAGCACGACGTTTTCTCGGCGGAGTGGCGAGCTCATCTGGACTCGCGCCCGCTATTCCCGCCTGGGAGTGTGGCATCGCAGTGAGGGGCTAGGGTGGTCAGTTTACAATTTTTGATTTCGAATATCCCGGCTCCTAGGTCATGAGGGAACGTATACGTATCACAAGTCTTATTTTTTTACTATAATCTATGAACGTAACGAGTTTGAATTAAATAGGGAGGTAACAGTCCGTTAATGTTCCTTGTTAGAGAAAGGAAATGTTTTAGTGATCGACAGCAGCGGATTGATTTATCGCACTTACAATAAATTTACTTGCTTGAATAATTCTAAATTAAATCGACGATTGTTCGGAGAATGGGTGAAAGCACAATACTTGGTAATAAGGACAACAGACCATTTAAATGAACCTGAGAATGCGATTATTTTCCGAAGAAAATAAGGAAAAGTAACGATCTCTTAAATTATTTTAATTTGCTACTTTCAATAACTTGGCCTAAGATGTATACCGGTGACCGAGAGTAGAAGAGGAAAGGAAATAACGAAATTACGTAATTTATTTGAATACACTATTTCAAGAAATGAATATTCAGATTTCCTTCAAATCAGTTATTTGGTTATTATAGAAATGGATTTCCATCCACGCCAATGTCTTTCCCTATTCTGTAATCAGAAAACAACATATCGAATTATCTATATCTAATTGCTAGAAGCAAGGGAAGAAACTGCTTGCACGAGAAGAGATTCCCTGAAGAAGGAATGCGAAAATCTCCTTCTCCATATCTCAAATACTCCATATCACTAATTTTTCCTGCTCTTGCAGTTGGTCATATGATTTATCACGTTACCTTTTCGTGTCGCCCTGGCGATATCTACTCGCCGTGATAGAGGGTGGGCAAGGAGCACGAGGAAATCGGCACGATTGCAGAAACGCCACTTTCAGAGGCTTTTCCCGAAAGTCTTCGAAAAAAGCTGTGGACATACCTCCACATTTGGCAAGATTACTCATAATGAATGAATCTTACGTACATGATTAATACATATTTGAATTCAATGAAAAAGAGTAAAACTTTGAGGCAAACGAAATCTATCGCATCTTACAACCAAGTAGCACTTTAGCGAAAGTGGTCAATATTTTTTATGTTTCCTAATTTTTTATCTAATGTGGTTCATAACATGCACACAGAAAGAAGTTTGCAACATAGTTGTATATTTTAAGCGTCGAATGGTGAAAATAAAGCTCATTAACCTCTCATTATGTCGTTATGGGGATGAAAAACCCAGCGGCCTGAAAACTGCTTTTTCTGTGAAGTTAAGAAAACCCTTAGCGAAATGGTCTCCCGGATAGGCTAGAGCGTTACGCGTTCGTCCTTGGTGAAAGCATAAAAAAAAATTCAATTAATATATGAAATGAAATAGCGACATCAAATTAAGCAACAGTATAAGATTAGTGTGAAATTAGTATGTCAACTTAACAGTTAACACGATTCTCGAACGTAATGAATACTCTTCATTTAATCTTAATAAGGCCCATATTTGAGATTAAGAAAGACGTCAATTGTTTTCATCTCTCGAATTAAAACAGCCATCAAAGCAACGTTAATAGCTGTAACATGTTCTGAAGAACATTTCGTTTTTTAAGATTTTGTCTTCTCCGTATCCCTTGGCAGTAGATAAAGAAATGGATGAAGCCTAGGAAATAATCAAATCAAACACGTTGCATATATGAAGCGAAAGGAAAATTTTACTATTAAAAAAAGTCTCCAATTAATATCACTGTACGGGTGAGGCGCAGACGCGTGGTTTCACTCAGCCGACTCACGGCAGAGCTACGGCCTCAGTGTGGGTTTGTGTCTAGACGTTTACTCACACCCTAAAAGTAGCATTGTACAGTTAGAGGTCTTGATGATTTATTTAAAATTAGCACATAGTATAAAAATAAGCACGTTTCTTAGAAATAAGCACGAAATGGTGAGATGAGTGGTTTAGCTCCAATTCTTCTTTTGAATAATTAACTGTCACGGGTTATCACAGTTATCGGAAAAACGTTATCAAAAGAATAGATAAGGATTAAGACGGTAACAATTAATCATCCGTCCAAAATACACTACATTACTGGGAGTTTCCATGGGATTTTCTGCTTGAAATGTTAAATGAACGAAAGATGTTCAACACTACCTTCGGAAACAAATATTATATATACAAAGGACAACCCCTAATTTCACAGTAATATTCGTAAATCCTAGTATTGAAATTTGCTTCTGCGGAAACGTTGCTTTCTTTGCAGTTTCTGTACACTCTCACGAATGTACTCTTGGAGCACATTTATTTAAGACGTAACCTCCGCCTGAGTCAGGGTGGGAGAACATTTTATCAGAAGATCGCCATATTTAATAAAATACGAGAATTGGTGCAACAACACAGATTGTGATTCTAATATTATAATTTTATGAGATACTGGTAAACGTCAAGCATGACGGGACTTAATTTAGTTTAAAAATATATCTATTATCGTATATATCTGGCCCTCCTGAGCACAAAAAAATTCTACCGTAAGATCATAATAACCCAATATATTTCTTATCATATAAATTATTTATAATATTTATTCTACTGTTTTCAAGTCATGAATGCCTACTTTGCGTACATTTCTTATACTCGTAAAAATTATAAGAACTGATTGTCCCCGTGCACTTATGGGAAAATTATCCTTGGTCCTATATATCCTGGGTTCGAACCTGGGCCTTTACAGAGATGAGAATAGTTTTCCTGGCGACTTTAGCATCGTAGAAACACAATACAGTTTGTTTCAGATATCTAAGGCAAGCCGTTTCTGAGAAAAAAAGGGGGACGGACAGACGGACAGACATTTGCTTTATATATATATATATGATATGACGGTCCTTTTTTATTATTGACGATCTTTATTTTCAGTTAACATTATGAATGAACGGTATCCACATTTACTGACTTTAGAACTTGAAGAAAAAGTCCGTGAGTGATGACACTTTGCGTTAGTTAGGTCTCCCCTTGAGTACGCATGTAGTGTGTGGGAACCTGCTGAAAAGTGTTGCATTCAAAATTAGAAAATGTACAGCGAAAGGCGATACATTTTGTAAACAATTGTTACGGCAAATCAGTGAGTGTTACAGAGATGCTTCAGGACGCAGGATAGGAATCTCTAGAAGATAGAAGATTTAAACAAAGGCTTAATATACGTAATAAACTCAGAGAAAGTACGTTTTTAGAAGATGTAGCCGATATTGTGCATCCTCCCTATTACATAGGCTGTTCTGATTCTGGAAGAAAAAACAGAAAAAAATGGTAGAACTAGTCGTTAAAAGAATTCATTTTCCCGCGAACTCTACTCGAAAGTTATCGATAGAGAAGTAGAGTCATGGTGCATGCACCCCCTGCCACATGCCAAAAGGCGGCTTGCAATGTACATCTATAGATTAAGATATGTAGTAAGTGAAGAACAGAATGCAAAGATAACGCCGCCAGAGTTCCGTGTACTATAAACATTCTCTCTTGGGCCGGTTTTACCTGGGCACTTGGACCACAGGATCTTCAGACATCACATGTCAAGTGTATGATGTTCACGGATTGCGTGAGTTCTTTTTCTTTATATGTACATATATTAATCTAGAAGCAGTGACTTCCAGTTAATTCGATACGATAAAAACGATAATGATGCAGATATGTTATCGCTTGATGCATTGTCATTAAAATGAAAGTAAACTTGCATCTCCATTTCGATATTCGTCAATGTTGAGACAAGAGGAGGTACTGATTACTTATATTTTTTCAGAGGTAAAAATGGGTATTGAATTTAAACGACTGATTTTACTTGCCTCCATGTATTGCTCCGTATTACAATGTTTCGTTTGTCTTTGATGATTGCAGGGAAGTGCTCTAGGGACTGACCCATAACCCCAATCGTCAAGCTGAGGCTTATTCCCATACATGGTAAGTTACTTAAATCCATTGTATGTCATTTCATCATTTAATTGCAAAGATTACTAATTATGGATTATCAATGCAGCGAATGAACAGTCGAGAATCTCGGTGTTTAGTTAGGAGAATGTTTCAAGCTATCTTCTCATACGCTCTCAGAGCATACCAGAGAGTTTTATCGTATCCTCGAGGTAGAGAAAGTCTATCGATGATGCTAAAAATTTTAGTAAATCAAAAAGCTATCAAAATTTATACTTTGATCATATATTAGATAGGTTCTTAATTTTGGTTTATGTAAGGCTGAGTTTCTAAGTTTCTTTTCTAAGTTATTTTATTTTAATCCTTCTACAACATCGAAATCCGATATATTTTTGGTAGAGACGAAAATTTATTTAGTTTAGTAGTCATCCAATACCATCTTTTAGTCTTCTTCGATTTTTGAGATTTTAAGCTGGCAAGGTATGTATGTACTATTCTATACTGCGCCCGCAAAAAGACCTGTAAAATGTTTGGTGTGCCAATGCAATTAAATCGTCGCTACTTCAGTAGTTGTATGTAGGACTTTACTTATATTCAGTGTGTCTGGCGACCTGGACAAATCAGGGAAATTTTTTGTAGTGGAAAAGTAGGAAAACTCTGTAAATTACATGGCAGTCGATTTCCTTTAGAGCAGAAAGAGAGGTTTTACCTGCGCCTTTGTGCTCCTCTCAGTGCAGCACAATGTTCATATAAAATATAATCTGCTCGGAGCTGTGCCTACTCGCTGACAGCGTCGCTGCTGCTACGTCCATCGCGGTGGAATCCCGAAAGAGATATCATGGAAACAGCCGATCGCCGCGGAAACCTTCGACCTTACATAATTTCTGTTGTTTTACATATCAGCAAAATATGCAGATCTGATTAGAAATTCGATCGAAATATATTAGGAACAAAGTGCAATAAGAATTTAGAATAATGTAAAAATATGCCTGGAAAACCCGAACAATTCAGGAAAAAATAAAATTTATTTTTGTATCGACTCAGTAACATCAAAATTAAATCATCATATGAGGTCTCGAATAGCCAAGTGGGCGACGCGTTCGACTTCAATGAAAGCGGACCCGGGTTCGAATCCCAGTGAGAGGAATCCCAGTGAGAGCCTACGTTCGAAATGACCTCAGCTGTTGAAGCAATTTTAACTATACTACTACTACTACTATTAAATCCTACCATACAATCGAATTAAAACATTAAAAACTGCAAACGAGCACTATAGTGCGAATTTAAGACGGAGAGGTAGGTAATAATCATTTGCCATCTGCAGAATAAAAGGTTTTTATGAACTGGGGGCCCGGTTCCTAGGCATCCACGGAACCTACTTTTTGGCCCGTCCTGCTAAAGAGTATAAAGCGTGGAAGGTATACGATCCCTAAGCAATGCGTTATGGAAATATTTTTTTACTTAAGATTAGATTCTTTCCGTATCATGCAATTGTAGTGGACGGAAAAGATCCTATTTCCGAATAGATTTTCGGCATTTAATTCAGTCTGATATTTACGTTTACCTTTCGAGCATTTAATAATATACTCGTTAAATAGGTAAATTTTGTTTTTCCATTTGTTTTGTTCTAGATGCTAATAAGGCGAGAGCTAGTTGGGTAAGGTATACATATTAAAAAAAGAGAAAAAATCTCTATAAAATTTATAGAAGAGAGAATAATAATCAACAGTCATTTCTGCTATTAAAAGAAGTAAAGGCTAAATAACCATCTAAAAGACTAATCAAATGTAAAAATACTTTTAGTTTTCCGATGCCGGACTAAAACGGGTGGAAATGATAAATTAGATAATAAAGAATATTACAATAATTTTTAAATAAAGAATTATTTCAAAGAAACTCCTATCACACAGGAATCTATGAAGGCATTTGAAAGATACTGCTTGATGAAAAGGCTAGAAAGAAAACAGCAGAAAAAGGATCCAGAAAAGAAGTTTATGGGAATGGAAAACGCACTGTCCTTCCTGGACTGTAACAACCGGGTCGTCGTCATCCAAGGTCCAGAAGGATCTGGCAAAACTGAGCTCGTTAGAAAATTTGCATCCTTCAAAAGAACCAAGCGCTGCATTTGGATCGATTTTAGTGGCGGGATATCAATCATATGGGACCATGAAATTGATTATCTAGGAACACCTAAGGACATCAGCCAATTAGAAAAAATGGTTTGTGGCTATGTGGATGAGGATATTCTGCTAGTGCTCGACGGAATGGAAAACTTTGAATATCTTCGCTGCTTGTTGGCCGACAAAACAGATACTCCTATTTCAAAATTGGAAATTCTCTTCAAGAAGATTTTGATAACGACCCGGCAGGATAAAGTTCATTTTCATGCCGCAATTTTGTCACTACAGGGATTCACCCTCAGCGAGGCGATCAATTTCATACGGAAAGAGATCCCTGAAGCAAGTGAAGGCGATGCTCTTGAACTGTCCACAAGTTGCCAATGTAACCCAAAGAAAATTTTGAAAAAGATTGAAGAAATTAAGCAGAACAAGTGCTAAAGGGATTTTATGCATGTATTTATATTCAATAATTACCTATAATGGATCTGAAGGTGGAACTGAATCACTAATAAGTATGGAATTACTGAAAAAGTATATTTATCAAGGTGCTATTCAAATGTGTTCATATATTTAGACATTTTGAATCACAAAGCATACCCGAGAACCATTTTAAGATCCACAATAATAATAAAATAATAAAACATTATTAGAGCAACAACAAGACTACCAAGACTCTTCTTACATCCAACTCTTTGACATTTGAAATTTTGAAGAAATAGCTTGAAAAAGTGCAAAGAATAAAACTAATTGAGGGTTTAAAAACCTGAGTTTACACTCAGGAAATATACAACACGGCAAAAATACACCCAAAAGTTGGGAGGGGGTTGAAAAATCTGCAGAACCTACTTATAGTCCATGAAGTTTAAAAGTAAAGAAAATGCAGTTTCAATTAGATCTGAAAGGCAAAGAGTAATGGTACAGCAATTGGTATGGTGTATGGTAATGGTATGCATTTGATCTTTTAATTGGTAATTTTCTTGAATAACTCATGATTATTGTTTGAAATATGTTTTTGCAAAATAAAATTTGATTGTGATGCCTGTTTATATGACATAATTTGGACTTAAGCATTTTACTATTGTTTGTATTGTTTTACTATTTTGGAATGTTTTTAGCTTTTACCATGTGAGTTTTCAAGGATGACCATGAAAGCCTGATGAACTTCATATAATAATGCTAAAGTTAAACTGATGAAAATTGATAATTCAGATAAGTCCATAACATATTTGAAGATTCATGCCAATACTTATTGCTCAAAGAATATTGTCAATCATAAGATCTGCAAATTCCTCTCACAAAATTTCAGGGAATGATTCCACAAAACTGATAATGCAGAATGGTAAACTACAAATATCACAAAAATATTTTTGTTTTTTTATTTTTAATATTTACCATTCATTGTATTTGATGTGGCCTATAAAAAATCAGTTTTTGAAGAGAAATCAATGGACCTCATTTTTCTTGCCTGGCCCTTTGGTACAAACCTATTTAAAAACTTTCTAATTTATATTTGATTGATCATTGAAACTTTTTTCTATGGGGATTTTGAGTACCATCTGGTTCTATTGCTATCTTCTTCATTCTCTTAAGTGAATAGGGATTATTTGGATTGATATTAATTATGGAGTATTTATGTATTTATTATCTATGGTATTGTTCTCCCAAGAAAAAAGAATTAAAGAACTGAGGTCTTAATCAAAGTTGAAGTAGTATATCATCTCTCTCATTTTCTCATTGGATAATGCCATTCATTTCACTACTGAAAACATTCAGTGGAGCAATGAAGCACAGAGAAAGGCAAACTATAGCACAGTACCACCTCTGGCTGATTAACTTATAAAGTACCAAATACTCACATATGTTTCATCAGAACCTTCCTTGGGATTGATACAAACATTTGGCTGTTGTTGCCTATCTGATGCAGCAAATGGTTTACGACAGCCATCTTTGGCTGTTTCCAAAATCAAAAGAGAAATTCCTTTGACAGTGGTTATCTTTAGACACCCCTTAAAAAATAGTTATTAACTTGAGTAAATATCCTGTTTGTACAGTTACATTGCACTAGCTCAATTTCCTTATTTCTTAGTAAATATAATAACTAAAAATTTTCAGGGAGTAGATTATTTACTGATTAGTAAGAGTGAAGAAAGTTTTCTAATTTTAATTTCTTTAATCTATTTGGTGTTTTTTATCACTAATACATTCTGTATATAAATGTCAAACTACTAAATATGAATCATGAGAAGAAAGCATTAAAATGTTTTTCCTTGTCTTTAACCATTTTCTTATTGTTCTTTGGTTAGTAAACCATACTTTTTCTCTCAACTTAATGTTCCCACGCTATGAGAAGAACTGGTTACAGAAAAGATACAGAAGTCATTTTTAAATAAATAAATAAAAGCAAGCTTATTCATTCATTCCCTAAGCTTTGTCATTGTAGCCCCAGCTTCCAGCCTTCCTGGTTCTCAGCCATCCTTTTATATGACATGCATTTAATTTCTATCATTATAACTTTCAGAACAAAGCTTCTTGGCCATCCTCTTAGTTTTTTACAGAGGATTTTTCCTTCCATTATACTTTAAAAACATGAGTAATACCAGAGTAAGTGTCCAATGAACTTCGCTTTTCTTGTCCTAATGATTTTTAATATTCATCCTTCCAACTGAACATTGTTTAGAACTTGCTCATTTCTTATTGGTCCACCTCATTTCTTATTGGACTCATCTTCAAGACCACATTTCTGCTGCTTCAAGTTTACTAGTTTCACTCTTTTTTTAATCTCTGGAGTATTTCTTAGACCACCTGAACAGCAGACATCAAATATATAAAAAGCAAATGTCTGTCCGTCCCCCTATTTATCTCAGAATCGGCTTGACTTAGAGGTCTGAAACAAACTGCATTGTGTTTCTACGATGCTGAAACCCTCAGGAAACTTATTTCTATCTCTGTAAAGGCCTGGGTTCGAACCCAGGAGTACAAAATATGTTTCCATAAGAGATGTACGTAAATTACGTTTCAATACTTGCAGAGGTCGTTTCTTTTATAAAATTATAATAGAAGCAATGGTCCTACGAAATTGAGACGAGTGTCACGAGAAAGGAAAATAATCATAGGATCTTATTTTAGTCGTGAATCATTCATATAAATTCGAAATTGCGAGAAATTTGATAAAATAGACGTAAATTAAGTAAAATTTTTCGGAAATAAACAAACCATCACTTTGACGACCAAGGCAATTGTTGTACATCGACTTGATGAGAATTAAGAGTACCATATTCAAGTGCTTTATATCGACCAGCCTTCTCTCACTTTTTCTCAATTTTCAGGCGGACCTTTTGAGATCCAATGACAGACGTTTGTGCCGATTGATTATCACACCGGACAATGTTCAATGTGTTGGTGATTTATTTTTCTGATTTAAGTTATCCGTTGTCAATTGTTTTTATGTAATGTAGTCGAAATAGAAAATAAAAAAATCAATTTTTGTTATACATATATGTTGATGTGCATCATTTCATTCTTAATAAACGTTATTCCACATTTAATCAGAAGGGTGCATATTGCTGCTGGTCAAGAGTTATTTTAATATTGGCAAAGGAGTTACTTCTTTGTTGGGTCAATGAAGGGCCAGCGTAATTACTATGACGCTTATGTTGTAGTTATTCGTTGGACCAACGTTGGCAGATTGTTAGTTGGCCAACCGTTAGGTGGGCCGCCATTCCAGATGGTCTGCCAACCGTTGCACAGTGGGCTAGAATCGAAAAAAGCTGGCCAAAAATACGAAAACCCTTTTTCTGAGTACGGACTATGAAACTTCGCATGACCAATCTTGAATAAATTCTACATACGACTATGGAGGTCATTTACGTTGGATCCTACGCATTAAAATTATACAGGGGGTCAAACTTGACTAAATTTTGCGAAAAATTCCGGACATCGATTTTTCGCGAAAATCTTCAACTTCAAACCGCTGATGAACCCAAACGAAGATAATCATCGGATAAATAATAATTCTATGTTATAAACATGTTTTTTCTCCTTCATAAAACGTAGCATTTATGATCACCCTTGAGTATTTACATACTTTACGTAACAAAATGACGGACCCTTATTTTAGAGCAAATTCTTACCTTAAGCGAGGAAGATAGTAGAAAGTGACATCGAGTGTCACGGGATAACTTATACCACGATGTTCTTTGAAGCTTCCTGAAGAGGAATCTGGAATAAAACCTTGCGCATATTTGTGCCATCGATAAATAAACCAACTTTTCGAAAACGCTGCAAGGGCTTCTGCGCGGATCTCGCGCGGCGGAGCACCGTCCTCCGTGAGGCTCACTTGCTTTAAGAGGACCAAAACAATTTTATATGGTAAATTTTGGGGTTTACACCTGTTCCTGGCAGGAAAATGTACTGGTGAAAAGCGCCCATGCCCTATCTTTCGTGTCACCACCAAACATCTCAGCGACCCTAGCACCATAAAGAACATAAATAATCTTTTCCACCTAAGAGTAACTATCAATGATTATGTTAAACCAAAAGAACCAGTACAGTGCATGATTTGCCAATCATAGGTCATAAAAAAACTTGCAGTATGGCATTCAAATGTGTAAAATGAGGAGGCCTACACCCAACAACTGAATGCAAGAAAGGCAAGGAGATGCTACAACTGCCATGAAAACCACCCAGCCAACTACAGAGGATGTGTCACATTCACCACCGCAAAGCAGGCTCTCCAAAACCGCTCAAGACCAACCATAACTTCTATCCAGCAATCACAATCCCAATTCCCTTCTCTTCCAACAACCTTATACAGCCAAATCCTCTCAATGCCAAAACCCCTCCAACCCCAACAAATTCCTTAAACCAATACCAACCTCTGATTCAGAAGACATCACCTCATGGACAATCACCATCATCAACACCGTCAAAAATCTTCAAACTATTCAGGAAAAGAAAATGTTCATATTGACAGAGATTATGAAAATCCATGGATCATAATATCCAAGTACTAACATGGAACTGCCAGGGCCTCAAAAACAAACTGAACAAACTACTGCAATTCCTTGATGACTGGAACATCAGCATCTGTGCACTCCAAGAAACTCATCTTTCTACAAAAGATAAAATCTACTGCCCAAACTACCAGATCATTTGAAACAATAGACCTACACAAGGTGGTGGAGTGGCAATCCTTATTAATATTCATAATAAATTTAGTATCCTTCCTAGAATTAAGTGAAATATCATAGAATATGTAGGTATTAGTGTTATCTCTAACAGTAACCCCATAAACTTGTATAGTATTTACATACCTCCGAGATCCAAATACCTAACTAACCAATGAAGCATAGAACTTAATATCTTACTTAAGTTACCTGGTAAAAATATTTTTTTGGGGGACTGGAACAGTAAGCATCATGCATGGGGATCAATTATTTCTAATGCAAATGGTAATCTCCTGTTTCAAACCATCAAGAACTTAAATCTTGACTCTCAACACCTCATCATTCACTCACCTCATAAACCAACCCACATACATGCCAATAAAACAGTCAACTTACTAGATTTCATTATTACCAACAATATACAAAAACCTTTCAACCCTACAGTCTTGTTCGAGTTTCAATCAGATCATCTACCAATTGTTCTAGATCTCAATTCAACAAAAACGAAGGAAAACAACCCGACAACCACATCAACAAATTGGAAAAAATTCTATGAACGCTTCCAAAACCATATCCACAAAATACCAACCATACAAGAAAACACACATAAACATATAGATACACAAATTAAATTAATCACTGATCTCTTCTACTAATCAAAAATGCATGCAAGCAAAACCATTCCAAAACCACCACCACAATGCATTAAACTCAGACCACACATACAAACACCAACACCAACACCAACTTATCAAACTCCGCAGACAATACCTCACATACAAACATCTGATAGATCAATATCTCTTTCAAACATATAAAAAACAAATATGCAAAGAGATACTAACAATCCAAAACAAGGAATGGAACAACAAAATTAACTCTCTAAACTTCAAAGACAAAAGCATTTGGAAAACCACCAAAGCACTCACCAATAACACGCAACCACCTACACCACTACTCCATAACAACACACTATACAGTGATCCACAAACTAAAACAAATATATTTGCAGACTACTTTAACCAAATCATGACAGCACCACCTCTTACAAATAAAAATGACAACAACATAATCACCCACGATAATATACTAGACAACACACCAATCTCTGAACCCAAATACATTACATTCGACGAAATTAAAAATCTTATTAATACACTGAAAACGCACAAAGCACCTGGATACGACAATGTTACTAATCACATGTTATAACTTGTTTCTTGTATCCCACACCTCATCCATTTATTAGCAGACATATTCGACAATTGCCTTCTAACTTCATACTTCCCAACACAATGGAAACTAGGAATTGTAATCCTATTTCCCAAACATAACAAAATTTCCCTCTCTACCCCAAAATTACAGACCTATCACGCTACTATCCACCATATCAAAACTCTTTGAACTCACAATCCTTAAACGCATTAAAACACACCTCCAACTAAACAACATACTTATACATGAACAAATGGGATTCAGAGATCAATACACCAAATCACCAACTACTACACCTAGCAGATACAATTACTAATGGCATCAACTACAGCAAAGAAACAACACATGCAATAAATGTGGAAAAAGCTTTCAACAAGGTTTGGCATGAAGGACTTATATATAAACTACAACAAATTTCAACCCCACTCTACATCACCAAAATAGTCAAACATTATCTAATCAACAGACAAATACAAATAAAAATCAACAACACATTCTCACACAAAACAACACTCACCACAGGACTACCACAAGGATCAGTACTCAGTCCAGTACTCTTCAACTGTTACATGAACGACATACCAAAGACACTTAAAGTACACAACCTCCTTTTTGCAGATGACACAGCATTCTTAGCACAATCCTGGTCCCCAGATACAACAGTTAACAACCTTAATCAACATCTAAACAAGTACCACAAATGGTGCCAAGAATGGAAAATAACTGTTAATGCCAACAAAACCTCTGTCATCTTCTTTACAGGATACCTTAAAAATAAGCCTATTCCTCAGTAAAAATAAACAAAACAATCATACCTCAAACAAATAAATAAATTTTTAGGCATATACCTCACACCAACACTAAACTGGACAACACATCTAAACTATACATTAGGTAAAGCACAAGCACAACTATTTCAACTCTCATCAATCATCAGTAACAGAAATAAATTAACACCAGAAACAACACTCAGGCTAATACACACACTCATCCTGCCAATAATACTATAGGCAGCCCCCATCACATTTAATACCAGCAAACAAAATATCACAAAAATAGAAACTTTTTACAATAAGGCCATCAGATTAGCAACCTCTACAAATAACTTAATTTCTCTTAAAGAAATCAAAAAAATTCACAAATTAATTAGCATTAAGGAAAGGTATATAAAATTGTAAATAAATTTCAATGTAAATTAAAAATTGTTAAAAATAACATAATTGGTAACTTATGGTGCTCTGCTAGCAGGAAAAAAGGAAAAAAACAAGACTAAAACCAACAAAAAAGATAACAATTAACTAAA
>KZ309288.1:81921-105689 GCA_000376725.2 Ladona fulva | reverse complement strand
GTTTTCTAAATTACAGAAGTAAAGGCACCCGTTCAAACAAAACCGGAATAAAGTCAAGATTTTCTTTGAAATGTGGTATTTTTGTTCTTTCTGCGGTTGTGTTATTAATTAACCTAAAATCAATCACAGTGTTATTTCCGGCATTACTTTCACTCAAAACTGAAACGATTTTAACTAAATTTATATTTTTATGCTAATTTTGCAACACAGCAAAGTTCTACCACGCCCTTGATGAGTTCGTCCTGTCCTATTGCTCCCTATACGAAGAGATAACATCTTCTTTCTCTCTCTAAAGTGCAAACATCTAGTGAATGAACTATAGATAGATTACAACTCAAGAATGACGAAATACCCCCAACTAGGGTTTTACGGGCAATAGTTTTCATGGAAAAAAACTTAAAGTTTCAGCCAAATATACGCTATGGTTATGATGCTAACCATTGAGGTACTGCTCAGCGCAAAAGACAGAGTAGTGATAAGGAGTCTGCTACCAAAAATTTTGCACAGGGTTTCATCCCAACATTAGTTAATTTTAGGTTCTGCAAGTTCTTCCGGGCTTTACCGCGATGTGATATCTCCATCTTGACGACAGTTCGAACTGAAGACGCCCGCAGGACAGCTGGCGAAACTGTCGTCTCGATGGAGATATCACATCTCGGTGAAGCCCGGAAGAACTTGCGAAACCTAAGTAACCAGCACCGCGGAAACCTTCGCAGAAATTAGTTCATTTTTCTCTCATTTTTTCTTTATATTTTGGTATTCAGAATTTTCATCTATCTCTTCTGAGGGGCATTCCATTTCAAGTGGACCAATTTTAGAGAAGTGCCCCGCTCAACCATCAACCGATTTCAATGAAAGTTTCTGTAAACATAAACTCATATCCTCTATGAACATTTAGCAAGTTTTACATCCAACGAAGAAATATTTGCTGAGATATAGTATTTTGTTTGACCCCCTAACACAGCCTTCTACAGTTAGATATCGATTTTTATCAACTTTGAGACACGTTATCTCAGGCAGTATTCAGTTCAGAAAAACAACACTTGGTATTCCTTTGTGTTTGCTTACAAAACTTTGCTTATTATTTTGTGTAATAGTGCAACAAAGGTTGTGCAGGAATACCAAGTGCTGTTTTCCTGAACGGAATACTGCCTTAGATAATGTGTCTCAAAGTTGATAAAAATCATCAATGCTGAACTATAGAAGGCTGTGATAGGGGGTCAAACAAATGATTACATCTCAGCAAATATTTCACCGATGGATTTAAAACTTGCTAAATATTCATAAGGGATTTGAGTTTATGTTCACACAAAATTTCATTGAAATCAGTGATGGACGAGCGGGGCACTTCTCTAAAATTAGTTCTCTTGACATGGAATGCCCCTAAGCAGAGATAGATCAAAATTCTGAATACCAAAATATAAGGAAAAAACGAGGAAAAAAATTAACTAATGTTGGGATGGAACCCTGTGCAAAATTATTGGTATCTGACTCCTTACCACTACCTTATCTTGTGCGCTGAGCAATGATTAGCGTCATAACCGTAGTATATATTTGGTGTAAACTTTAAGTTTTTTTCCGTGCCCGTAAAACCCTATTTGGGGGGTATTTCGTCATTCTTGAGTAGAAATCGCAGGCGACACAGTACACTCTCCTTGTAAGTCGAAAAGAGTGTTTGGACATTGAGAAAACATTTTCAGCTGGCTGAAACTTCACTAGAGCAATATGTGGCTTTTTATTGTTGCCATTAATGCAGAAGTTGCTGCTAAACCGAGGGCTTTGCTGTGGTCAAGAATTTTTATTTTTGTTGGCAGTGACTGAAAATTACATTTGGGAAATCCTCGAGAAGGAATTGCTATTCTGGACAGTTTTTACAGTCAGGATCAAGTATGTATGTACACAGTTTTCTTTAATATCCTGAGCTGGTTATAAATATTATTTTTAATTTAGAAGATAAGGATAATAATAAATAAACAAAAAATATGTATAAGGCAACTTTTTAGTGAAGAATTTAGACTGTTAACAAAGGTATTTTTAAGTTGCATCACAAAGAAGGGTCAAAACCAGTATTCTGTCATTCAAGGTCAGTAGCATTTGCCTTGAGAAACAAGGTGAGATAGAAACTGACAAACTCCTTCAGCAAGGAATCCTGTACCTAGTTGAATTCAGTGTACGGGCCACCCATATAGTACCAGATATTAAATCTAATGGAAAATTAAGAATTTGTGTTGACTTTAATGTTACAGTAAATCGGCAATTGGAAGTATAATATTATCCATTGCCAAGAGTGGAGGAACTATTTAGTAGATTAGAGGGAGGGCAGAAACTATCAACAATTGACTTATCCCAAGCTTTTCAGTAGTTAAGGTTGGATGAAGAGTCACGGAAGTTATGTACATAAAATCAATACTCAAAGAGGATTATTTAAATATACTAGACTTCCCTTTGGTGTTGCTTCAGCCCAAGCACTTTTTCAGAGGACAATAGATTCAGGAACTATCATTTTTACAAGTAGTTGAATTAGAATTTTTGCCTGTGACTGTTAACAATAATCAGCAAGAGTCTACAAAAGATCACTAAATTAGTAGAGTTATTGATTATTGAATGTTTGGTTGGCCCAAAGAAGAAAGGGAAGACTTAAAACCCTTCAGCAATAGGGAATATGAGTTGTCAGTAGATCAAGGGTGTCTAATGTGGGGTACAAGGGTTGTAATTCCAGACGCCTTAAGATGTAAAATTATGAATGAGTTATACTCCAGCCATTTCGGTATCTTAAAAATGAAATCTTTAAGTAGATCATGTGTTTAGTTGACAAAAATGGATAAAGATATAGAGTCTCTAACAAAATATTGCATGTCATGTTTGGTAAATAAACCAATGCCAAATAAAGTCC
This sequence comes from Ladona fulva, assembly GCA_000376725.2. NCBI lineage: Eukaryota > Metazoa > Arthropoda > Insecta > Odonata > Libellulidae > Ladona > Ladona fulva. The sequence continues at coordinate 102,796 of KZ309288.1, read as the reverse complement.
CAGACAAAGAATGGAGAAAGCCTGATACTTCTTGGCAAAGGTTACATATAGACATATATATATGGTCATAATAGATGAAAGGAAAACGGGTAAGGGTGATTTTGCGCAAGATGGTGCGCACCCAGGAAAAATCCCAAGGAAGAATGGACTTGAAAAAAGTCTGACGGGACCGGGAATCGAACCCGGGTCTCCCAATTGCCGGTCGGGTGCTCTGTCCTTTGAGCTATCCCGGGAGAACATTTCTCCAAGCCATTCGGGAGACTTTGTGGGCAAGGACCTTGCGAGTTCGTCCGCATGGCGGCATCGTTCGCAGTCACGGCTTCATTGAAGCACCGGCCACACAAAGTGATGGAAAGGAAAACCCCCTTCATGTTGGAAACAAAGGAAAACGGGTAAGGGTGACTTTGCGCAAGATGGTGCGCACCCAGGAAAAATCCCAAGAAAGACCCGGGTCTCCCAATTGCCGGTCGGGTGCTCTGTCCGTTGAGCTATCCCGGCAGAACAACTGCAATCAAAGAACTAAAGACAGGCAGTACAGAAGAAATTCTTTTCCAACTGAGAACAATATTTGCCTCATTTGGGTTGCCTGAAATATTTGTATTAGACAATGGGTCATGTTTCACTTCTGAGGAATTTTCCAACATCTTTAAGATGAACCACATTGAGCACATAAGAGCTCCTCCATATCACCCTGTGACTAATGGAGTCGCAGAAAATCTTGTTAAAGAATTCAAAAATAAGATGAAGACCTTGTTAAAATTTCATGTCCCGTTACCTCACTTTCTATTCGATGGCAGGATAACACCCCACTTCACAACAGGAGAGGCACTCTGCAAACTTTTGTTGGGAAGAATCCCTAGGTCCTGACTATCTTTGATTAAACCAAATCTAGGCAAATGTTACAAAAAATATGTAACAGCTAGGCATTTTGGGAAATAAGACAGAATCAGAGAACTTTCAGTTGGGGACTTTGTTATGGGTAGACAATTTCAAGACAATTAAAGATAGGTAATGGGCACTATTGTAGATGTGAAAGGTATTAGAAATTATGTAATAAAAACTAATAGTGGACTAATCTGGCAGAGGCACATAGACCAACTCATGAAATTTGAGGAAAGGAGAGCTGAAGTCACAACACCATCAGGAAATAGTGGGTCAAGTACTTCTGGACAGTTGGTTGTGAAAAGAACCAAAGAGGAACTGAATAACCATAGAGCAGTGAGTGAAAGTGATCTCCATTTTTCTGTGCATACACATGATGAAAACACAGACAATAATGTGGAAATTGTGAACAGTTAGGAAACCATGAAGTGTGTGAGAGTGTGAAAAGGTATCCAACAAGAAGACAGGAAAAAGAGAGCAATCTGGACTTGTAAATATGCAAATTCATCGTATACCTTGTACCATTTAGTAATGCATTGGAAAATTAGTACCATTTGTTGTGTAAAGCATGACATTTACAATTCCTCTTGTGTGTATTTTCTGTATTATTTACTGTCTTGTACCTACTAATTTTTTTTTAATTCTTGAGATTTTTTCCCCAAGGTCTTGTTCGAGTATATCTCATTGTTTTCCTTTCTCTTTCCTCAGTAGCTCTACTTCATCTGTAATCTCTCATGATGTTATTAATTTTCTTTTGTGTGGGAAGGAGGTGATGTTACGTATTCATGTAGTTCGCATGCGCATATGGTCAATAAAAGGGCTGATGCCATCACCTCATGGTAGACACTATGTAGTTCGGTCATTTACCTTATAAGGACACCACAATAACAAATAATATTTTGACCTGTATTTAATTTTAAATTCATTTTAATTCCATTTAGCCCATTAGTTTCTTCAAAAAAGAGTCAATATGGGAATTTTACTCATCTTGTGAGGATGGATTGATGGCATACTGTCAAATTTTCAGCTTCAAAATTACAAACACTAAAATCCTTTGCAACAACATCAATGATTAACTATCTTCAATCCAGGCATAATAAAGAGTATCTTCTTCTTCTTTAGTTTTCAATCCCTCAGGATTGGTTGGCGACAGTCTTCCACCTTTCTCTGTCCTCTGCCATCCTCTTCAATTCCAAATAGTTTTTACATTTCATGTCCTCCATTATCTGTTTCATATACTCTAATCTTGGTCTTCCTCTATAATTCTTGTCTTCCACCATTCCTTCAATTATGGTCTTCACAAATCCCTCATGCCGCAGTAGATGTCCAATCCACTTATCCCTCCTTCTTTTTAGGGAGTTCCACAGAGACCTCACTTCATCTACTTTTCTCAGAACCTCCTGATTTGTTAGTCGTTCTGTCCAACTGATCTTTAACATTCTTCTGTAACACCACATCTCGAAAGCCTCCAGCAGTTTCTTTTCTAGTATTCCTATAGTCCATGTTTCACTACCATACAACAGTACACTCCAAACATAGGTGTTAACTAATTTTTTTCTCAATGCTAAATTGATGGACTTAGAAGTGAATAGGACCTTTTTGGTGTTAAAATCAATCTTTGTTTTTTGTATCCTACTCGATATATCTCTTCTGCTTCTTCCATCGTGATAAAGAGTATAAGAAATATGAAGCAAAGGAGAAAGAATTTTTTTAAATAAAGCACTTAAAACAGTTATCTCACTAATTATGCTTCAAAACAACAGACTCTAAGAGAATGCTTAATAAGGCAATTCTTTGCAGTTCTGATTCAACCGCGGTATCTTATAGATCTATTCCGATATTCACCCTCAACAAGCATCATGAAAACGAGAAGTAATCCATCAAACCTCTATCCCCCGGCACACAAAACCTCAACATATCATAAATCATTTGTTATCCACTCGACTCAGATCTGGAATTCCTTACCTGTCGAATTAAAAGCTATTAAAAATCTTAATAATTTCAAGGAAAAGGTTTATAACTACCTGCTATTACAACCTTAATCTATACTATTCGAAAATGTATCTGTATATAAAATCTGTTATTACGTGATCAATAATACTGTATTTTATTTAATTGTCTTTATTTTTTATATTGCAATGTGAATGTATTTTCATCAATGTATGCAGTTCTCTATGTTATCACAGTAATATTATGTTAAATTCACTTTCTTTTTTGTGTTATGCAAGATCTCTTGGAACTGTGTAAATGCACCACACTGTATTTTTGTTATTGATCTTAGGGGTAATTTGTACCCAGAGCATTACAATAAACTATTTATATTTCTCCGTTAGTCGTGCGGGGTAGATTTCTACCCCACGCGACTGATTTTATGGTAGTCACTGATCTTTTTTGTTTTTATTGTCCCCCTGCTTTTCAGTAGCTGTAGGGACAGGTGTGAGAAAGATTTTTACGCAGAAATTTTTAGTTTTAAGCCAAACGTTTTCTTCGATTTAGATTGGATTTGGACTTTGGGATATCAAAAACTGCTTTATTTAAATTATAGCCATCAACTACATTTATTTAGGTGAGTAAAATTCGACTTTTGTATTCATCGGCTCTGTCTTCCCCTATCATTGAGTGCATGAAGTAAATATTGAAAATGAAATTATTTCTAATATTCCAACATCTATTTTCCTATAAAATAGTCCGACGAAAACTACTCAGAGGAGGAGTCAGAATCTCCGAGTGATACTCCAATGAATCGGAGCACGATACCGAAACGGAGCAAGAAATTCCCGACAAAGGAAGAAATCGAGGAAGATATTTGGCGAGGAAAAGATTCGACAATTTGGAGAAAAGAGGAACCACGCCGAAAAGTAAGAAATCCTGCCTGCAACATTGTCACGCAAACAACATTGATAAGGAAATAATAAATCGTATTGTATTGTATACCAAAATTCATATTGATAAAATATCTATCAATTACACTCGGGAAGAAATGGAGATCGAGTGCCTCATTGGTCTTCTAATTTTTGCGGGTGTTTATAGATCAGGTAGACAAAATATTGCAGATCTGTGGGATCAAAGAGGATTACGAGTTGAGATTTTTCATTCTTCTATGAACATTCAAAGTTTTAGATTTCTTTTATTCAACCTAAGATTTGACGACATCAATGATAAAGCAGAAAGAAGAAAGTTTGACAAACTAGCACCAATAAGGGAGATTTTTGAATTATCTTTACGAAACTATCAAAAATGGTATACGTTTGAGGAATATGCGACTGAAGATAACACGCTTGTAAGATTTAGCGGGAGATGTTCTTTCAAGCAGTACTTACCCAGCAAGCCTGCCAAGTATGCCGTAAAAGTATTTGCTCTGGTGGATGCTAGAGTCTTCTACACGCTGAATATGGAAGTTTACTGTGGGCAGCAGCCAGAGGGTCCTTTTAGGAAGGAAAATACTCCTAGAGAGGTTGTAAAACGGCTTTCTGTGGACTGGGAGAAATGTCACAGCCTACAATTGGTTCTCTAGTGTCCTCCTCCCAGAAGAACTTCTTTCGAAAAGGATAACCTTCGTGGGAACCATTCAGAAAAATAAAAGGTAGTTGTCCCCACAAATGGTAAATACAAAAGGCAGGGAAGAGAAAAGTAATTTGTTCGGTTTCAGAAACAAAATGTGTCTTATATTCCCAAGAAAAGAAGAAATGTGATCCTAATTTCGACGATGCATCATGAAAAGAGCATAGATGAAGCAACGGGAGGTGAAAAGAAGCCAGAAATAATTACATTTTACAATTTCACGAAAGGGGGCGTAGAGACAGTAGATAAAATGTGTGCCACATATGATACGGCAAGAAATACGAGATGGCTCTTAGCAATATATTTTCATTTGCTAAATACAGCAGGTATTAATTACGTCATTATTTTCAATGACGTAAATAAAGAAAATCGAGTGAGAAGACGGAGGCTCCTGCGAGAACTATCGCTACAACTAACCAGACCGTTCATAACGAAACGGTTAGGAATGAAAATGATTCCAAGAGAGCTTAAAAGAAAGGTAGAAGCAATTGCGGGGCCGTCAACATCTACAGCAACAAAAACAAAACCAAAGAAAGGGAAATCCGGAAGATGTGCTAAATGTCCCAGGAGCGGTGATGTCAAAACATTAAATTTTTGTACGATTTGTGAAAGTTGGACTTGTTTATAACATTTAAGGAAATTTTGTAAGTTGCCTCCAAAAAAGAGCTAGAAGTAGATACGGACAAATTATTCCAATTTACTTCAGACTAACAGAAGAAAAACCTTATGTCGTAATTTTTCTTTTCAATATAATCTGATTATTTCTATAATTTCTAAATTATACTAGAATGATAGAAACATTTATATCTTCTTTAAACTATAATTATTTGCTTTAATATGTTTTTAATGTGTTTTGTCTGAAATTAAAAGTTTGATAACCAAAAATACGCATTATTTCCTTATGCATTATGTATCTCCCTATCCTGATATTTTTCGAAGTAACAATTTTCTATCTATTGTTTACAAATAAAAGTTATTGCTGTTAAATACCATACTGTCGTTCATATTCGTCATAAACAATACTAATATATATTAATTGATGGTAACTTTTTCCGATCTACCCCGCTCCGATCTACCCCGCTCCGATCTACCCCGCTCGACTATCGGTGTAAGTAAAACACGCGCGACTACACGAAGGTTAATAATGATTTCAAAAAAGTTTCTGCTTTACTTGCTTGCCGAGAAATTTCTGGATCTCGCGCAGCTAGCAATATTGTGAATCTTTTTGAAGAAATGTTGAAGGAATGGCAAATATAATTGTCACTGATCATGGAAAAATTATAATGAATGCTATGAGTGCTGTAGGAATTACAAACAGAATGTTTCGTGTACACTCTGTAATTTTGTGTTCACCAGGCATTTTCAGCACATCACAGCATAATATATAAGCAGTTGAGGCACGCATGATAGACTTTCGACGAAGAAATGAAAGAGAAAAATCCTTCCTTAGCCGGGAATCGAACCCGGGTTCACCGCTTATGGGGCAGTTGCTCTGACCTCTAAGCTACCATGTTTCAATTTCTTGGGCTGAATGATCGTACTCTGCGCGCTACTTTCGCTGCGCTTTCGTCGAAATTAAAAGCTACTACTTATATACTAAAGAATACTACAGATTTTGGAACTGCCATGTCATGCACTTATACAAGATTTTAAAACAAGATGGAATAGTAGTTATTACATGTTAAAGAAGCTGCTGGAAGAAAAGAAACACGTAATATTGTTTTTTGCTGAGAGCAATATCAACTTAACAGGGTATATAGATGATCAATGGATGTTCACAGAGAAAGCAGTTCATTTACTGGAACCTGCTGAAGAAACCACAAAAGTTATGTCCCATGAGAATGCAAGTATTTCTTTAATGATACCTGCAATTAAGATTCTACTGTCATTCTATTCCAGAGAAGCTTTTGAAGTTAGTCTGCATGCAATGAAAGCTGTCATGCTAAAGAAAATTCAGAAACAATTTTCTGGTATTGAAAGCCAGTTACATTGCTCCATTGCTACATTTCTAGATCCTAGGTTTAAAGATATTTTTTTTACGAATGGTAATACTATGCTTTGAGAACATGCCAAGATTGTAGAACTAAATGAGGAGTACTCACAAGGAACACGTCAGGTTTGTGTAACGCGGATTTACACGAAATTTCAGAACCCGTTCCTTGCAGAAAACTAACAGACACATGTCCGACCGTTCAACTCAATGCGCCTTTGTTTATGCAAAATTTACAACTGAAAATCGAAGCTAGTCAACCACGCAATGCACGTGCATTGCCATAGATAAAGCGAAATTTTCCATCTAGAAAAATATTTATCCCTTTTTTTACAAACAATTTAATTTTTCTGCTATTTAATTTAATCTTCTTACCTCCCAGACATGCTTTACCTTTCTCGTCAACATTTATTCAAATATACGTTAGGTAGGTACTCCAGTATATATTGTACTGCTACACGTAGGTTATGGACTCTCAGCCTTAACTACAAGTGTCTTTGACTTGGCCTTTTATGTGGTAACCAATGGGAAACCCCGAAGAAAAGTGAGACATCAATCATAGCTTCGATCCCAGAAGGCCCAAATACTCAATTTTTTCCGTAAAGTATGCCTTGTGCGGATTATAGAGAATTTATTTTGATCCCTTCCCAGAACGATAGAGAATTGATAATCGAGATATTGTCATTAGTCATGTTTTCGTAACGCAAACGGCAAAGATTTTTTCAATATGGTATTAGGTTCGTTTCCAGACTAATATTAAAATCTCCTGTAAGAATCGACTGCTTATCAATTTTAACACTACCGCTTGAAGCCCTCCCTTTTAATTTTCCATTTTTTCTTTCTTCATTGTTTAAGGTTTTTATGTATTACGAAGTTTCTAGTAGAGAAATAATAGTATTGCGATATTTTCAGTACATTTTGTTTTAAATTGTAGAAAATGTTGGAAAAAATTGAGTATTTGGGCCTTCTGGGATCGAAGCTATGATCGATGTCTCACTTTTCTTCGGCGGTTCCCGTTGGTAATGATACAACATAAAAGGGTCAAGGCAAAGACACTTCCGCGTAAATCCGCGTTACACAAACCTGACGCGTTCCTTGTTAGTTATGAATGGTGATTACACAGTAAAGTCTTTTTCTGGAAATAAGCAGATAGCAGCTCATAACAATACACAAAACATCAACATATGGGACTGCTTCAATGAAATTTATATGAATTGACAAATTCTATATCTCTGATCTGTGGCGAATAAAAATTATTATTATTATGATTATTAGCTGGATATCAAATAGATAAACTTAATTAAAATGTAATTATTAAATTAGTTATGATTAATGTAATTAAAAGGTCCTTGATGTCAGAATTTAAAATTACAAACTTGGGTAAATAGGCAAACTTCCTTGCAATAAAAGTGTCTTGGACTGATCATGGAGTGATTCTCAGCCAAAAAGCCATACCTGGTAAATATTGTTAAAAGATTTGATATAGCTGAATGCAAACCAGTGTCAACTCCCATGGAAGTTAGCCCTCCTAGAGATTTAGTAGGACCTTTCATTGTATAATAAAAACTACATTTGAGCTAGTTCAATGTTTAATATATGTCATGTTAACTACCAGACCTGATCTAAGTGCTGCTGTTAATGTTTTCAGTAGGTACCAATCCAATATCATGGAACCTCAATGAAAGGGACTAAAGAGAAGTTTTAGGTATGTACATTAGAGGTACCTTAAATTTTGACCTGCTTTTTCCTCCCAAGACATCAACAGTTATATTAACATATGCAGACTCTGATTGGGCTGGTGACCTGGATCACAAATCAACTTTGGATTACCTCTTTGCGAAAAATGATCCACGTAACAATAATATAATAATAATAATTGTGCTTGAATATTAGCAATTATATCATATGTTTAAAGTAGATTGAAACCAGGGAACAAAAGGCTGATATCTTATCCAAAGGTCTTGGTTTGAAACAATTTCTTTAAATGTGTGAAGAAATTGGAATGATTTCCCTACAAGAATAATTCTTGTTTTCTCATGTATTTTTTTTTGTTTTTGTATATTCTTATATATAACTCATGTATTTTTGTATACTTTCATTTTTTTAACTGCTCCTATTCCACTTTTTGCCCAATTTCATTGTACAATATCAGTTGAGGCAGAGTGTTGAAAGAACTATTTCTAATGAAAAATATTTCTATGTTGGTAACATTTCTTACATGCTGTTTTGTTGGCATTGATTTAACTAGTTTTTATTGGTCTTGTGTCTATGTTTGGATATTCCAGTTATACTGTGCACAAATAAGGATGTGAGGGCTTGTATGTCATGGCATGTATTCTGAATCCAATACAATCCTTTCAGTTTAAAACGTTTATTAACTATTTATTGAAGAAACTCAAAACTCTACATCAGTGCTTCCCAAAGTGGGCGCTACCGCCCCCTGGTGGGCGCTGCAGCGATTCAGGGGGGCGGTGATGGCCACAGGTGCATTTGGGGGGCGATGAATAACTGTAAGGGGGCGGTGAAAGCATAAAAGAAAGAAGAGAAGATTTAGAAAAATTGATTTGTGTATTCCGCTCATAACGCTTAATTTTTCTTTGAACAACGTACTGGACGTTGGCTCAGTTCCCACCTACTCCCTCACTTGCATTGAGCTATTTGCAATCGCGCACTGCTACTGTTCATGTGGTGCCACTTTGGGGGTGGCAAGTGGTGCGACTGCACCGGGACTCGCGCTAACAGGGTCCCGCGGATTTCGATTACAAATATGTTACAAATTACGATCACGTGAGAGATTTTGTGACTTCGCGAGGGCCTCACAGAAAAAGCCATGGAATGACTTGTGCTCAATTAACTTAATTCAGCATTAAGAGGCCAACCGCAGAAACGTTCTTTTACCATTTAAATTAAGCTTAAGAATTTAAAACGTAAATGTAAAACCTAATTTCACCGTTAAATTGATTTAAAACTGCAGCGTGGAAGCGTTTTTACGCGCGTAAACGCGCGCGCGTTCATAATTTCAAACTTCAATGTTTCTAATTTACACCTTTCTTTACTATATTTTACGAAAAAGGTAGAAAAAAAGGTTGGAAAAAAAATTAATTTCCAGGGGGGTGCTGAGTAATATTTTTTCTGGAAAGGGGGCGGTAGGCCAAATAAGTTTGGGAACCACTGCTCTACATCATAGAAAAGCCAATATGGCAGCATGGGATCAATGTGCTGACCATATATCACCTACAGTGAATACTGCTTGCCTGGGCCATATCACTTAAAGGGTTGCCATGCTATGAACTAACGTTTACATTTTTCAGTACATCCTGGTCAAGCTGCCTTTCAAAAGATATTTAAAATTTGTAATCATGTCTCAGCAATGGCAAATATGGCATCACTTAATTAGGTTAAATAGAAAATGAAATAGAAAGAAAAATAGAAATATAGAAAATACATTCACTTCTATGCTAACTATTTATATCCAATAAGACTTGAAAATCATGTTGAACATGATATTAAAAAAAGGAGCAATTATTTTTCAAATCTATAGGCTGAATAATTCTGTGAATGTGAAAAATGTGGCCCTGAATGTAATTCAGATAGCTAAGCATTCATGATGTTCTATCAACTAATAAAACCATAAATCATTATATTTTGACACTCCTGTGCATCTACTTCAAGTAAAGAGCAGTTATTAAGTAATAAGAACTATTTTTATGTATGGAAGCCTTTACTTTGTCATATGCCATCAATTGGATAACCCCTTATATCTTAACACTGGCATTGTAAACAGCAAATGATATACCCCCAATAAACTGAAAAAATTGTTATGGGAATTATATTTTACTTTTCCATGGGTGTAAGCCTTGTAAATCTAATATTAGCCATGAAGAGATAGTAAATGATTAGGACTGAAGACATATTTTTATTTGAATGATTAGATCCAAAGTAGAAATTTACAAAAGTATGATTTTTGAAGCTTTTTTTCTGCTATGGAACTAATTGTTAAAGAGCAAATAAAATATAAACATATTTGGAATACTCTAAACAAATCATATATAATATCTGAAGTTAAACAGTTGTACTTATAGAGATCTTTATGGCTACATAAGTATAAGATAAACATTCATAAATTTTTCCCAGGAAAGTAATAAGAGTTTGTAAAAAGCAACATATTTCATACAATACAATTTATTTTCATGTAATTTTAGACAAAGCTTTGCAATTTATATAATTTGGTTTAGTTTTTGCTGTATTATCACAATGAAAGTGAACAGATTCACCAGTAGGATAATTTTCTTTTCCACTTAGCTTTCCCAACATGTTTCACTGAAAAGATTTCTACAAATAATAATTGAAATATTTCAGGCATACATGTGTGGTAAACATTCAGCTAGAAGTATTCAAGCCAAATTACTGGCTAATCTATCAGTTTTTTGCAAAATTTTGGAAGATGCTTAAGAACATAAATACTTTGAAAGTATTTTAATGCTGCGAAAGAAGAAAATAAATAATTACTTTGCTGACTTCTTTACACCAAAGAAGTGTTTTGTTAGCAATACAATTGTAATTTTATCCCAAGAATAAAATGTATTTGACAATTGAAATAATAGCAAACAATTTTATGTACAACTACAACTGTAGATATACTTATTTATATTGGGAAACTGTACAATTTGTGTGAATAACACTTTGGTAAGAAACATAGAATTTATGCAAATATGACTTATGATACAACAATTGCTTCCAGTGAAATAAACTTGATGACTTTGTACATAAATAAAAGTTTGATAAATTTTCTTCCATGAAGTGTTATACATATTATACAATATATGAAAATGGACAGAAATGAAAGAAGTGTTCAGTTTACTGAGTAAATTTGATTGAAGGAAACTATTAACAGTCTGACTCCTCAGGTTGGCTTCCAAAAAGTTTCTGGTGCACCCTCTGCTCAATTAGCTGCAAAAAGCAGAAGAAACAAAGAATAATAATCTGAAATAGTTAAATTACATTTAATGGTTTTATATGATAGATAGAATAATAGTTTTAAGTTATCTTTCTTGGTTAATACAAAATTAAAGGTTAACCAGTGCAATTAATACATCTGAACAAGGATGCATCAATGTAATAATGGAATCAACAAACTTTGTTATAAGTGCACAAAAAGAATACTGTTATCAGCCAAACACTAAGGTATGAAATCAGTATGTATCACACAATTTAATTAACAACTTCATGTTTAAATCTATTTCTATGCTGTGAAGTAGGTTTCAAAATGCAAAAGGAAATATCTCATGCAATTACTAAAGCATGATAATGTTACTATATAGATTAGTTAAAATTATGTCTTTTAATTGACCATTATCATTTAGGATTTAACATGCAAAGTTGAAAATTCAAAATAGAGACAACAGCGAATTTCACAAAGGACACATTTTTAAAATGTTAGTATTTTTATAGTGGTATATAAGATCAGTATTTCAGTACAATGAGAATTTTGAATTATTTCAGCAATAAACTGACAACTGCTCCCTTAATAACTCATCATGTCTTTTGCTGGTGAGTTATGTATTTGAATGGCAAACCATTATTGTATTAACTGTACCATTAGTGTATTAACATGAGATTTCATGCAAACAATTCCACACTTACTTCCTAATCTAAAGTGTGCCTTTGCATGCTTGGTTAATGTGAGTTATTACAACATTTATGAATCCAAATATAAGTATCATAAAACAACAGCAAAAAGGATAGGTTGGAAGCAAAAGGTATGTTCCTTAACATAAATCTAAGACAAATTCAAATCTAAATGAATATTTCCTAAATATTTTCAACAGATTTTATTTGAATGAGATATTTCTAAACTATTTTAAATTAGTATCCAGTTGCTAATGATCTTTATAACATGTGACTAGCTTGCAAATCAGTTACATTCTAAAACTTTTAAAGGTTGCATTCTAATCTATAGCTTTCTAAGCTATAAACATTTTTATAACCTCACTCATCTGAATAGCAAAGAATAACTCAAGAACACATACCTTCAGCTCATGCTAAGATTCATAGCAAGTCACAGTCACAGTGAATTAATGTCACACAATTAAAATTGATGTCTATGCTAATTTAATGATGGAGCATACTTATCTTAAATATGATGAAGGTGAATGTTGTGGAAAAGATTTCATTTTACCATGTTTACAAATGATTACTAAAGATTGTAATTAGAATTTAAAAAATAACAAACATTTGAGTATTCAAGATGATCTCTCCTGTCCTGCTTAATAAATATAAATATATGCCATTTTATAAGCAATGACAGATGAATTTTTTTTCCGTATGAGTCAGTTTGCCTTCAAAAGACAGATGTTTGCATCTGATTTCTATAAACAGCTCTAACGTGAATTAAGTAATAGTAATTATAGAAAAATATGCATTTACTAGTTTATCACATTTGTCTTCAGTGTTGATGTGAATGAATGAAATGGATGTCACAGTTCACAAAATAGCTCTTGTGACATTATGAAAATGATATAAATCAATTATTTTTCTGAAGAAGACAGTACTGAAGAATTTGAGTGAAAGCTTTCTTGAGGATTTTGATATTAACCCAAAATTTCCAAAACAGCATTTAGCATGCAATATTTGTTATAGATACCAGAAAAGAAAAAGCATTGGTACCTTCAACTCACCATCAACCTAACAGCTCTTTTTTAGGCATCGACAATGACAAATGTCATTCATCAATACTAGACTAACACTTTTGAAGATTAGTATATTACACTGGACACTGAAATGATTAGTATATTATCTAATCTATTTTATCTACTTATGTTGCATTCATATCTATTTCTGTAAAATGGGCAATCTAAAAACACAGAAATTGTTATTTATAGAGAGGTCGTAAACTTAAATAGCAATTTTGATATTACTGGTTAGTACTTAGAAAAGGTGATTGGACGCTTAAAAACATGGAAGAAAAATGATGTACCCCAACCATTATAGTATTCGAAAAAAATCTTTCAGCAAAGGGTTAGTTGTGAACTTTGTGCTTTAAGTAAATAAGAATGAAATTATCATCTTACCCTCTGTTCTGACTTGATTCTGCTGTGCCTTGCAAGCAATTCGAGCTCAGAAAGATACGCAAGACTTTCAGACTGAACAATTGCATTTTTTAATTCTGGCACCAATGGGTGTGTCTTCTTCCCAAGGAAGGACCTCATATTCCAGCGAGAGGAATCATTAGTGCTAACATTCTGGTCACTTTTAGGCAGAACAGGAGTAAGCCCTGAAGGCATATCATACAAACTAACGGTACTCTCCTCGTTCCTGCCCACTGCAAGAGAAGAATCTTCACGAGAAACCACTTCACTAATTGTTTCTGTGTGTGGTAAGTACTGTCTGTGTGATCGCTTGTTAACATTGCTTGCATTGCTCTCTCCATTTATCCTGATGATGTTTTTGCAGATACCTGGAGAATTACGGCTATGAGATCCATACTTTGCAGTATCATCACCGACTATGCTCGATTGCAAAATACCATCGGATTTTTTTGGCACATCATAGCCAGGAGATCCATGACTTCCTTTTGCAGTTGAAAAAAGAGAGATAACAGCTGTGGCACCCTTCTCATTTATCACATATGACAAATGGTCATCTGTAGTCAAATTGTTGGTACTACCATGAGCAGATGAAGGCTTTGAGCAATATGGAGTTGGTAATTTTGAAGTGGTTGCCGATGGAGAGCTGTAACCAGATGATGAGTCTGAGGGCAGTTTGTCCTCATTTCTGTCAACCCCTGTTGATGTACTACTATTAAAGGAAGTATGCACCTCCTTACCGTTTGAAGGAACAGCTCCCTCCTCAACTTCTCCTTGGTTATCTTGAATCTGTACACCTGCCAATCCATTTCCTGAGTTGTCCTTTGGAGGGGACATGGACAATCGATTTGATGCCTTCCTAGCTGTTTCTTCTAAGGAATGGTCACTTAAACTGTCCCTCCACTTAACTGTCATGGAAACTGGACATGTTCTCCTTGAACTGGTTATAGGAGCCACTTCAGCACCATCAATTGATCTGCAAGTCTCTGATGGTGTGTCAATGGTATTTGGAGATTCGAGATCTTGAAGGAATTGTAACGCTGCTTCCAATTCACGGGAAAACTCTGTATCACTATCCTTCTGATCAGTCTTCTGTGAATTTTCTTGAGGAGAGTCCTGTTCGCTACTGCTTATTGAATGATCACAACTCTTTACAGAAGAATTGGCTGGATGTCCTGAACTGTTAGTTCCTTTAACAAGAACAGTTTGCACAGTGTCTTTTTTCTTGGACTTAATTTTCTGTTGAAGTTCCAACATAAGGGAAGCATACTGTACTTTCTCTGCCCCCTCTGTGTGAGGGGTAATAAGTCTCTCACCATAGTTTCCACTTAATTTAGCACCAATACTCTCCTCTGCACTACCTGCTTCTTCAGTCCTGCCATCTCCCAAAGTTCTTTCAATCCTTTTCATGAGAGAAGGAACATGTCGTTCCTTTCTCACTGCCTTGGCTGCACTTAAATGAGCTGCATATAATTCTGGCTCACAGATTCGCTCCAAGCACTCGTATATGGCTGGATGGTTCATTTCAGACTCCTGAGAAGAACTCTCTGAAACTCCCACAGGAGATGGAGTTCTAGAGAAACTTTTCATGTAATGTAGCTGCCTCCCACTGCAACTTTCATCTGAAGCAGGTTCAACATGAACAGTTGGTTTCACAAATTTATTCTGCTGCTGCTCCGCTTCCTCTTCAGAATCACTTGTTTCAACTTCATCATCTTTGTCTTCCTCATCATCTTTTTCTTTGTTGCTTTCATCACTTGCTGCTTGAGATGTTTTGAGGTATGCAGTGTTAGTCTGAGGTCCTGCAGAATCCATGTCAAACACCCAAGATTGTGCATAATTCCCATGGACTGCTTGTGCTTGGTTTGACACAGGTGTGCCCTGTTTCTGTATGGAAAAAATACATGCAGTTATTATTTACTTCTTTAGCAAAGCGATTAGGCTATTTTAATGTATTAATTAGTTTTACAAAACTATGCCTAAATTTATTAGTTTAAAAGAAGATGCTTACTTTAGATTTTAGTATTTGAAAGAGAGTTCAGCAAATAAATTTGAAAAATATTACCAAACAGTATAAAATTGGTGAAGTATGAATTTGAATTCTGAACTTTTATTTAGGGCTACCAATCATTGCATTATTTCTAAAGGCATATAATGATTATAGTACTTAGAAAAATAATTTCTTCAACGAAATGAAGTGAATAAAACACTCAAAAATATACCTGAATCAATAAAATATTTCTTATTAAATAAACAGAGTAATTTGTCCTTGAAAATCTTTGCATACTACAGTCATCCATACAAACATACCCTTGGCATTATGTATTCTATATCAGAGATGGTTTCTTTAGTATTTTTAGGCTCTCTTGCTTTTTGCATGGAACAGAATGTGAACTGGGTATCGAAAAATGAAGCAAGAATGGCCACTCCAGTGCTGATGCTTGTGGTCATATGAGCTGAAATTATGGAAAGTTTCATTTTACTTGATGCATTTCTTCAGGCTTTTAAAATTAATAAGCATAAAAGAAGAATAAATAGGAAAAATTACCATAGAAAACTATATTCTCCAAACTCTTTCTGTTTATGATATCTTTTATATCATCTGTCATAAATAAATACCACTCCCCAAATTCTAATATGACTATGTTTATTACATTGACTGCAAGAATAGAAATCGTAAGAAACAGTAGGCCCTCTTGCTTTAGAGGTGTAAATTCCCCTGAGCAAGCCAGCATAGAGCTCAATATTCCTATAAAAATGTTCTGAAATGAAAATATCTTTCAGATTAATTATGTGATAAAAACTTATTGCTAGTTAATGTATAATAATATTTGCATATATGAAATCCAACAGCTAAATTATCTGATTTCTTTTACTAAGTATTCTATTTAATCAAATGAACTGAATATTAATTTGAAAGTTCTTACCCATGTACCTGTCCAAATATTTGATCCAACCTTTAACATAGAAAGGGATATTATAAAGAATAAGCCTATAACAAATTGTACTGCACCTACTCCAATATATATAAAACTCCATATCCCATGGCATATTGTGCACACCCTCTTCGATATACACATTGGTAGGCCTGGAAAAAATAAAAAAAAATCTATTTAACTTTTATGTAAGGTGGAAAATAAAACTAATTATTGTACGGCAGTCACTTGCATTGATATTTTCCTATTATAGGAAATGACTGTATTCATTATGAAAATGGCTCTGTTGGTAAAATACAATGTCAAACAAAATATTGCAATTGATTAAGAGCGTGAGTGACCTCAGCACTATTTGTTGGTAGAAATCGTATATATTAATAAGCAATTATAAAATGTTATGAACTTATGAAGTTTATTACAGTTTGGTTGAGGTTCTAGGTTGTTTAATAGGTGAATTAATATCTTTTACATCAAACAGATATTTGTCATATATTTAATAGTGTCTGGATTGCCCAATCACCTACCCTAAAAACAACTCATTGTCTCATAACTCAAAATATGCACTACGAGCATGAATAAGGAATACATTGATGTACCAGGACAACTACTGGGAGAGAATCAACTGCTCAGTTGGAGCTTTTAATCAATCAAGACTTAAATATTGTGGATGGAAGTTTTTAGAATCTACCATCAATATGTAAATAATGGCTCATAGCTATTATGGTAGTTATCCAGGATTGTGACCATAATGCAAAGATCTGTGTCTAACACAAGGAAAATCACCAAGCTGTAGATGAGAATTCCATCTTGAGCAAAGAGTCTTCATTAGAAATCATATTCAACCCATAAAGACTCTTAAAATGCTATCATGCATTATCCTCTTTGTAGACAGAATGCAGAGGTTCATCTCATAGAGTATAACTTTTTCAAACTTCAATTTCAATGGCATAGATATGAAATCACAAAGTTAATGAAAACAAATAGAACTGTGTATTTTTGAAAATGCTTTGGGCTGCATATTTACTAATAATAATTCAGTTGGTATCCTATGTTTGGAGAAAGAGTATTAGTGCATTCTGAACAGATTTAATCCTACATAATGATTATGCAATAAATTAACATGACTGTCTTGTCAAAGGATAAGAGTATTAAATGGTAATGAAAAATACGGTATAACTTAGATTTATGAGGAAAAATGGAGTAAAATGAAGTTCTCAAAATCTTGAACAATGAGTAACTAAGCTGACTAAAATTTACACTTATGGGGTTATGTCAAAATTTACTCTTGAGATGGCTTACGATTGGCAGAGCTTGTGCACCTTTTTACTCAACCGAGTTATTTCCTATAGACTGCATAAAAAATCTTCATGATCCAACTATTACTCCTAGGGTAGTAGAAGTGTATCACTCCCAAACGATGAAATTTTGACAGTTAAACGTATATTACATATCTATGATATCGATTGTTCATGTTCATGTAACAAAAAACATTAATCTTCTTTCTTTTGACGTAAACTTTTCTTAAACTCTCAACTCCTTTAACTTTACGGCATTGGCGAAGTCGATGAATAACAAAATTGCCTCAACCCACTAATGTAACATCCGCCGCGAGGGACGCAAGATCAAAGCAATACCTTAACATCGATCGGTGTGGATAAAATAAAGCAACGGCCTGATATACGGAGCATCCGACACTTGCAAAGATGTCGCGAGGCCCTAGTTCGCGCTTCCTGTGCATCCAAATCCACGCTGTAGTGTCTATTGAAAGTCCATTGGGGGCGCACGCACTACCGATCAACAACTACTCTCTTCGCTGTAGAGCAATCCTTTGGGCCCTTCCTTTAGTCCGTTTTCCTTTATCTATTTTCCAATCGCCCACGACTACTTCCTCGCCTTACCATTCCAAACTTCCTCCTCCCGCGGATTCCAAGATATCGCCCTCTGACCTCATCACAAGGAGCTATTGTGAGTCAAGCGTTGATTATCATTACACTGTTTTCTGTAGCCCTTCCTCCGTCCTCTCGCATACCATAGTAAGTCTATTAGGCAGTTTACAACTGAGGCGGTTATTGTTTTGTGCTGAAAGGCTCACTAGGTCGCCGCAAGGACTATTGAATATTTTGCTGTGCTTGAGCTCTTGCATAATCGCCGCTCAACGACTTCTGGAATACCTTTGAGTACCTATCAGAAGAATAAGCCAGAAGAAGATTATCAACCTCAAGGACGGGTAAGGAACTGCCAACTAGACTTGAGCTCCTTTCCGAGATTTTTCGCTCGAAGAGATGGAATTCATTCATTCGCCGTTTTGATGTTAGAAAACGAATAGATAGAAAACGAGAAAATAAAATAGTCATGCGACATTTGGTTTGAATCTATTCAAGCGGAAAATACAGTAGGAATGCTCAACTTGTTTGCCCGACCTATTTATCTCTGTAACTATCGATTTGCTTTTCTCCGATTGATTCCAGGTTCAACGGCCTATATACCGGTTATTCTCCTAATCAAGTCTCATTGTCAGTCAAGTAAGTCTACTTAGTCAAGAAATTGGTCATTTTTTAATTCAGTTATTTTTTGCCGAGAATTTGCTTTGAAAATTAATTTCTTAAAACCTCTCTTTGCAGAACCCTCTGCTACTATCATGAACGCGATAAAAATGGCCACCTTATTTATGAAAACTGAACTGGTACATACATCGATCCGCTCAGTAGGGTCTTTAAAAATGCATAGCTGTAGCTAATTTTTTTTTCAAAACAAAGTGTTGTCCAATATTTGACTGTCCAGTATATTTGGGCGTCCAATGGAAAAGGTGCGGAAAATTTGAGACATTCATAATTCATTTAAAATCTGAAGTATTTTCCGGGAGATAACGACTTTTTTCATTTATGATAAAAGTAGTGGATGGGAGATGACGATGGTTAATTCAATCCGTCCGTGACATCGAGAATGCGCTTAAATATGTAAAGCTACTGCGATTTATATTTCCTCGCAATCTACGCAGAAGATGGAGCCAGTCATTACCTGAAAACTAAACAAATTTCACATAATATTATAAAATTTTCATCGAAGAAACTCGTTCTGTGTGCACGAAACTATTCTTCCCTTGAAAACCAACGTCATTATAGACTTCACCAACACAAATATTTTTCTATCAATGGTGAAAAAGAACTCCTTTCAAGTAAACCCCGGTTAAGACGTTTTTCGGGGGACCAAGCGAAAATCGCGCCTAAAGCGGGATAACGTTATAACCGGGTAGTGTAATGCTGGTTGCCTTACATAATATTTTTGAAAAATTGTCTGTTTGTCGCACAGAGAGAACGTCTTAGTTACATACGTAGTTACAAATTCCATTTCATCACAGAAAAAGGGAAAGGAATGATACTTGTTCATTATACTTATAGTTAATTTATTTGTTCCCCAATGGATTTCTGCAACACATCGCCTGATACTGTGAATTTTATTATTTGGTCGGTTTAAATACTAGAAAAATTTACGTACTTGATGCAACAAATGAGGAACGATAAAGCACTGATTGTTGATTGAATCTATAGATAAATTGTTGTTTCGCCATATCTTTTTTTTCTTCTCAGGAAACAAGTCATCGGAAACATGAAGGTCAAAAGGATCCCCCTTAGAGCAAGGCAGAAGAGAAGAGACAACGGCGATATAGATAACGTAAAAAAATTTTGGTGTGTCAAATTCGGGCATTCGGTTAAAGCGGATTGTAGCGCATTCGGGAACGGGCAAAATTCGCGTCTTAAGCGGGAAGCAGAGCGTCTCAAGCGGTGTTTTTACCATGTGATTCGTGTGGTAGGGACCGGGAACGGGAGAAATCGGGATAACGTCTTAAGCGGGAGCGTCTTAAACGGGTTTTACTGTTAGTTAATTGACGACGTAAACGATTCTTACACCTACTAAATAAGACAAGAACACTTGGTAACTTCCACAGGTATATTTTTCAAAGGCAACTAGGCTTGTCGATGAATCGACATCATCAGGCACATCGGTGTTACCAAGTGTTCTTGTCTTATTTAGTATGGCTCCCTTCCACAAAGTCGAGCTTGGTCATATCAGATTGATTCTTACACCTGTAAATGTAAATAAAAGTAATCCTAAATGTCACTGATTTGGGCCCGATTGTTACGATGGGTGGACTCTTTGGAGGCTAATTGGCATTTTCTATCAAATATTCGATAGTTTAAGGACGCTGTAGCACTCGGAGATTTCCGATTTTAACGTTAGATTTTACAAATCGTCATTCTTTTGAAAGAAGGTTCATTAAGTACAGATCAATTGACGAAGCATTATCTTTTATTACAAAATAATTCACAATATCATATAAAAAATAAATTAAATTAAACCTACAAACTAGTGTGGAAATGAAGAGGCGCATTTATGATATGTTTACCCACAAAAAGTAAGCA
>KZ309288.1:47045-59959 GCA_000376725.2 Ladona fulva | reverse complement strand
TTTCTACTTAAATTTGGAAAATCGATTTCTTGAAATAGTTATAGCATCCGTGTGTTTCTATACAACCATCGAGTTCCGCCTGATTTCACCATATTATTCAGTGCATCTGAAGGCCTTTGATAATACAATGAAAGAGATCTGTGAAGTAAACGAATTCCGACATATTAAAGATAAACTATATATTTGCATTCACATCACTAATAAATGTCTAAGAAAACAACACCATATTATTTCTATGGAATTCTAATCCCTCCCTTTGTGAGAATATTTGTGCCTCATTGGGTAGTCTGCTGTTCCAGAACCATAGACGTTGGTTGGCAGTCGTATCAGTCTCTATATAAACATTCAGAATTAAGAAACGAAGTAAATTTAGTATTTTGAGAACAATTTTTTATAACGGATTAAAAAATGACGTTTTACGATAGGCTTCATTGCTTTCCCTAAGTCTTCCAGAACGGAAATGTTTCAGTGATCGACAGCTGCGGATTGATTTATCACACTTACAATAAATTTACTTGCTTGAATAATTCTAATTGAATCGACGATTGCTTGGAGACAACATACCATTTTATTGCACATGAAAATGTGATTACTTTCCGAATCATAGAAGGGAAAGTAACGATCTCTTGAATTATTTTAATTACCGAAGATTCATACCGATGACCGTGAGTAGAAGAGGAAAAGAAATAATGAAATTACGTTATTTATTTGAATACGCTATTTCAAGTAATGAATATTCAGATTTCCTTCAAATCAGTTGTTTGGTTATTATAAAAATGGATTTCCATTCACTCCAATATTCTTCCCTATTCTTCTATTCCCTATTCTGTAATCAGAAAACAACGTCGCTCCGAATCGAGATAACAGCGCGTTAAAGAATAACGAGGTCGAATCGCTAGAAGTAAGGGAAGAAACAGCTTGCGGGTGAAGAGACTCCCTGAAGAAGGAATTTGGCATTCCCTCTCCATATCTCATATGCGTCACTTATTTTGCCCTCTCTTGCATTATCATTTTTCACGGTGTCTTCGCTCTGGCGATATCGGGCGTGATGGGGCAAGGAGGCGGTGGAAAGGGACGAAATCTGCACGACTGCAGAGATTCCCCTCCAGGACTTTTACCGAAAGACTTCGAAAAAAGCTGTGGACATATCTCTACGTTTTTCAAGATTAGTAGTAATGTATGAATCCTATGTACATGAGTAAAATATGAATTCAGAGAAAAGGATAAGACTATGAGGCAAACGAAATATTAACTTTTTGACTGAGGCATAAAGAAAATACGCAAAGCGAATAATTTGCAAGAATGGAGAACAAGAATGAACAGGTGTTTGACAGAATTTGTAATACATTGTAGTAAAACTAACTTTGATTTCGTTAAACTAAATGTCCCTTGCTGAGTCAATTCAGATATAATATTTAACCTAAGTTAGTCGTAAATTGTCATTTCATTGCCAATTGAGTTGGTATAATTTTGGTAATTGTGGTTTCACAATTGCATGATTTCTCAAAATTCGGAAAATTATTTTCGGTGAACCATCTGTACACTAGATCTTTTCTCATCTGTATTTGACTCTCCTCGTGATGAAAGTTCGCGTTGTTAGTATATGAAAATTCCTCCCACGACAGTCTAGATCCGGAACAATCCCTGAAATGAACGTCCACCAGGTCAATCGCACTCCTTATCATCATGCTAATGATTCTCTGTTTTATAAGGAAGATGATCGTTCTCCCAGTGGGTTTTTTAATCTCTTATACTCTATACCCCGTTTCATTACAGTTTGGTAGACTATTCTCTCATCCTAATATAGTCCAACACATTTTAAATAATCCTAGTGAAATATTGAAAATCTTTTTTCTTCTGCATTAGTAATATATTTATTTATTTGGTTGTAATATCGTAGTGTGTGTCGAATGTTATTGATTTTAGGTAACCCACAGAACAGAACATTCTGCTGAATTGGAGTCGTAATGTTCCATTGACTCCACAAAATTACGTCTTATGGGGAAATTCCCCATTGGTTTCAACCGTTGCGTTATCGAAGAGCCGTAGGTGCCCAAACCCTCACTCATAAGAATATTATGCATTGGAACCTCACCTCTGAGTCAGATAATAGCTCCTAATAGCCGTTGTTTGCGTGCAAACTTAACCGTTGAAGAGTTCCCACCAGCGGGGGTTGGGGTTCTCCGTGGTCGCGCTTGTAAGCAAGTATTGTTCTCGATACGTATTTCGACAACTAAGTTGCCATCTTCGGGAGAGAAGAATAACTGTTAATAGACAGAATAACTCTGGTGGGAACTCTTCAACGGTTAAGTTTGCACGCAAACAACGGCTATTAGGAGCTATTATCTGACTCAGAGGTGAGGTTCCAATGCATAATATTCTTATGAGTGAGGGTTTGGGCACCTACGGCTCTTCGATAACGCAACGGTTGAAACCAATGGGGAATTTCCCCATAAGACGTAATTTTGTGGAGTCAATGGAACATTACGACTCCAATTCAGCAGAATGTTCTGTTCTGTGGGTTACCTAAAATCAATAACATTCGACACACACTACGATATTACAACCAAATAAATAAATATATTACTAATGCAGAAGAAAAAAGATTTTCAATATTTCACTAGGATTATTTAAAATGTGTTGGACTATATTAGGATGAGAGAATAGTCTACCAAACTGTAATGAAACGGGGTATAGAGTATAAGAGATTAAAAAACCCACTGGGAGAACGATCATCTTCCTTATAAAACAGAGAATCATTAGCATGATGATAAGGAGTGCGATTGACCTGGTGGACGTTCATTTCAGGGATTGTTCCGGATCTAGACTGTCGTGGGAGGAATTTTCATATACTAACAACGCGAACTTTCATCACGAGGAGAGTCAAATACAGATGAGAAAAGATCTAGTGTACAGATGGTTCACCGAAAATAATTTTCCGAATTTTGAGAAATCATGCAATTGTGAAACCACAATTACAAAATTATACCAACTCAATTGGCAATGAAATGACAATTTACGACTAACTTAGGTTAAATATTATATCTGAATTGACTCAGCAAGGGACATTTAGTTTAACGAAATCAAAGTTAGTTTTACTACAATGTATTACAAATTCTGTCAAACACCTGTTCATTCTTGTTCTCCATTCTTGCAAATTATTCGCTTTGCGTATTTTCTTTATGCCTCAGTCAAAAAGTTAATATTTCGTTTGCCTCATAGTCTTATCCTTTTCTCTGAATTCATATTTTACTCATGTACATAGGATTCATACATTACTACTAATCTTGAAAAACGTAGAGATATGTCCACAGCTTTTTTCGAAGTCTTTCGGTAAAAGTCCTGGAGGGGAATCTCTGCAGTCGTGCAGATTTCGTCCCTTTCCACCGCCTCCTTGCCCCATCACGCCCGATATCGCCAGAGCGAAGACACCGTGAAAAATGATAATGCAAGAGAGGGCAAAATAAGTGACGCATATGAGATATGGAGAGGGAATGCCAAATTCCTTCTTCAGGGAGTCTCTTCACCCGCAAGCTGTTTCTTCCCTTACTTCTAGCGATTCGACCTCGTTATTCTTTAACGCGCTGTTATCTCGATTCGGAGCGACGTTGTTTTCTGATTACAGAATAGGGAATAGAAGAATAGGGAAGAATATTGGCGTGAATGGAAATCCATTTTTATAATAACCAAACAACTGATTTGAAGGAAATCTGAATATTCATTACTTGAAATAGCGTATTCAAATAAATAACGTAATTTCATTATTTCTTTTCCTCTTCTACTCACGGTCATCGGTATGAATCTTCGGTAATTAAAATAATTCAAGAGATCGTTACTTTCCCTTCTATGATTCGGAAAGTATGCAATATGCAATAAAATTGTCTGTTGCCCCTATTAGTAAGTGTTATACTTTCACCGATTCTCCAAGCAATCGTCGACTCAATTAGAATTAATCAAGGTAATTAATTATCATTAATCACCGTGTAGAAGTAAATGCTGAGGTATCGTAAAAATGCATGTTTGTAAGAAAATTTATCAAATTTATGTCAATAATTGAGAGCAAATAGAACCCGGCTCTATAATGAAAAATGCTGCATGCAAAAGTTCCCACCGCTGCGGTGGTAAATGAGTGGGCCTTTAAACCGATAAGCATTCCCACCACCAACTTCCCCCTCTTTTTACCCACACCATTCACGAGAGGGGAAGGTTATCTGCCTCAATAGCGGACAAATGCTGGAACTATAAATAACTGAACTGAAATCCCGTCGCGAATTCTTCAAGCTGAATTCGCACCATTAGAATTCTAGCGCCATTAGAATGGGTTGAAGTGACTTTGGTTTGCGATTGAGATAGGTTCCACGAAAGGAAAAAGAAGCTTTTCTGTTTCATGCAGACGAGCAGTCTGGCGACGTTGAGCCGATTTCAAGGGACTTCGACTATTGACTACTTTAGGATATGAATGTGAGCGTTAATGCTGATATTTTTATTTGTTAAGCTGTTTTTAGGATGCACATTCATCTAAAATGTCTCGAAATAATATTTTTGTGTTACCTTAACTTTGGCTCTATTACTTCATCAAATTAATGCTTTTCCATCAAAAGCTATCACGGAAGCATAGGAAATAGAAATATCAATCCAACGAAAACTATTTTGTCATTTTCCTCTCTACTTTAATCGTTACCTTTACCAGAGAACTTCGTGAAATTCTTCCTTTCGTTATATTAATTACATAGAAGTCATACGCTCCGCTATCAAAATGAATTTCCATTGAATTGTTTAGGTTGAGTCAGCTGTTCCTCATAAATGTACTCCTTCAACTCGCTGACACGTTTCGTCATGAAAGAAGGAGGTCGATTTGCTGTTGAGCCAAATTAACCAATCGTTTTCTCATTCACATGTTCGCAGATTCTAAAAAAATTATGCTGCTTGAAGAATAGATCTTCTTTGCAACGAAAATAATCTCCAAAATCGTCTTCAGATGTATTCGGTCAATCTATGATAATAATGAAACAATACTTCTTAGTTCATTCTTTATTTCTTCCTTTCGGCTTACTCCTCGATATGCTGTTCCCGTCATTTGATTCTCTATTTCCATATTCCTCATCAATGCGCGTCTTGTCGCGTGCACATCGGGTAAACTTTTCCAAAATATTGGAAATAATTGCAGTACTCAGAGAGTGGAAGGTCTTTTAAAATGATTCATTAATTGTGAGTTTTTTCCTGAACGTGGAAAATCTCCGCATTTATTCCAAATACGTATTCGAGAAATTGTGTGGAACTTTATGCTATTGATTCACTTCTTCACGGAAAACGTGAAGAAGTGAATCAAGATGAAATTGTTTCTTTGCCGAGAAGAGAGAAATCCCAGTAAAGTGAGGAAGTCGCACAAAGAACGTAGAGCAATATTTAGTTTTGTTGTAAGTGTTCATCATCAATGGGTATTCTGCGTATCGATAGATCTGTTTAGTTTTTACATTCTCTATCTACATTCCACCTCCTGGTATTTCAATTTTACTTTTCCTGACACATTTCGATAGGTCAAGAAGTTTTGCTCTTCTTGCTTAACCTCTTTCTATCGCTACTTTTACTTCTTTTCAATATTTTCTCTTCGTTAATAAGTGTCCAAACCTTTGCCGCTTTTTGATGATACCTATCATTAGCCCTCTTCTTCCAAACGGTAAAAAATCTCCTAATTTCTTAATTTCTCCCTTAAATGTATTCTTTTCATCTTTTTTCACAATTGTATTAATTCTAAATCACATCCCAAACATTTCTTTTCTCTCCCAGTCAGTTTTTCTAATCGTCTACGGTTCCAATACATCTAAAATACGCTAAGTATTAGGTTTCATCAACAACTTTCTTATCTCTATGTCCATCTTGCTATTCAACAATGATTTCATTCTGCTGAATGCCATCTTCAACATTCCAATTCTTTCTTTGATTTCCATCTCTCATTTTTTATTGCTATACTTCACACTGTCAAGATACTACAACTTATTTTCTACTTTAGCACAGTCTCTACGAAACATTTGTTTATTCTTCTCCATCCATCTTCTAAGTCTTGGCTTTTACTTTCTTTATCTTCAATCAATCTCTTGCAGTCTTTGTTAATGTTATCCAACAACATTTTCTAACATTTCAGAAAAATCGGCAAACTCCTACAAGCTTTAGACACTTTATCAGTGTCTCTTTTTTCCCTTTAAACTTTCATCTATCATTTCTCCCAAGAATATGAAAAACAAAGCACGCGCGTGATCATAACCAGGCCTCACTTATTTAATAACTTCACATCATTCGTTTTAAAGCACCTAACCTCACTGTAATTCTCTGGTTAATGTATTATTCTATTCTAAGGAACGTTTCTCATGATTTCTCTTTCCTGAGAGCAGGACACAGAAGACCTTTATTCTGCATAATCCATTATGTGTTTTTGCACAAATCCATTCATGTCATTTAAGAAAATGTCGCCACTGTTTTCAAATATAAATAGAAAACAGCTTAAGACGCTTTTCAGAGACCCAATGATGATGAATGATAAGTTCGGTGCAAAATTTTCCCATAGGAAACGCACTGTAAGGAATTTCAAGATTTCACATAAAAAACAGATTGCTAGAACTAGGCATATCAATAGGACGCTTATTTTTTATGTTCGAAGTTGAACGAAAGGCACTGCCCGATATAATGACGATCAATGGGGAACTGGAAATATGCAAACCAAGTGGCGTAGAGTTTCGCTGGCAAAACTTTAAGGTTTGATAGGGATTCTTGAGAGTCTTTATGTCTGCTTTTTTATTTGAATTGGCTTAAGATCCTCAGAATGCCTATGGGTGGATATTACAATGACTCAATGACAGATTTCCGGTTTGGGGTTAGCTTGGTTATAGAATCGTTTTGAATGCTTTCTTAAGTCCTCACAAGACCCTCTTAGGATATTATCCATCACTAAGACCCAAACGTAGTGGTCCCGAAGATATAGAACATCATCTGAAGTATGGTAATACTCTTTCCTAAGCCCTGTTTAGGCCCAGCGGATAGAATGCATTAAGTCCTAATGAGAAACAATTTTGGGGATTAGTGGAAATTTAACACCTATAAGTTTACATTATTCAAGTTACCTTTATGCATACTGTTGAAAGATTTTTCTATTACTATTTAAAGAGGTAATGGAAATTGATTTATCCATCCGTATCATCCTTAGTTAAGGTAGTTTTTTATTCTATCTGCTGAATCTGAAGATTGGTCTTCTCTTACATACGCTTCCATTTTCTACTCTTTTCTCCGACTGAGTATTATTAGTGAGAGTCTTTGACATACGGCTTGAGAAGTTAATTTTCCGAAATTGTTCTCCACTTCCTACCTTCTTCCTTTAGGATATTAACACAGTCACGGTCGCATGCAGATCTACTACCCGTTACGTAGTTATCACAGACTAGTTTGTAATACCATTCATAGCATTATTTCATAACATTTTTATTTGCTACTTTGATATACTCCTGATTACTGCTGACTTCCTTATCCTAAGACTTTAGTAAACAATTTCAAATTCGGTGTAAAGGATAGGGTCTTATATCTAAACTTCATTACTTTCATCTCACTTTGTATGCCATTATTCTGAGAAATAGTACTTTAAGACGAGAAATGAAACATGTCTTTATAAGACGTTTTCAATATATTAAGTTAAGACGAACGAGAATCCACAACAAATTTTAATACTATCAGTAGTTCTAGTTGTTCAGCCAGAATAGAAGAGGATTTGATTAATTAACAAATTATGGACTTTTAAAACCCTCATTGTTATAACATTCTAATGGAGTTACGAATCTGAGATTTACAGCTAAACAAGAGGAAAATTTAAACATATTTACATCTTGATCTCTTTTGTATATCGCGAAGAATCATTAGGATTTTACAAAATAGAATTGTATTTCAAGAATTAAAAAGTCATTATTGAAAGTCATCATTTATTGCCGTACTCCATCTCCTTCTAAACCCAAGAACTCTCGAAAACCAGCGAGTACTAAAAAGTGTTTCCTTGCAAAACTACATGAGATGAATGGTATACTTTCGAGTATTAAATGTGGAGCGTAACCTGTTCTATTATAAGCTCGAAAAGGAAAATTATTCTTTCGAAGCAAATTTTCGAGACCTTTCCAAATGAGCGGGGTGCAGATTTCTTCGAATCCGGTTCCCTAAAATTCCGCAGCAGTCCCTTCTTTACCCTCGCTCGCCTAAAGTTCCACAAAATATACCCCCACCACTGTTTACCTTCCTAACTGCAAATCACGTATTACCATCAGAAATTTTAAGTGCATTGTTTGTCCGCTAGAGCAGCGATAGAACTTGCCCACAGACTTTTGCAAATGACTGTACGTTGTAGTTGGATGATCCATCATTCCCTACAGTTGAAAGGAAACAGAAAGCAACGATAATACGCCTACTTCTCTCTCTGAACCTCCTCTGAACTAGGGAATGGGGTTTGAGAATTTTCGGGTATATAATTTCATTATCCGTTTTCAAGCCAATGGATTTATCGGAATGCCAATATCTTTCCTAATCTGCACTCAGAAAACAACGTCGCACCAAAACGGGATAACAGCTTGTGAAAGAATAATAAGATCTAATCGCTAGAAGTAAAGGATGAAATTCATTCAAAATTTTTGGTTCCGTAAGTCGTAAAACATCTCCTCTTAAATTATAGAGAAAAACGTTTCAGGAAAATTTTCTACTTAAATTTGGAAAATCGATTTCTTGAAATAGTTATAGCATCCGTGTGTTTCTATACAACCATCGAGTTCCGCCTGATTTCACCATATTATTCAGTGCATCTGAAGGCCTTTGATAATACAATGAAAGAGATCTGTGAAGTAAACGAATTCCGACATATTAAAGATAAACTATATATTTGCATTCACATCACTAATAAATGTCTAAGAAAACAACACCATATTATTTCTATGGAATTCTAATCCCTCCCTTTGTGAGAATATTTGTGCCTCATTGGGTAGTCTGCTGTTCCAGAACCATAGACGTTGGTTGGCAGTCGTATCAGTCTCTATATAAACATTCAGAATTAAGAAACGAAGTAAATTTAGTATTTTGAGAACAATTTTTTATAACGGATTAAAAAATGACGTTTTACGATAGGCTTCATTGCTTTCCCTAAGTCTTCCAGAACGGAAATGTTTCAGTGATCGACAGCTGCGGATTGATTTATCACACTTACAATAAATTTACTTGCTTGAATAATTCTAATTGAATCGACGATTGCTTGGAGACAACATACCATTTTATTGCACATGAAAATGTGATTACTTTCCGAATCATAGAAGGGAAAGTAACGATCTCTTGAATTATTTTAATTACCGAAGATTCATACCGATGACCGTGAATAGAAGAGGAAAAGAAATAATGAAATTGCGTTATTTATTTGAATACGCTATTTCAAGTAATGAATATTCAGATTTCCTTCAAATCAGTTATTTGGTTATTATAGAAATGGATTTCCATTCACGCCAATATCATTCCCTATTCTGTAATCAGAAAACAACGTCGCTCCGAATCGAGATAACAGCGCGTTAAAGAATAACGAGGTCGAATCGCTAGAAGTAAGGGAAGAAACAGCTTGCGGGTGAAGAGACTCCCTGAAGAAGGAATTTGGCATTCCCTCTCCATATCTCATATGCGTCACTTATTTTGCCCTCTCTTGCATTATCATTTTTCACGGTGTCTTCGCTCTGGCGATATCGGGCGTGATGGGGCAAGGAGGCGGTGGAAAGGGACGAAATCTGCACGACTGCAGAGATTCCCCTCCAGGACTTTTACCGAAAGACTTCGAAAAAAGCTGTGGACATATCTCTACGTTTTTCAAGATTAGTAGTAATGTATGAATCCTATGTACATGAGTAAAATATGAATTCAGAGAAAAGGATAAAACTATGAGGCAAACGAAATATTAACTGTCTATCGCATCTTACAGTCAAGTAGCACTTTAGCGAATAGGGTGAATATTTTGATGTTTCCTAATTTTTTAATCTAAATACAAAAATCGTTTGCATCATTGTTACATCTTTTAAGCGTCGAATGGTGAAAATAAAGTTCATTAATATGTCAGTAAGCCGTTATGGAGATGACCCAACGCTCTGAAAACTGCTTATTCTATGCACTAAAGAGCGCTTAAGAGGGAGTAAAAAGTCACTTTTAGGCTCTATATTATCTATTATATACAGACGTTTCTCTAGATATATTATTCAAGAAAAAGTTTCTTGCATACTGCAAGCTTTATATATGATAGGTAAGGCATAATAACCCCCTTCCTTACAGCAGTGGCTTTTGAGACGACTTAGAAATCTAAATCTATCCTAAAGGTTCCAAAAGAACACCAATTTGGAAAAAATCATATAGGAAAGATAAAAGAGATTACGAATCGCCCTTTCCACTTCAAATTTTAGTATCTTTGGTCCTTTATTATCTTCTTCAGATTCACTTTCTTCATCCAGCACATATAGATTTCTATGTCTCCTCCTATCCTATATACGACAATAATTTACAAGCACTTTCTCATTAATATAAATAGAAGCAAATGAAATAGAACTAAGCATACCTTCTGCTTTCAAGTGACTGCATCCCTTTTTTTATTCTCTGGAAGGAAATTAATGGGTTCCGGGGCAGATGGTCGAAGGACAACTGGTCGATGGGACAACCAGTCGCTGGACATTTCGTCGCTGAGACATTTAGTGGAAAGAAATTCGTCGCTGAGACAACTCGTCGACGGAAGGGAATGTTGTTATTTATGATTAAGTTTTCGGTGCGTTAGTATCGTTATGGGGTAATATTCATTGTAATAACTCGGAGTATTGGTACGTGCAGTTTTTGCGGTTATCGTAATTATTATTGTATATCATTTATCGTAAATAATGCAGATTTTACGGATATCGATTAGTTATTAAATATAATGGTGTAATAAATTATATTTGGTGATTACAACGCATGCTTTTAGTTGTTGAATTTAACGTTACTATGGACGAAAGTGTTATTTTGTTTTACGCTATATTATAACTAAATAATAACTAGTGGTTCATTATGAAAATGGTTGGTACAACTCTGCACATTTATGGAAGCCTGGTTTCTTTTCATGTGCAATGTTCCGATCTGTATGGTTAAACATTTAACTTTAAAACAAAAATTTGTTTAACGATAGTCAATTTTTAATACATCATCTAGTATCATAACACTTTCATGTAATTATACTTATATAAATTCTCAAACCTCAAATACAGTTGAGGAATGGACGAAAAAGGATAAACCTGTGTGTATAAGAGTGTGGCTAGTGTAAGAGAGCTTGGGACCTATTCCTCGTCTCCGCATATTTTTGAAGGAGCATAAATATGCCAACGACCAAGAAGAAAGGCGAGACTTGGGAATATCTGGAGGAGCAGATGTTGGTGACGCCACACAGGGACAGAGGTTGCTGTTTGGGGGCGTCCCTCTTTTGGGGGGCAGTCGGTGGAAGGACGCGGGCCAAGGAGGGCTTGTAGAAACACCGGGGGTTTTTTGTATGTCGCAGAAGTAATAAACCCATTGAAAATATACTCAACCCTCGTGAATTACCCCATTATTCCCTCTTGAGGATCGCCGAAATCAGGCTGTCCGAACCGCGCATAGTAAAATATATCAGAATAATAGACTATTTATTTACTGACTGATCTATTTATTTTTCTCTATTCATACTTTCTGTGTATGTATGTACATACCGTCAGAATAATGAATGGATTGACGGCGCTGTTGCGTTTAGGTCACTGGTATCGTAGCAGTTTGCCCGGCGTTCAGCGCCGACTCCGTAATGTATACCCGTTTTTTGGCGTTAATAATAACTTTGATGGATTTAAACATTCATAGAAAATAGATTCGATGTTTTCTTAGAAACTTTCTCGCTTGATTTTTTTCTCTAAGAGAATAGAACTAAAACTGGTAGGCGACTATATTTCTTGATGCATTTTCTCAAAAATTGGTGACATACGCATCAATTTTTCTCAAATATTTGTAACCAATTTGGTTTTTGGCAATTTGTAATGCGTCAATGGAAAGTGTACGAAGAAAGAAACGAAGCAAATTTTAACATAAAAAACTATCCTGTAGCTTAGTTTAAAAAAGCTAAAACAACGGTTCAAAGGAATCCGTAAAAAATCCCAAATTTTCTTTAAAATGTGGCATTTTCATTATTTCTATGTCTATGATGGCTTGTAACACAAATTCAATCTCACTGTACTATAGAAAATTACTGTAACTTTACAGGGAATGTTTTTAAAAATAGTTTTGGCAACTTTCATTTTGCTATGAATTGTAACCATGAGCGCGGACTTTCCATAAGCAAAGCTTTCATTTCATGAGAGTGAATGTAGTGTAGTTAAGACGCCTTTCTGTAGTTATAGTGCGTTTCAACCGTTCTAGTCAGTATGG
Organism: Ladona fulva; assembly: GCA_000376725.2. NCBI lineage: Eukaryota > Metazoa > Arthropoda > Insecta > Odonata > Libellulidae > Ladona > Ladona fulva. The sequence continues at coordinate 47,503 of KZ309288.1, read as the reverse complement.
GCTCTTATGGGAGAAAAACCCCGTGTATTCTTCCATAAGGAAAGTAGCTAGCCTCACGCCGGGTCTCCTTTACGCGGAATGTTAGATTCGGAAGGATAAAATTAAGATTCGTAGTTTACGATGGTCAATTTCTACTTAAATTCTGATGAAGTTTGAATGAGAATGACTTTATCAACATAGTGATGAAGATTTTATACTTTTATGTCAAAAGAAACAAAGCTTAAAGGAAATATTGAACGAATGGCTGCGATTTTCACCCATAAACATTTTTGAAACTGCCATTACTGTCTTCGAACACAACATAAAATGCTGATTTTTTCTGTGATTGCTCTTTGCATCATCCGAACGCATAAAAATCACATGAGATTAATTTTCGAGTAATCACGTCTTCGTAAAAAATTGTGAAATCATAACGTAACTTTCGAAAAATTTGGTCGTGCAGTCTAATTTATACGTCG
>KZ309288.1:0-19861 GCA_000376725.2 Ladona fulva | reverse complement strand
TCTCTGATATCCCACAGGCGATATCCCTTAATACCCTCTTCATACCCAAGCATTATACATTCCTGTGCCCTAGCTGTCAGCTTACCCTTCCTTTGGACTTTGGGTATCCAAGCCCATGCCTGGCAGCCAAATATTCTGATGTAATCTACATCAGCCCTCTGCAGTGCTCGTCCTTTCCAAACCTCCAGTGGTGCTGTGAAGTCCAGCGGCTGTGATGGGCATCTATTCCTAACATGGCATGCCGTCTGGAGTGCCTCAGCCCAGAATGCAGGAGGAGCACCAGATTCTAATAGCATGCACCTCATTACATTCCCCAGCGTCAAATTTGCCCGCTCTGCCAAGCCGTTCTGCTGTGGGGTGTGCACAACTGACCTCCTATGCAGAATCCCATTTTTTCTTAAAAAATCCTGGAAGTCATTTCCCATATACTCAGCCCCTTGATCTGTCTGCAGCTCCTTAATTCTTCTCCCGTGCAAGACTTCGGCTCTCTCCTTGAAGTTCTGAAACTCCCCAAGGGCGTCGCTTTTCCTCGCAATGGCTGTAGCAGTGAGGTATCTGGAAAATTCATCGATGAATGTTATAATGAACCTTTTGCGTCCAAGAGACATCGGAGATAAAGGGCCCATGATGTCCGAGTGAACTCTATGAAGCACCTCAGTCGCCTTTTCCCCGACTCCCACGGGAAATGGTTCTCTCTTCATTTTCCCACGGACACATGGTACACAGTCGAATTCTTCCTTCCTCTTCTGCCCCACCAAGTCCTCGAGAATGGTCATCTTCCCCATCGCTCTCTCACCTGGATGCCCAAGTCGGCTATGCCAAGTCTCATATGACACCACCGCCGCACTCTTCTTATTGACGTCATATTCTTCTTTTATCTCTTTCAGTGTAACTCCACTTACAGATGTGAGATAGTACATCCTCCCCACCCTATGCGCCTGGAATATTAATTTATCCTCTTTGTATGCCTTGGCCATGCCCTGGTGTATAACAGTTCTAAGGCCCTTTTCCTCAACTTGCCCAAGAGATAAAAGGTTATCCTTCAACTCCGGAACGAGCAGAACCTCACTCAGCTCTACGTCCTTCCCTCCACATTCGTCTGATATCCGGACAACCACTTTCCCTTTTCCGACTATTTTCAGCGGTGCGCCATCTCCTACGGCGACCTCCCCGCTTGTCTCCGAGAATTCATGAAATAAGTCACGCCGGTACGTCATATGGTCCGATGCGGCGCAATCCAATAACCACACTCCTCCATCGCTCGGTGCGCACTTCTTCGCACATAACGCGATATGCTCCCTCGTCACCACAGTGGCCACGGCGTTCTGGCTATCCTTTTGCGACATCTCCTCTCGTTTCGGGCATCGCGCGGCTATGTGTCCTTCACCCCCACATGCGAAGCACCAAAACTTATGCTTCTCTCTCCCTGGAATGAATTTCGTCTCGCTCGCACTTGGTCTCGCACTCGATGGTCTCTCGGCGTTCCGCCCTTTGTACTCTGGTTTCCTACCTCGGTTTTCCCGGCTGGGAAAGGTTTTCGTGGTCCTTAAGGCATGTCGCAATGGCTCATCGGTCTTCAAATTCGCCTCTTCCTCCAGCAGCACCTGCTTCACCGCCGCCATTGTTAATCCATCGCCGGCCCTCGCCATGAGCGTTTTTACCGTTATCTCGTAATCTGCCGGAAGTCCCGTTAAACAAAACGCCGCTAACTGCCTATCGGTTAGCCCTAACTTATTTTTCGTCAATAGCCTGTTGAGGCTGGTTATATTGTTACAATATTCGGTGATAGTAGACTCTCCTTTCACTATCCCACCAAGCATAATGATTATAACCGAAAATTATTTTAATAATGTATACAAGAAACTGAAGATGAAGGAACATTGTATGGAAAGCCGAAATCAAGCAACCTACTGTGTACCACACCTTAGCAACCATTATGGTAAAACTAATTTAGATGTTCAAGTGCCAATATTATTCAATGCTTCACCAAATAATCTTAAATCACTAAAAAAAATGGGAGAAGTAAAGTTAAAAATCAAGAGATACCTTCAAAATGAAACTGTTTAAATAGATCAGTAGATTAATCAGATATGTTGTTGCTCTAAACCTGCAGAGTTTGTATCTTGCCATTGTATTTGTTTTTACCTTTTCTAGTCGTTATTTTCTTTGTATGAAACTTTTTACTGACTCTCCTGTTGTTATGATTTTAACTATCTACATGTAGTATCTAATATGATCTGTTTTGTTTACATTTCACAATATTGTAGCATATTAATGGTGTTATAGCGATGATTTATAAGTAGTTTATCTCTGATGATTGTATATATGTTTTCCTAATTTTTAGTATTTTATGTAATTTGTTTGTGGATTTTTCTTTGCTTACACTATATTTTGTCTTTGTAGTAAAATGAAGCACCTCCTGACGAGTCTACCCAGACTCAGGAAGACTAGAAGGTTTCTATTATTGTAATAGGTTTTCTTTAATTATGTTAAATAAAACTGTCACTGAAAAATCACACGCTAGGCAAAGGACGTTACTAGATCTTAAGTTCTGAAATTTGGGCGCCATTACCAATAATGTAGTGAGTTTCCTTCTTTATCTCTTTTTAACAAGGTTATTGTGGAAAAATGGGATAAATTGACATCTTATCTTTTTAAACATTATTAAATCATTAATCAAAAATCAAGTCATGAATATCGAAATAGGTGGATTAGGGATAGGGAATAGGGATTTAATAATGACACAAAATACTTCGAGTTAATTTAGATTTACTTCGAGTGAAATTATGTTAGCTCACATTTAAGCCGAATAGCTAGATTTCCTTACAAAAATCATCGAGTAAAAATTTGAGAAAATTATGAGCGAATGATCATCAGTTAACATAGTTAATGTAAGACTTTTCCTGTGAGGAGGTCTCTGATTATCTTTTCAGACGAATCTTGTGGAGACCTTCTCTACGTGATAGCTGAATTAACCTTCTCTTGCGCAATATGGGGCCGAAAAAATATAGGGAAATCATTCCCACGTTTGCCATAACAGCAGAAACCAGGAACCAGAGCGACAAACCGACTTAATAACACAGTGGCACAAATCCTGGCCCGTCAACCGACATTACGCGCATTGCAAGATATTCCAGCGAACAACAATCAAGATAACAATCGCTGCGGAACTAACCTTCGTCTTCCACACGCGTCGCGTGCGTTCCAACAATCATCCTTCGACTCCACCACCCCTTTCGCTCCCATACCAGAGACCCCTGAGAATCCTCTGACGGTATCGTCATGCTCCTCTGGGCCTTGAGGTGCCCTTTAAGACCACTCACTTTCAGGTGAGAGGAGGTTTACAAACACCGAACACTTTCGAAGGGAGTCACTGAGCCGCTGATGACAAGATGCCTCCTGCGCTTTGACATTTTCCTCATTAATTCCCCTCCTCATTTCGTTGCTTCGTGTTAAGAGGGCGACCATTTGGTGACAACACGTTCCGCGGGGCACTTCCGCGTAACGGGCGCCTGTGCATCCTTAACTTACAGAGGAACGCGAGTGAGGCCAGAGAGATTCAATAGCGAAAGTCCAGGGCTCGCGCTAAAATTATATCTGAGGCAGACGCGGCATTGAATCGAATTGCACGAAGACTTGCTACTCACATTTTGGCAAATTGATAGAGAATTCGACGCGAGCAATGTGCTTTGAAACGCCATTGGATTGATGAGACAAACGATTTAGATTTCAGCAGAAGTGTGCAACGGGGTCGGTTTCAGACGCGAGCGTGACACGGAGAGGAAGAATCAATTGGTTCGATAATTAGACCCGACAAACAGGAAGAATTAAAGGACCTTAAAATGAAAGGAATTACATCGTTGAGTATTAGTGTCTAATATAAAGAGGCACCAGATCCACTTCAATTTAATCTCTCGCCGACAATGAAAACAAGCAAACATTGTCTCAAGCGGAGCGTTTTCATCGATTAACAATTCTTACGCATCATTGGCTATCAAGATAAAAAATTGTTGACGGTTATAATAGTGGTAATTTTATTACAAAAATTGAGAATGGTTTTAATATAGTAGTGTTTGAAAGAGAGAATGTACACAGCCCGAGGGAGAATCTACCGTCTTGTTTTTCAATAGTAGTCAGTTTCTACAACATATAATTTGTACCCTCATAGGCGTGCAGCGGCGCTATACAAATCCATTTTCTTTATATTTTTCGTTTTCATTATTGATAAATTGTGGGAAGAGGAAGTTGAAGAGCGCTGAGAGTGTGTGTATTACAAGATTACATTAACAATAATAATAATAATAAATCGTCTTTATTTATGGGCGAGATTGAGACTAATTAGTCTCTTCTTACATCTAACCCTTAACATTAAGACACTCATCTTCGCAGAAAATGAAGATTTTGTGGACTACTGAGACTGTGGACTGAGGAATGACCTAAAGAACTTCNATTTTTATTAATGATTGCCTTAGTCCCTACTTTAAGACCCTTTTCTGGAAGAGTAAGACTAAAGCTAGGGAATTGGGCTACAAATTTTTATGGGTTAAGGATGGTGTTATCCTAGTTAAAAGGAACGAGGACACTTCACCCCTAAAAATTTACAGCAAATGTGACCTTTGAAAAATAATGTAACTCCCCTAAGTTCCTATCAGTACTACTATTGTTAAAGTTGCTTAAATGTTTATCTTAAAGATGGATTCTTTTGACTTTTTAAAAACTACATCTGTAAAGAGCTCCAAGTATAATTCTCTGTCTGAATTAATGAACTCAAAAGTAGATATAGAAAAAAACAACATACACCTAAACATCAGATCAATTCGCAAAAACTGGTATTCCTTCTTAATTTGCTTAAATTCCTTTTTGAGCAAAAACTTATCAGTGTCATTCTATCTGAGGTAAATATACATCAGGATGAAGTTCAACTTTATAAAATTCCTGGCTATAAACTTATCTTCAACTTAAGACAATCCTGACAATGTGGGGATTTAATGATATTCATTAGACAGGATATACAAGCTAAATCAGAACTAATAACAACTAAGGATTATGATCTACTGGCATTAAATATCACAATAGATAGTAAAACCCTAACATTTCTTGCAATTTACAGACCACCTCAGCTAAATACTCAGTTATTCATTGAAGAACTAGAACAGCTAATCTTGGATAAAATATAGGAACAACTATAATAATAGGGGATATAAACATAAATATTAAAGATAAACTAAATATTAATTCAATCAGATATAGAGATATGCTGGTCAGTTATGGGCTTGCATCAATCATTTCCAATTACACTAGGGAAGAGGTTAAAAGGAATACAGTATAGTCAAAAGTTGTATTGACCATATCTTTTTCAATGGAGAATCTGAGAGTATACAAGGTATGACTATAAAGATTAAACTATCTGATCATTAAATGATAGGCTTAACATTAAAAACAAACAAGGGGAATTCCGCCAAAAAGTGTGAACATGTCTATGAATATATAGATAACAAAATTGTAACTTCTCTTATCAATGCCAATTGGAAATACTTTCTTGATGAGCCTAGTACTGAAAAGTTGTACAAAAGACTATGTGGTAGTTTAAGAGAGATATATAATAAAGCAGGAAAAAGAGAAACTTTTTAAGAAAGAACCTCAATAATACCTGAATAAATGATGGTCTCATTCATTTACTTGGTCAAAGAGATAACGAATGCTTTCAGAAAGTGGAAAAGCAATCCCTCCAATGTATACCTTAAACAGGAATATAAGAGACTGAGAAATAGAGCAAATAAAGAAGTAAGAATCACTAAAATTAAGTATTACCAAAATAAACTCGACAATACAAGGGAGGGAATACAAATATGGAATTTAATCAATCAGCTAAGGGGTAAAAGTAATACAAAAAATAATGACAAACAAATCATCAATTTCCTGGGTATGAAGAAAGAAGTTACTCAGATTTGTAATAGTCTCGCAACTCATTTTACCAAAGGGGTAGAAAATATAAAAATAAATGGTTCAGTCAAGCTACTGGAAGCTCATTCTCAGTCACTGCAAAACAGAATGCTATTACCAGAGGCAAGTGTTGATGACGTTGAGTAAATTGTTAAGAGTTTAGGGAATAAATCAAAAGGAGTTGATGGAATTAAAATCAGTGATATCAAAAACAATAAGATACTTATCCCCATCATTACTAAATTAATCAATAATAGTATTAATGAAGGGATAGTTCCAGATGAGATGAAAATCTTAAAACGATGGTATTATCGTGTGAATACACGGTTAATAATCGCCTGAAGCAGGTTAGTTTTGAAGAGCGGGAAAAATAACGTCTACTCCGGTTCAAGATTCTCAGCGAACACGTTTATTTCCAACAAGTGGCCCTCTATCGAGACGCCAGTACAAACAACAAAAAAACTCGAAATACATACTACCAACCTATGGAAACAAAATCTTGTTGCCTTTCGTCATTTCTAACACCTCTCCTCGGAAGGCAACACTGAAAAAATCAGGAAAATAGCAGAAAATAAAACATCAATAAATCCCTAATTTACAAGACATATCTTTGGTCTTTGGACCTGGCAGTGGCTTGGTCAGTAAATCTGCCAGATTGTCACCAGATTTAACATAAGAAAAAATAACTTCACCACCATTAACCATTTCTCTGCAATAATGGTACTTCACATTGAAGTGTTTGGTCCTATCTGAAATGGCATTAGTTTCTGAGAGACTAATGGCCCCAGTATTATCTGCAAAAATTGGACAAGGTCTTGGTAGAAATCTTTCCTGCCCTACCTCCAGTAAAAAGCCCTTTATCCATTGCAGTTCAGTTACCCCTTCATACATTGCAATATACTCAGCATGAGTACTCGATGAAGCCACACACCTTTGTTTTCTACTCCTCCAACTTACCACAGCACCTGCTAAAATGATGACATAGCCTGAAATAGATTTTGCATCTGCCTTACTATTGGCATAATCAGAATCAGTGTATACTCTGATTGGTTCACCTGTTCTCCTGAAGTGCAGGCTATAATGTTTCGTTCCCTTTAAGTATTGGAAAATGTGCTTCACATTCTTCCAGTCTGACAAAACCGGTTTCTCGCAGAACTGACTGATAAAACACACAGAACTTGATATATCAGCCCTGGTGGTACCAGCAGCATATAATAAGCAACCAACAGCTTTCCTGTACACATTTTCACAAAATTCATTTGATTGGTCCCTATCAACGTTAAAGCATCCTAATTCAAGTGGAGTACTGACACCTCTACAGTCTGACATAGAAAATTCTTTTAATAACTCATCTACATAACCCTCTTGGTCAATGGATAACTCATCCCTTCCATGCCTAGTAACTCTCATAGATAGGAAATTGCTTACATCCCCAAAATCAGTTATTCTTAACACTTCACATAATGACTCCTTAATATTAGCAATAGAATCCCTATTACCCACCAAAAGAAAATCATCCACATACACAGCAATGATTAAATTACATTTTACATAAACACAAGGATCCATGACACATTGTTTCAAACCTAAATTAATAAAGATTACATGCAAATAATTACTCCAATTTCTCCCTGATTGCTTCAGCCCATACACACTTTTCCTTAACTTACATACAAAAACATTGGGATCAACACTGGCAAACCCTGGGGCTTGCTCCATGTACACAGGTGTATCTAAATCACTATTTAAATAAGCACTTACAATATCAATATGCCCCATGTCCCAATCATTTTCAATTGCTAATGCCATAAGTATTCTCAGAGTCTTTTTCTGAACGACAGGACAAAATGTTTCTAGATAATCTACCCCATATACTTGGCGATGACCTTGGGCAACTAGTCTAGCTTTAAATCTGATAATTTTACCCTCAGCTCTCTTTAGAGTAAATACCCATTTACTTCCAATCACATTGTGCCCTTCTGGTCTGTGCACAATGGTCCATGTGCCTTGATTCTCCATGTTACTCAGCTCCTCTAACATGGCCGCCCTCCAGCTCTCAGACTGTGGATTGTTAAGTGCTTCCCCTACACAGCTTGGTAGTTTGATGCCCTCAGAAATGCCTTGAATCAAATTGCAGCAAGGCAAGTGGCAGCTTGCCTTCAATCTCCTCACCCTCCTTGGTCGATTTGAGTCAACCACTGGCTCCTCTCCTTGGTCCAGCATTTCCTCCAAGTGCTCTGGCTCCTCTCCTTGGTCCAGCATTTCCTCCAAGTGGGGTGGCTCCTCTTCTCGGTCCAGCATTTCTTCTGTGTAATCAGGCTCCTCTCCTATCCCTGACCATATTGGGAGGCAGCACTCAGGATCCGCTGTGGTCTTCTCCTGGCTAGATGAGATGCTGAATCCCAAGTTTTCCATGATTTTAAATGGAAAATTATTCTCCCTAAATTTCACATCCCTACTGACAGTTATTTTTCTTTCTCTGATATCCCACAGGCGATATCCCTTAATACCCTCTTCATACCCAAGCATTATACATTCCTGTGCCCTAGCTGTCAGCTTACCCTTCCTTTGGACTTTGGGTATCCAAGCCCATGCCTGGCAGCCAAATATTCTGATGTAATCTACATCAGCCCTCTGCAGTGCTCGTCCTTTCCAAACCTCCAGTGGTGCTGTGAAGTCCAGCGGCTGTGATGGGCATCTATTCCTAACATGGCATGCCGTCTGGAGTGCCTCAGCCCAGAATGCAGGAGGAGCACCAGATTCTAATAGCATGCACCTCATTACATTCCCCAGCGTCAAATTTGCCCGCTCTGCCAAGCCGTTCTGCTGTGGGGTGTGCACAACTGACCTCCTATGCAGAATCCCATTTTTTCTTAAAAAATCCTGGAAGTCATTTCCCATATACTCAGCCCCTTGATCTGTCTGCAGCTCCTTAATTCTTCTCCCGTGCAAGACTTCGGCTCTCTCCTTGAAGTTCTGAAACTCCCCAAGGGCGTCGCTTTTCCTCGCAATGGCTGTAGCAGTGAGGTATCTGGAAAATTCATCGATGAATGTTATAATGAACCTTTTGCGTCCAAGAGACATCGGAGATAAAGGGCCCATGATGTCCGAGTGAACTCTATGAAGCACCTCAGTCGCCTTTTCCCCGACTCCCACGGGAAATGGTTCTCTCTTCATTTTCCCACGGACACATGGTACACAGTCGAATTCTTCCTTCCTCTTCTGCCCCACCAAGTCCTCGAGAATGCTCATCTTCCCCATCGCTCTCTCACCTGGATGCCCAAGTCGGCTATGCCAAGTCTCATATGACACCACCGCCGCACTCTTCTTATTGACGTCATATTCTTCTTTTATCTCTTTCAGTGTAACTCCACTTACAGATGTGAGATAGTACATCCTCCCCACCCTATGCGCCTGGAATATTAATTTATCCTCTTTGTATGCCTTGGCCATGCCCTGGTGTATAACAGTTCTAAGGCCCTTTTCCTCAACTTGCCCAAGAGATAAAAGGTTATCCTTCAACTCCGGAACGAGCAGAACCTCACTCAGCTCTACGTCCTTCCCTCCACATTCGTCTGATATCCGGACAACCACTTTCCCTTTTCCGACTATTTTCAGCGGTGCGCCATCTCCTACGGCGACCTCCCCGCTTGTCTCCGAGAATTCATGAAATAAGTCACGCCGGTACGTCATATGGTCCGATGCGGCGCAATCCAATAACCACACTCCTCCATCGCTCGGTGCGCACTTCTTCGCACATAACGCGATATGCTCCCTCGTCACCACAGTGGCCACGGCGTTCTGGCTATCCTTTTGCGACATCTCCTCTCGTTTCGGGCATCGCGCGGCTATGTGTCCTTCACCCCCACATGCGAAGCACCAAAACTTATGCTTCTCTCTCCCTGGAATGAATTTCGTCTCGCTCGCACTTGGTCTCGCACTCGATGGTCTCTCGGCGTTCCGCCCTTTGTACTCTGGTTTCCTACCTCGGTTTTCCCGGCTGGGAAAGGTTTTCGTGGTCCTTAAGGCATGTCGCAATGGCTCATCGGTCTTCAAATTCGCCTCTTCCTCCAGCAGCACCTGCTTCACCGCCGCCATTGTTAATCCATCGCCGGCCCTCGCCATGAGCGTTTTTACCGTTATCTCGTAATCTGCCGGAAGCCCCGTTAAACAAAACGCCGCTAACTGCCTATCGGTTAGCCCTAACTTATTTTTCGTCAATAGCCTGTTGAGGCTGGTTATATTGTTACAATATTCGGTGATAGTAGACTCTCCTTTCACTATCCCACCAAGCATAATGATTATAACCGAAAATTAGTTTAATAATGTATACAAGAAACTGAAGATGAAGGAACATTGTATGGAAAGCCGAAATCAAGCAACCTACTGTGTACCACACCTTAGCAACCATTATGGTAAAACTAATTTAGATGTTCAAGTGCCAATATTATTCAATGCTTCACCAAATAATCTTAAATCACTAAAAAAAATGGGAGAAGTAAAGTTAAAAATCAAGAGATACCTTCAAAATGAAACTGTTTAAATAGATCAGTAGATTAATCAGATATGTTGTTGCTCTAAACCTGCAGAGTTTGTATCTTGCCATTGTATTTGTTTTTACCTTTTCTAGTCGTTATTTTCTTTGTATGAAACTTTTTACTGACTCTCCTGTTGTTATGATTTTAACTATCTACATGTAGTATCTAATATGATCTGTTTTGTTTACATTTCACAATATTGTAGCATATTAATGGTGTTATAGCGATGATTTATAAGTAGTTTATCTCTGATGATTGTATATATGTTTTCCTAATTTTTAGTATTTTATGTAATTTGTTTGTGGATTTTTCTTTGCTTACACTATATTTTGTCTTTGTAGTAAAATGAAGCACCTCCTGACGAGTCTACCCAGACTCAGGAAGACTAGAAGGTTTCTATTATTGTAATAGGTTTTCTTTAATTATGTTAAATAAAACTGTCACTGAAAAATCACACGCTAGGCAAAGGACGTTACTAGATCTTAAGTTCTGAAATTTGGGCGCCATTACCAATAATGTAGTGAGTTTCCTTCTTTATCTCTTTTTAACAAGGTTATTGTGGAAAAATGGGATAAATTGACATCTTATCTTTTTAAACATTATTAAATCATTAATCAAAAACCAAGTCATGAATATCGAAATAGGTGGATTAGGGATAGGGAATAGGGATTTAATAATGACACAAAATACTTCGAGTTAATTTAGATTTACTTCGAGTGAAATTATGTTAGCTCACATTTAAGCCGAATAGCTAGATTTCCTTACAAAAATCATCGAGTAAAAATTTGAGAAAATTATGAGCGAATGATCATCAGTTAACATAGTTAATGTAAGACTTTTCCTGTGAGGAGGTCTCTGATTATCTTTTCAGACGAATCTTGTGGAGACCTTCTCTACGTGATAGCTGAATTAACCTTCTCTTGCGCAATATGGGGCCGAAAAAATATAGGGAAATCATTCCCACGTTTGCCATAACAGCAGAAACCAGGAACCAGAGCGACAAACCGACTTAATAACACAGTGGCACAAATCCTGGCCCGTCAACCGACATTACGCGCATTGCAAGATATTCCAGCGAACAACAATCAAGATAACAATCGCTGCGGAACTAACCTTCGTCTTCCACACGCGTCGCGTGCGTTCCAACAATCATCCTTCGACTCCACCACCCCTTTCGCTCCCATACCAGAGACCCCTGAGAATCCTCTGACGGTATCGTCATGCTCCTCTGGGCCTTGAGGTGCCCTTTAAGACCACTCACTTTCAGGTGAGAGGAGGTTTACAAACACCGAACACTTTCGAAGGGAGTCACTGAGCCGCTGATGACAAGATGCCTCCTGCGCTTTGACATTTTCCTCATTAATTCCCCTCCTCATTTCGTTGCTTCGTGTTAAGAGGGCGACCATTTGGTGACAACACGTTCCGCGGGGCACTTCCGCGTAACGGGCGCCTGTGCATCCTTAACTTACAGAGGAACGCGAGTGAGGCCAGAGAGATTCAATAGCGAAAGTCCAGGGCTCGCGCTAAAATTATATCTGAGGCAGACGCGGCATTGAATCGAATTGCACGAAGACTTGCTACTCACATTTTGGCAAATTGATAGAGAATTCGACGCGAGCAATGTGCTTTGAAACGCCATTGGATTGATGAGACAAACGATTTAGATTTCAGCAGAAGTGTGCAACGGGGTCGGTTTCAGACGCGAGCGTGACACGGAGAGGAAGAATCAATTGGTTCGATAATTAGACCCGACAAACAGGAAGAATTAAAGGACCTTAAAATGAAAGGAATTACATCGTTGAGTATTAGTGTCTAATATAAAGAGGCACCAGATCCACTTCAATTTAATCTCTCGCCGACAATGAAAACAAGCAAACATTGTCTCAAGCGGAGCGTTTTCATCGATTAACAATTCTTACGCATCATTGGCTATCAAGATAAAAAATTGTTGACGGTTATAATAGTGGTAATTTTATTACAAAAATTGAGAATGGTTTTAATATAGTAGTGTTTGAAAGAGAGAATGTACACAGCCCGAGGGAGAATCTACCGTCTTGTTTTTCAATAGTAGTCAGTTTCTACAACATATAATTTGTACCCTCATAGGCGTGCAGCGGCGCTATACAAATCCATTTTCTTTATATTTTTCGTTTTCATTATTGATAAATTGTGGGAAGAGGAAGTTGAAGAGCGCTGAGAGTGTGTGTATTACAAGATTACATTAACAATAATAATAATAATAAATCGTCTTTATTTATGGGCGAGATTGAGACTAATTAGTCTCTTCTTACATCTAACCCTTAACATTAAGACACTCATCTTCGCAGAAAATGAAGATTTTGTGGACTACTGAGACTGTGGACTGAGGAATGACCTAAAGAACTTCTATATTATTGAAGAATTTTTACTGTCTCTGTATAATAGACACTAATTATTATTTATCATTTAAGTTTTCGACAATTTTTATCATCTGTTACATAAATTAAATTGAAATGAAGCCAGAAATTTTCCATTGTCGGGTTAACTATAATTTATTTGACTCTTTTCACTCTGAAGTAGCATAACTGACGTCATTACTGCCGTTTTACATAATTGGGATATGATGAATAAGTCATCGTTGGTTTTGAAACGGATATTTTCCTTCCAAGAAGATGATGTCAAAATGTTGTGACCGGAAATGAAATGTGTCGACATGTGAGGATCTCCAATGACGTAAAATTTTCTCCTTAAGTAACTCATGCGAAGCAATTTATAAGACCTTTCCTCGCCTCTTGGAGGGGAACCTTGCGGAAACGAATAAATTAGTCCTTCTCCACGACAAAGGGCAGATCACAAATCCATTTTCGATCGAACACTAAGAGTCTGACGAACGTACGTTGCCCTACAGCCATCGAATTTACGAATGCGGTTTAATCAAAAGAGAAAGAAAGAAGTTGGTGGTAGGTCAGGGACCGTCGGGAGAGCGCTGAAAGAATGTGCGCACCATTTCCACTCTTATTTCGATCACAGTCCAATTATTTTCGTCACGTCCCTTCACTTTCCCTACCCACGCCCTGTGGCCGTTACGTCGCTCTCCATCGAAACAAAATCCACCGACGGATGGTTTCGGAGGTGACTGCCCTTCTCCACTTTATCAATCGCTTGTGTTTTTCTCCTTTTGAAGTTCCCCCTCTTCTTAAGGCTGTTTTAACGCTTCACCAAAACGACCGATTCAAGCTTATCTAATTTAGATTTAGAGGCATTAATTAGCATTATATAGATACGCGCCTTTATGCATTTTCGAGTGAAAAGATTGAAACATTGCAAAATATTTCTAGAATTTACAATAAAGTTTCCAAAGTCCCTTAAAACAAGTTTGAAGTGATAAGAAATAGCTATTTTTGACCCAAATTTACTCGCTTATTTTAAACGAATTTGAAAAATTGAAAAGATTTCACCTAATTTCAAACCTTCTTCTAACGGTATGTGTTAAAATTTAAGGGGTCACAGATCAAATTCGGCTGTCATCTACGATTAGGATACCTCTGCTTTCGTAGGACTTGTTGTGGCCTCTACATAGCCGTAGGGGAAGGGACTTAGAAGGGGAGCTCTCTTCGAGACGGCTGATTAACAACGACCGGTATCTTCCCTGCTAATATACATTATTTTTTGCGTTGTGGGGCATTGGGATTATTTGAAGGTCGTTTGTGGGTCGGTGCTTTTTCTGGTCTCATTTTTTTTCCCGCAAATTTTATTCTTTTTCGTTAACATTTTACCAATTTAAACGTTACATTCAGAAAATCCAGGATACATTCTCTTTGTCGTTTTTACAGTTGATTAATTTTTACTGAATTAAACTTATAATCTATCTGGTAGATAAATTAATCGTCGACGGCGATGTTTTCAACGCAAATTCATTGTAGGCTTCTATTTGGAATCGCTTCCCCAATTTCTAACGACCACCGCCAACGTTTGCTTCGAAGAAGAAAGGGAATTCCCTAGCCGAGAGAAATTTTATTGCCTTGCCAAAACAGACCAAAACCGATGATGCTGTTCTCGAATACTTTCTTCCTAATATTTAAAATGGGTTTCTTAAGAACCTGATCTGGTTATTTCCTTCTCTCCAAGTTAAATATATTCTAATGAATTGTGACAATTTTTTCGAACACCTGCCTTGCATTTAAAGCTGATTAATTAATGCCATTTTTTACAGAAAACGTGGATACCGATTTTGGTTTATCTGATTCAATTATGTTATTTATATTTAGGATATTTAGCTTTTATACCAGAAAAATCACCGACCCGCTTTTGAACCCACAAATTTGGGTCTTACTGCCACGCATACTAACCACTACATCACGACCAGCTATGCTTTTCGCTCCGATGTGTAAGTTGTTATTTACATGTTGACGAATTTTAAGATGATCTTTAAACTCATTTTATTTAGAATATATAATAATGCATAATGGTCTTTATATTTTGCCAAAGAACCTAATCTTGATTGAGTCATTGAGATCCGTTTGCCGCATCGGTCAAGGTCCCCTTGTTAGTGTATCCTGGGTAAGGCATTAATGCACCCCCCTGCCATACGCCACTGGTGGCGATACCTAGAGCATCGAACCCATGGCCACTTAGGGAATCATCTTTACTACATGCGGTAGAAAACCATTTCTGTAACGATATCGTAAATTTCAAACTTATTTAGACGGAAAATGTCCTAAACATAGTTTTTATTGGTTTAGGGCAAACCGCGCAATGTATTAAATCTCGAAAAGTACCGGTTTGGGCCTTCTAGATTCGTACCCAAGGTACACAGGAACATTACCCCTTTAATTCCCTGGCGTGATCGCACACACTGGTGTTCCACGAAGAGTTTTTAATTGTTCCGCGGAATCTTACGAAGAATGATAATTCTTGTATGAATTTCAGTTTTGAATTAAGAAAAAGTAACCTAGGTGTTCCGCTGATATCATAGAATTGATAAAGTGTTCCGCCGGAGGAAAAGTTTGGGAAACTTTGCTCTAGGCTATTCTGGGGTCCGATTTTGTAACTTGCTCGATTCGATCGAGATCGACTACTTAGACTTATCGACGGGAGCCCTCGTAGTCGATCGAGATCGGTTTGTCACCCCCTTTACGATTTTGTAGCACTTATCAACGAGAATAGCGGCAATCGACATCGACAACTACTTGGCCGAGAACGATCTTGCAATGTTTCTCTCATTTCCCGCCTTCACGCATGCAATTTCCATTCCATTCAAAAAACACGGCGTATATTTTCAGTGCTTTGAATTAATCTGAAATCAATTTATTGAAACATAAAATAATATTGAGAGAATTCGACTAAAAATGCTATATTTGACGATTAACACTATCTAATACATTAGTTATATGTATTTGTTCTTTTTCCTCCATATATATATATGCTATACGCCATATGATATACGCCAAAACTTGAAATCTCATGTTCGTAATTTCTCTTTTTGCATATCGAAGGGATTCTGTGTCTATGTCACAGTTATTGCTAATAAGTTATTTGATATAACTATATTACTTCATAGAATACTTTTGCAGTAATTATTAAAACTACATTGCCTGCCGAAGAAATGCTTGTACAATATTGGACGCTTCCAACTTCCAAGGAAATGCATGTATCTGGAAGTTTTGTTCTCGATTTGTTAATTAACGAAGGAATATTTTCCGTTATTCAGTTAATTTACACAGTTGGAGTACACCACGTGTCATGATTCTTAAATTTAGTAACAATTTCATTATGCCTTACGGCGATAATTATTTTCTGTAATTCAGCAAGATTCATTGTTCATTTTAGCATGATTTGTTAATATAACACCACCTGTCATACACCGACTTCCATCCTCTTACTTCCATTCACCGCCGCCAAACAACTCGTACTGTCATAAATGCCATCCATGCAAGGATTGCCATACACCGCCTCACATACGCCACTTACCATGCACCGTCTGCCATACACCAACCGATATACACTTACTGCCATACACCGCCGACCATATATAACCGGCAATCTGCGGAGATTTACAAATCTAACTCTATCTGACTGGTTTCAAGACGACACCTTATTCGGAAGTACCATTTATGACCTATAGGAAAAAATACACCCATTGCCATACGCCAATGCATTTGCGGTATATTGTAAATCCTGTTACGGTGTAGATCCTACAAACAGACTAACATTTAATTATGAAGGCAAAATGGAAAAGGGAAGTAGCTCAAAATATTATCCGAATTACCTCAGCAATTTACTTACCCTGGCATCGAACCAATGATCAATTTAGAAGTTCATAAACTTTTTAAGAGCAAAAGTCATTAATTGTATCCATTTGCCCTATTATAGAAAATACGCTTTTCAAAAAGTAAACAGAAAAAAATGTTTGAAAAAGACAACCTTTATATCCCTTATGGGCGAAATTAGTGGCGTCCAAGCATCCAACCTGTGACCACTAGCGCAAAAACTCTAACGGCATACATTAGGAATAGATATCATCTATCTATCAGGAACTTCAACGTTCTAACTTAATGGAAAATACCTCAAACGAATTTTTGAAAATTCGTCCTTACGAACTGTGCTAGAATCGAACGTGGGGCCTTTAGGATAAAAATCATTACGGCAAACGATTGAAATGTTAATTTTCTACCGATGTTACGAATTTCTACTTTCTATTTTATAGGGAAATACCCTAACGAATTTTTCGAAACGAAAATTCGGTAAACCCACTGTCCTAGCATCGAATCTTTTCGATCGTCAGCTGTTAAGCTGTTAAGCTCTTTAGTGCTCCGAGTTTTTGTGTTTATTTTATTGAAAAGCCGCTAAGTTTTGAAATAGTCTTATTGTATTTTGTTTATAAAGTATCGAGCTATAGTTTAGTGCTAATTTTGTATGGTGTGGTCGAGATTTTTGATTTATACGAGTGTTTTAAGTGGTTGGAAGCTCAAGTAGACCGTCGGTGAATTTACTCCGATAGTTTGATTTCTCGTGGCGGATAAGTATATATTTTTTACCTCAGTTTGTTTTGATTTAAGCTAATTATTGTCCTTGCTTGTTACTGTGTCATTTATTGTTCTCTACGCGGTGTTATTTTGATTAATTTCTGTGTTTCAGTTTTACAGCAGTGAGTGTTCGCGAAACGTTTAGCAGTTGTTTTTTTGTCGCGTATTAACTGACTTTATACTTACTTATTTTCTTATTTTCTTGGTACTTAGTTAATTCAGAGCAGTGTTCTTAGCGTTTAATGTAGTGTGTTAAGTTAGTCAGATTGTAAGTTCTGTAAATATTTAGCTAGGTCAGGTTATTTCATTGTCTATTGAAGTGTGAGGTCAGTTCTTCACTTTTAAGCAGATCTTTTTAAATAATTTTTGTCTCACAGTTTATTAATTATTAAGTTAGGAGTTTAGCATAGGATGGCTTCCCCAAGGACTCCCGTGAGTTCACTTTTGAGGTCCGCTGGTTACCAGGCACTCGTGTCTCGTATCGCGGTTCTTGAGAGGGAAGTTGCGGACCTCCGCTCCTTGCTCGCTGGGTCGGGTCGGGTTTCGGTTCGTGGGGTTCCCTCTGTTATGAGCCCTAAAGCTTGTCGTGCTCCGGTCTCTTGTCGTAGCACTAAACCTGGCAAGCCTATTGGCTCCTCTGCGGAGGATTCCTCGCGTGTCGTAGCTTGTCCATCTCGGAGGGCTGGTGAGTGGAAGGTGGTCGCCAGTCGTGGTAATCGTGGTGATGTGCTGAGGAAGCAGTGTGCTGGGGATGCTTCGGCTGAACCTATCCTCGTCAGCAATAGGTATGAGGTGTTGACGGACCTTGAGCTGGAGCACTCGCCCGTTGCCGCGGTGGGGGCTGGGCCGAAGGCGGGCTTGGGGGGGAGGGGAGTGTTAGTCCTAGGGAGCTCCAACGTCCGGCGTGTGATGTCTCCGTTGCGGCAAAGGGCCCGCCGGGAGGGAGTTGTAGAGCGGGTGTTCTCCAAGTGTATACCTGGAGGTACGGTACCCCAGGTGACGAAGGAGTTGAGTGCGGCGGTAGGGGAGACGGGTTGCTCCTCACTGCATGTGATAGCTCATGTCGGCACCAATGATGCCTCGGCTCGTGGATCCGAAGAGATCTTGGACTCGTTTGAGGACCTGATCTCTGAGGTTACTCGTGTCCGGGGGTCATCTGGGGTTAGCATTGGGCTGTCTATATGTAGTATTGTCCCCCGGATTGATCGAGGCCGCACGGTTTGGAGTAGGGTGGTGGGTCTGAACCGTCGGCTGAGAGATTTCTGTCGGGACAGAGAGGTGGGCTTTGTCGATCTGTGCCCCGTTCTTGATTCATGTAGGGTACCCCTTAACCGTTCCGGGGTGCATTATACAGCCGAGGCTGCGGAGAAGGTAGCAGGTAGGGTTTTTAGGGATGTGGGTGTTTTTTTAGGTTAGGGTGCAACAGTAAGTTAACGAGAAACAAGGTACCGCGTAGGTCTGAGTTTGACACCCACAGTAACGCACTAGAGGATATATGCGTGATCAGAAAGGTGAAACTAACTGATAATTGCGTTAGGAAAGAGGAATACGTTAATTTAAAGTGCGATGAGAGGAGAAGCCCTACTTTAAAGAGGAACGAGAGAAATTTGAAAATTGTAGTCGTGAATTGCAGAAGTATACGTAATAAGCAGACCGAATTCCTTAATCTCACGAGAAGTTCTTGCGCGGATGTTGTGTTAGGAACGGAAAGTTGGTTAAGCGAAGATGTTGCATCAAGTGAGATATTCCCTCCGGATTATATTGTATATCGTAAAGATAGACTCGGTAGGATAGGTGGAGGGGTATTTATTGCTGTAAAAGAATCTTTGAAGAGTCAGCGCGTTGACTTTCTAGGAGACAGTATAAGTGAAATGGTATGGACTTCGGTTCTTGGACGGAACGGTATGAAGGTACTTTTTTGTTCGTTTTATCGGCCCCCAGATGGGACCATCGAATGTATACAGGAACTAGGTGAATCACTAGAGATCATTCGAAAGAAAATGAGGGATCCTATCGTTGTTGTAGGTAGAGATTTCAACCTTCCCCATATTGATTGGATTAACTTATCAAGTTCATATTCAGGTAGGGAGAAGAATATATCGCAGAAATTAATAGATACTTTTTCGCTCCACGCTTTAGATCAACTTAATAAGAAAGTTACGAGCACGACTCGCGAAGGTCGAGGTAGTGTATTAGACCTACTTGTTACGTCGCATTCGCACCTGTTTGATGAGTTAAATATAATAGACGGAATTTCAGACCACGATATTATAACTGCAGTAATTAAAACGGAAATGATAAAATCCCTCAAGCCTCCACAGCAGGTTTATATGTTTCGTAAGGCAAAATGTTCGGAATTCAAGGATTACATCAACG